>CM074302.1:12993036-13340536 GCA_037194245.1 Opsariichthys bidens
AGTGACAGTTAAGTATTTATTCATAATATTAAATATTTAAATGTATTTATAATACATACAACTTTTAAATCTCATCTTTTGAACTGTGTGTGCACATGCAAAACTAGAATTTGGCCAAAATTACTTATCATAGAAGGTACGTTAATTATCGAGCCCATGAAGCCTTTAGGTTTTGGTTTTTGAACAGAGCATGTTTCACCTGTGTCATTTCCCTCACATTCCACCGGTATTTGTGTCTTGCTGCAGGTATGGAGAGGTGCATTAGCACGTATGCGCTGTAGGAAAATACGGGCAATCTATACCGTAATGGCATATTATAAATGCTATAAGGTGAAGGCTCACTTCTGGGAAGTGGAGAGACGTTTCGCCAACGTACGAAACATGGCCGACTATGGGAAGAGTGTAGAGTGGCCGACACCACCTGCAGCCCTGGTGCAGTTCCACAGAATCACACAACACCTCTACCGCCGGTATTACCATGACTTATAACTTCTTGATGTTTTAATGACTTTTCCTTTATTGTTTGGCCTTCCTCTCATGCTTTCTCCGCCTCTCTCTTAGATGGTGGGCAAGGCAGCTGATTAAAAACATCCCCCCGTCTGACATGGCAGAGGTGAGGGCTAAAGTAGCTGCTCTGTCAGCCCTGAGTGGGGAGAGAGTGGACTGGGGCTACAGTCGTGCCTGGGAGAGAGACTACTTGGCTAATGTGAGTTTTTCATTAGAACCTTCACCTATTCAGGATTCTTACACCGATTAAGCTTATTAAAGTTTTTTATTTTAATTAATCCTTAAGCCCTGTGGTATATCACCTGACTCTTGGTGGAGTCTTTGGTGGTCTTAAAGGAATAGTTCACCTTCAAATGTAAATGATATATTTACCCTTATATCAAACTGTATGACTTTCTTCCTTCTGTGGAACACAAAAGACGCTTAGAAGCATGTTCACATCACTCTTTTCCATATTACAAAAATGACCTGAAAAAATGAGGAAAAGAACAGAACAGACTCCGTAAAATTGTCTCCACTGAGCAACATTCTAAATCTTCTGAAGCTTTCTTTGAGAATCTGACTGAAGTCGTTATTCTCTAAAAATCTTCAAATTTTATAGGGTTAGTTCAGCAAAAAATTAAATTTCTGTCATTAATTACTCACCCTCATGTCAATCCACACCTGTAAGTCCTTCGTTCATCTTCAGAACACAAATTAAGTTTTTTTTAATCCAAAACAATGTAATTACCACATTCAAGGTCCAGAAAAGTAGTAAAGACATTGTTAAAATAGTCAATGTGACTACAGTGGTTCAACATTAATGTTGTGAAGCGTCATTTTAACATTTTAAAACTTTGTGGCCATAAAATAAGAATTAGTGGCCCTGTTTTATTACTTCGTTCCCTTGTTTTATTTAAACCATGGCCATATCGTTTTAAAAGGATAGTTTACCCCAAAATTAAAATTATTTCATCATTTACTCGCCGTCAAGTTGCTCCAAACCTGTAGGAATTTATTTCTTCTGGTGAACACACAAGAAGATATTTTGAAGAATGTCGTTAACGGATTTTATTTTTTGATTTTGTATTTATTTTTTCTTCCACACTGTGGAAGTGGGGCCCATCAACTGTCTGGTTATGCAAAATCTTCATAATATTTTCTTTTGTGTACAGCAGAAGAAAGATATTCATACAGGTTTGGAACAACTTGAGGGTGAGTAAATGATGACAGATCTTTCATTTTTTGGTGAACTATCCCTTTAAATATAACTTATAAATATATGTGACCAGAATTTGGCAAACGTGGCAATGAGGGAATCAATTAGTACAATGTAACCGCAGTTTACCTAAAGCAAGGGAACAAATTAATTAGTTGTGGGAGCAAATTCTTCGTTTGTTTACGGCTATAGGCTATAGGGAACTTTTCAGAAAACATTAATCATCATTAAGCCCAGCTTTAAAGTTCAGTCATCATTTTGTTCAAATCAGTCTCTTTTTTTGTGTGTAAACTTTGAACTGTTGATGACATTCACATGACTGTTGGTGACAAACAGGTCAACAGATTTTCATCTACTGCTTGGTAGATCGTAACCCTCAAAGATCCACCTGTGTGTTTGTCTCTAGCCTCATCCTTTTAAATGACTGTCCATTACACAGATCAATATGTTAGACTGATGCAGTGTTATATGTGTTTTTAGCACATGGTCTGATGTTGTTAAATTTAGCTGGGGGTTTTTTGGGTGAGAGACGTCTCCTATTAGAGCTGAGGAGGTAACAGCCATCCACGAGACCATCCTCATACCCTGATTTCATGGCTGAAAACGCCAGCTTCAGATACTAGTCCTGGTATGTTTATGCTGATAATGCTGGTTTTGTGCTGGTCTAACTGCATCACCAAACAGACCGCAGTGTGTTTCTCATACAATGAGGTAACCACAAAAGTACAATGCATCATTGTAGAAACTAGCTAGTCACGGATGTTTCCCGAATTGTAGTAACTTGGTCGCACATCCATCATTTGAACCACAATGGTTTAACAATATTGGACTGTTCTTAATGACATCACATGCAGGTTAATACACAGTGGAGTATTAACTTCCGTTAATTAATTGATTCACATTCGCAATTAATTTGATATTATTATAGTTAATTCACACACCAAATAAGAAAGCCGCCCATTTTTTAATAATTTACTGTATACATGCGGTTCAGTCAGCCAGCTGCTTTCTCCACAACGTAAATGCTCTGGGATGCGGCTGTAACAATCTGAAGAATACTTCACTGTTTGTTTCCCATCATTTTGATTTATGTGATGTTTGCGCACTCTTACGTTTTGGGAATTTGCAAATCGTTGAATTACGTTGCTAACGTCAGATCTTGAGACCATAGTTGGCTAATGATGCTTTTGGGATAAATATCCCAGGTCAACTAGTATGATGTTTCTGGTAAATATGGTTTATCAAAGAGGTCTTTCCAGTTAAATTGATATTTCCTCCAAAAATGTTGTCGTCATTTACTCACGATCATGTCGTTCCATGTCGTTCCAAAGATATTTTGAATGTTGTTTGTTGAGTGTGTTAGCAACTAAACTTTCTTCAAGATTTTACCTAAGACACCTGCCATACTCTATTTATTTTTTTTTAGTAACACTATACTACAGTTATCACGCTCTCTAAAATTTCAGTAGTTTGTACCAATACCAGTAAAATTTTACAATTCTGTTGAATTAAGTACTTTTAAAAAATGTCCTGTTTTGACTCGTTCATTGGTTATCATTGTCAATCTTTGCAGTTTCTGAATTGATACGATTGTCAATCCAGAAACTTTGAATTGTAGTTAGCAGCATGAAAAATGTCTCGGTTATGTATGCAACCCTCGTTGCCTAAAGGAGGGAATGGAGACATCTCATTGGACCGACAAATTGAGATCTCAATTCGTCGAGACGTCGAGAGTGATCGAGTGAAAGAGAACTAAACTTGTGTTCAGAGTCAGTATCTAAAGCACAGCCTCACTGAATTGAGTAATAATGAGTAATACTTCTACAGCATTTATTAATCCTAGTAACTGTTAATATCACCATTTATGAATATGTTAACAACTCCTGGTAATGCATTGAACTGAAATGAACATGAACGTTTTGACTGACTAACATTGAAAACGTTAATAAATGCCGTAAAAATGATTATTTTTAGTTCTAATGTTAACAAAAGTGTTACCATTTTTTTCCCTAAATCCGTTGATGTTTTTTTTTTGCCGTTGCTCAAGGACAAGCAAAAAATCTCTGTTGAATGAAAGTCAAGAGCCCTGGGGGTTCAACTAATTCTCACTCCAGTGGTGTGAAATGAAGAGTGAGTCCATGAGCATGTGTCATATACAGTATTTTAAGGAGTGTATTCTTTTCTTTATAAGAATTCTGCGGAATTTTTCCTCAGCAGCATGAGAATCATTGTGATTTCTGTATTTCATAACACGTTTCTAAAGCTCACAAGATGCATGCTGAATGCACGCTCCTGTCGTCACAGTGTATATCCGCTATGACAGATGAGCTTTCAAAGACCTTTGAAGTGTTCAGATCATCTAAATGAGTCAAACGCTTATTCATGAAGCACAGTTGAGAATCTGTTGTTGCAGATAAGGTGTCGCGTCTGTTTGACGCATTAGTCGAGTGGGCTGGTGAGGATGACAATGTTTTTAAATCCGTCATGGACTGATTTAAATTGTCATCATGGAAGCATAAGTGTGCATGTTGTTTGTGTTTCTTGTGTGACTAAGCTTCTCTGAATTTTGTGTCATAAATCCAGTAACGTGTCTCTCTACTGCAGGCGAAGGACTCTCCTTTGACAAGCACAAACTTTGTGCGCATCACTAAAGAGCTGAAGAACAAAGACCAGTACGCCCAGGTCCTCTTTTCAGGCACAGTCAGGATGGTAGGCTTTGTAAATTTCAATTTCACTGTAATGAATTGACAAAAACTGTGCATTTGGATAGTGCCTGAAATAGTAATGTGTTTTTATCATGTAAAATTACAACAGTGCAAATAAAAGTAAACAAGCAGTATTAACTAATAAAATAAAATAGCAGACTGAACAAACAATATTAAGAAATACAGGAAAACAACTTGTTTAAATGGAAAAAATAGCTAAATTAAGAAACCAGCCAGTGTTCAAAACTATTTCCTTACCTAAGCCCAATTCACAATGGTAAGCTTGTAATAATGTTTTCTAATTCGGGTGGTACTGGTAGGTTTCTGTGGGAAATTCAAACATCCCGTCTGTTTACATAATGGAGTCCCAGCTAGTAGGTTATATGGAATGTCAGGATGCTGCAGGTGACGGATTTTATATTATAATTTTGATGGCGGATTGTATGGTATGACAAATTAACGTTAGAGATTAGACTGTTCGGAAATTGACATCTACAGGTAACACCAATACACACTGAATACACGTAGTCATGCAATGCTGATGCTGTTAACATTAACAATTTGAGAACAAAGTTTAACAATAATAAAAAATTTGCACGGTTTGACATGATCCGAGCTAAGCGATCGTTAGATTTAATCACCTTTGTTTGCACGATTTATTGTTCAGATGACATTTTGTTTTTTGGAATACTTCCAAGACTACAATCTGTCAATTCCGAAATATAGTATGCACCGGTGCGATGACTGACAGCCATACATTCTCCTCAAAACATTAGATTCATCCGCACTGAGGAGCCGTGCCAATGCACAACCCATGTAAACAGGATAAAATCGCAAATAACTGCAATTGCAGATTTCAAACAGAGATGGCGACAAAGAGGCAAGACATGCGGACTGCAGCTTTAAAAAATAAAATAAAATTACAACGGGGCAGTATTAACAAATAAAATAAAATGAGGATGGGGTAAACAAAATATAACAGCAAATAAAGTAAAAAAAATAAACTAAAAATTAAAATAAGACCATGAAGGGAGTAAATAAGTACTATTAACAAGAAAAACAAAAATACAACTAATAAGTAACTAAAGAAGTAACATGCTTATTAAACAAGTTATTATATAGTGTAAACATGGCAAAAATATACTCTTTCTCTCTCTATTGCTCAGTCTTTCTTTCTACCACACACACTCTCTCAAAGTCACCAAGTCTCATTCCGTTTCTCACTTCTTTGACCGTAGCCAACGTAGAGATCACAAGCACAGCAGAGTTCTCAATGTTTGACTGCCTTGAGCAAAGACTGTAAAATACACTCTATCATAGCACTGCAGCCATGGATCTTGCTAGCATTGGTCCAGTTTATCTTTCCTTCCCAGCGAGACTCAACCACACACCACCAACCCAGTTTCACAGGCTATTTTTATAGGCAGGAACATGCAGTACAATAGTAAAGCAGTACACAAACCTACCAAACGATGCAAAGGTTGCATATGAATTTCAGTAAGCCCTGAATATTGTTGTTGTTTATTATTGTAGTGTAGCTCCGACAGAGGCTGCTAGTTTACCTAATTTCTGCTTTTTCTCTCTCCTGATCTCTCTTTTCTCCAGCTCAACTGGTTCAACAACACAAAGGACAGAGCTCTACTCATCACTGATAAGCATATCTACAGACTGGAGCCCAAAAAACACTTTAAAGTGCAAAAACGAATATCTCTTGACTCAGTAAGTATTTCACGCACATGGTCACGCACACTTTTACATGCATGCTGAAACATGTAATGTATAACAGCACAGACTGAAATGAAGCCCTCGAAAGAAAGCAGACACATCTTGGTATCTGTAATTGTCTGAATTCTTTTTTTTTTATGCAACCGTGCAATGTGGGTCAATGCATCGGCAATGCCATTTGTAGCTTGTCTTTAGATTATGGTTTGTTGTTTACAACTACCAACTGGTCTCTTTTATGCTTTTGACAGCACTAGTACTTCATGTGACCGGCCGTGATGTCAGACGGCTTAACAGGGTCATTCGCAAACTTCTGCCTGTGTCTGAGTGAATTCAGTGACCAGAACAGTCTGTGTGTGAGGTGTCTGACCTACATTCTGTCTACGTTCTCAGATGTGATTCAGTCAGAGAGGGATTGGGTCACACACTGCAGCACTGCAGTCTGAGCTCCCCTTTACAATCGCATAGATTCAGACACACACACACATTAAACCTGCAATTTTGTCCATATCTGTATGTTTTACACGTCTCTAGTGGAAGCAGGGCTAGACGTCTTAGGGAGAGAGATAGAGAGAAGCGATTGGGCAGTTCAGGAAGAGCTGGAGAACAAGCTGCAGTATAATACTGCATCATGCTAATTAGGCACACATACTCTTTAACACATAATTTTCATGTCACAGCTGTTATTGTGATATTTACAGAGTTGAATATCCAAAAGATGCCAGAATAACACCAGAAAACCCCCCAAGCCACTTATTCATGTTTTTTGCTCTAGCGTGTCAGTAGGAAATATCAGTTTATGTCTCCAAACATTCACTTTGCCATTAATTGTCAAAATCCAATAAGATTTTTATATGCACAAGGAGTCTGACAACAGCCAGTATGCTCCTCACAGACATCTGAGCTCACCATCATTTAGTTTTTCATGAATATGTCTATATAGTTGTTGTTTTTTAGTTTTAGATTTTGTTTAGTTTTAGTTATTTTAGTACTTTAAAATGAGAAATACTGAAATAAGTTCATTAATTTTTATTTTATTAATGAAAATGTTTTTTCAGTTAACAATAATAACCTTGATACTACAATGATGTATAAATGCTTTAATAAGTATTTAAATAATGAGACTGTGGAGGGGAGTGTGCTTAGTAATAATAATGTCGCGTTTCACAAGCGGCCCTAAAATAGGCTTCAGTGTTGTGTAAAAAAAAATATTTCTTTCTTTTGATTTTGGACTGCAATATGATGGACATGACAGGGTTTATGGGATTTACTCTATTCTAATCTCACAGTCTTGCCAACAGCCGTGCACCTAATGGGTCACCATTCAAATGCATATTATGAACTTTCCCAACCCTCTCCAGTCTGGCCAGACCACTGGGTTCAGGCAGTCCCAGACAAGGATATTGTTTTGTGACAGCCCAGTACTTTGTGGTTTTAATCTCATTTCACCATAGACTGACGCACATGGACTCTGTGTGGCACATGGGCTGATTGTGGCAGTTGATATTCTAGAGCAGCAGACACAGACAGGGCAACCTTACAGCCTGTTCACACTTATAGTAATAACTATTTCGATAACTATATTAGCGCCTACACCAATGAAAAATAACGCTCTATTTATTATAAGCCTGTCATCCGTCACTTAAAATGCTTGAGTGCTTCAAGTTGGGTGGATTCTAATTGGCTGTCAATGTTTTTCAGCTGGAAAAAAACATCCTTAAAAGTGATTCCAGCAATATTGTATATATATATTATATTATATATATATAATGTTTATATATATAGCTAGAATACAGTATAGGCCAATCAGCATCCAGGACCAGATCTATTAACTTTTAATACTAATTTTATAATTGATCACAGAAATCTGTGATAAATGAAATCTGTGTAAATCTATGTAAATCTAATATATATATATATATAGTTGAAAATTCATAAAAAAACAGCATAACGTGTAAAGGCTCATTCACACCAAAAATGAAAACTTTAACGAAATCTACAACTTTGACTACATAGTTTCATTCTTATTCTATGAGAATAGAGGAGTCCACACCACAACTATAAAAATCCTAACATAGAGAAACAATATTGCTGGAATCACTTTTAAGGATGTTTTTTTCCAGCTGAAAAACATTGTATTTGTATTGTATTCCAGCTATATATATAAACAATATATATATATATATATATATATATATATATAATGTTTATATATATAGCTGGAATACAGTATTGGCCAATCAGCATCCAGGACCAGATCTCTTAACTTTTAATACTAATTTTATCATTTATCACAGAAATCTGTTATATTCTTGATTTCCACAACATTTCTTACTGTTTCAAAATTACTTTAGAAATGCTATTCAGGTATGTCTATACTTAGTGTGTATGTGTTTGTGTGTCTTTTTGATTGGAACATAGTGCAGTGTTTCCTGGCCCACCCTCATTTCTCAAAATCTCAGATAGCAAGGTCAGATGCATGTACAGCAGGGCACAAAGATTTAACCTGGTGTGTGTGTGTGTGTGTTTGTGTGTGTTTAGGCACATGTTTGTGTGTGCTAGTGTGAGTCCATTCGAGTGGCAGTAAAGAGGCTTAACGCTGCCTGATCACTCTCTTCCTTTCAGGCACAGCGGTGACGCACCTACTGCTGTTCATAACCCTTCATGTTTATGCACATTTAGAAACACCCACTAGCCTCTAATGAACCCTGTGCACATACATACACGCAAAGACCCAAAGAAAAATCTGTTTGGGTGGGAAATATTGAAGGGCTTTTTTTAATATCCTGAATAGGCTTTAGTTAATTTACTTTAAAAAACCAAAAAAAAAAAAAAAAAAAACTAATAATAATGAAATTTAAAAAGGCTGGGCTCAGAAAAGCATATTATTGTTGCTATTGTTGCAGTATGCATTATGGTGCACAGTATACAAATTTTATGTAGACCACAATGCAGTATGCTCAGATTGATGTTATTTCAAGTTTGACTCAATAAGAAATAATATGTGCTGTTATTTTTAACTTTATTAGTTGATCAGACTGACAAGTGACAAGACATTTTTACATAAAATTGGATTAAAAATAAAAATAATTGTTATTTCCAAGCAACTAGACACCTACTGAATTAAATAAAAATGTTATTATTATATCTAATATATATATATATATATATATATACAGTATATATATATATATATATATTATAATGTTATTATATACTATGTTTAAGTCGTAGTAGTAAAATTGTATTACTCATTAATAAAATGACTAATTAAATAAACCTGAGGAAATATATATAGTAAATTAAAATAAAACTAAAAAATGATAAAAGCACAACAAAATTTCTAAAACAATTCAAATTTGAAATATTTGAAATAAAAATTCAAGTAAAATGAAAACGGAAAATATAAAAATGAAAGCTCATTCAAAATATTCATAAATACTATAATACTATATGAATAAAACTAAAATTATGTAAACCTATTAGCCAATATACATATGAGCTGCTGGTGGTATAATGTGAAAGACATCCTCTTTTGTAGGGAGCATTTGATTGGACAAAAATGTGTGTAGTCACCGATATTTTTCCCAGAAGAAAATTTACATTGTTATTTTAAAGCATGCAAACACAAATAGACACATATTAAAGAACATAAATGCACATGAGCATTCATGCTCACGAATATGCGAAAAGCATCCCCAGGACTATTTCTATTCTCAGAGTCAAGCGTACCAGCCAGGCGCACACACACAGTTTTCTGACGCACAACTTCAATTGGTCACACTTTTTGAGTAATTGCAACAATCAAGTCATTCATTCACGATTATTTCCAGCATATTACTCATTCTCAAGGTTATTGAGTCAGTCATGTGCTGAAGCACTGGAAGTGATTGTGTTTTGAATGAGCTTTTTACTCTGAGATTGCAAAGGCAAAGGTTGACTGAATGCCAGTAGTTGGTGGAGAAATGGATCTGTTGGACTCAGGAAAGATGGATTTATTGGACACAAATGCTTTGACTTCATTGTGCACCAACACATGCTATGCAACGTGTTAACATGTTTTCATGTGTTGGTGTTGCTGTTTTACACTCTCTCTCTTCAAACCCTCAGGTGGTTGGTGTAAGCGTAACAAGTGGCAGTGACCAGATGGTGGCGCTACATACTGCCTCTCAGGATGACGTTCTAGTGCACTTGCAGAGGGGTCAACTGAACCCAAATCAAGACCGCGTAGGGGAATTGGTGGGCGCCCTTACAGACCACTTTTCACGGTAAGAGTCCATGCCAAAAATCTCCAACTTGCACATTTTGCAATTGATGAGCAAGTCTTTCTGCAACTAATGCTACTATTACTATTGCTTATTCTTAGTGTTCAGGATTTAAACAGCCCTTAGAATTATGGCCAACTCACATGATGCAAACATTTTGGCCAAATCTCTAAATTTGCAGTTTTTTTCTTAAAAGAAACCTTGTAAAGTAGTGTTGTTTGCTGTTGTTTTTTTTTTTTTTTACCATGATTTGTTTATAATGTAATTTTAAGGATATAAAAATGATTAAGGTATGCATACTGGTACACATATTCAAGGTGTAAGAAATACATTTTACTTGATGGTTAAACCACATGACATGTTCAGACATTTTCATTCAATTTGCTGAAAGTGGCATAAAAAGTGTTTCAAAACCATACATAAAACCACCATGAATACAAAGAGTAAATTTCTATGAAATTGTCAAGTTTTGTATTTGATTCATCCCACCATTTGTGCTAAAGAGATGAGTAATGCCTCAGATTGTTTGGTTTGTTGCTTTAACAAATATAAGTGATCAGACCTAAGATTTTTACCTGGAGGACAATAAAAAATGTCATTTAGATTAAAGGGATAGTTCACTCAAAAATAAAAATTCTGTCATCATTTACCCACCCTCAAGTTGTTCCAAACCTGTATAGATTTCTTTGTTCTGCTGAACACAAAAGAAGATAATTGGAAGAATGTTTCTAACCAAACAGATTTTGCCCCCCTTTGATTACCATAGTAGGGAAAAAAAATACTATGGTAGTCAATAGGGGTGTCACGATTGTGAACTTCTAAAACAAAGCTGATAAACTTCATAAACTGATTCAGTTCAAAAGTTGCTTGTCCGTGTGTGTTCCTTAATGGGAAATATACTTGCTGACGAGGTATAATATCATCCAAAATGTTGGTTCAGTATTTTTATTTTAAATAAATTGCAACTTTTATTCAGCAAGTATGCTTTAAATTGATTTCTATTTCAAATAAATGCTGTTCTTTTACACTCACATCTGTGCATAAAATATATCAATCATGAGAACTCTTGGAGTGAATTATTTAACCAGCTTTTATTGACATGGATTCTAGCGGACTATATCTGATATCACTGCTGAGCAAATACAAGAATTTTTTCACCTTAGTTAAATTAACATTTCATAGAGGCTGCAAAAATGTATTAAACAGCAAAATAATAAGAAATGTTTCTTGAGCAGCAATTATCATATCAGAATTATATCTGAAGGACCAGGATGCTGAAGACAGGAGTAATGGTTGCTGAAAATTCAACTTTGCCATTTCAGGAATAAATTACGTATTAATTGAAAGTGGTTATTCTTAGATGTAATACAATTTCAAAATATTATTGATTTTTAATGTACTTTTAATCAAATAAATGCAGCTTTTTTTTCCAAAAATGCTGATTCATGCAATGGAGGTACAGTAGAAAACAACATGATGAATCAGAGTTATTCTTAAAACATGGCTAATACAGTATAGACAACAGGTTAACACGTTTCAACTGTACTCTTTTTTTCTGTAGAAATGATCATTTTATTAATTCAATTTATTAATTTTTTATTAATTTAAAACCCTTGTCGCAGATCTCTACAGGTGGTGCTGGGGAGGAGGAGGGTAAACAGAAGTGTTCATAATCACTCAGCAGGGCGATCGCAGGCTAGGGTACGAAAAATATAGTTATGTGGATTAGGAAGTACGTCTGGTTGGCCACGACGTTAGAGAAACCAGTCAGCGCTTTGATAGAATTCCATGACTGAACTATGTATTCCACAAAAATATTAAGCAGCAAAATAATAAGAAATGTTTCTTGAGCAGCAATTATCATATCAGAATTATATCTGAGGATGCTAAAGACAGGAGTAATGGTTGCTGAAAATTCAACTTTGCCATTTCAGAAATAAATTACGTATTAATTGAAAGTGGTTATTCTTAGATGTAATACAATTTCAAAATATTATTGATTTTTAATGTACTTTTAATCAAATAAATGCAGCTTTTTTTTCCAAAAATGCTGATTCATGCAATGGAGGTACAGTAGAAAACAACATGATGAATCAGAGTTATTCTTAAAACATGGCTAATACAGTATAGACAACAGGTTAACACGTTTCAACTGTACTCTTTTTTTCTGTAGAAATGATCATTTTATTAATTCAATTTATTAATTTTTTATTAATTTAAAACCCTTGTCGCAGATCTCTACAGGTGGTGCTGGGGAGGAGGAGGGTAAACAGAAGTGTTCATAATCACTCAGCAGGGCGATCGCAGGCTAGGGTACGAAAAATATAGTTATGTGGATTAGGAAGTACGTCTGGTTGGCCACGACGTTAGAGAAACCAGTCAGCGCTTTGATAGAATTCCATGACTGAACTATGTATTCCACAAAAATATTAAGCAGCAAAATAATAAGAAATGTTTCTTGAGCAGCAATTATCATATCAGAATTATATCTGAGGATGCTAAAGACAGGAGTAATGGTTGCTGAAAATTCAACTTTGCCATTTCAGGAATAAATTACGTATTAATTGAAAGTGGTTATTCTTAGATGTAATACAATTTCAAAATATTATTGATTTTTAATGTACTTTTAATCAAATAAATGCAGCTTTTTTTTCCAAAAATGCTGATTCATGCAATGGAGGTACAGTAGAAAACAACATGATGAATCAGAGTTATTCTTAAAACATGGCTAATACAGTATAGACAACAGGTTAACACGTTTCAACTGTACTCTTTTTTTCTGTAGAAATGATCATTTTATTAATTCAATTTATTAATTTTTTATTAATTTAAAACCCTTGTCGCAGATCTCTACAGGTGGTGCTGGGGAGGAGGAGGGTAAACAGAAGTGTTCATAATCACTCAGCAGGGCGATCGCAGGCTAGGGTACGAAAAATATAGTTATGTGGATTAGGAAGTACGTCTGGTTGGCCACGACGTTAGAGAAACCAGTCAGCGCTTTGATAGAATTCCATGACTGAACTATGTATTCCACAAAAATATTAAGCAGCAAAATAATAAGAAATGTTTCTTGAGCAGCAATTATCATATCAGAATTATATCTGAGGATGCTAAAGACAGGAGTAATGGTTGCTGAAAATTCAACTTTGCCATTTCAGAAATAAATTACGTATTAATTGAAAGTGGTTATTCTTAGATGTAATACAATTTCAAAATATTATTGATTTTTAATGTACTTTTAATCAAATAAATGCAGCTTTTTTTCAAAAATGCTGATTCATGCAATGGCATTTTCAAGTTTGTCTTAACTTTCCCCAAGGGAGGCAATATTAGGGCCTGAGGCAGACAACAGTATGGTTGTGTATACAATGTGTGTGCGTGTGTGTGTGGCAGGTGTGGGTTGTGTGTAAGTCAGTGGGTGTCTGCAATCACTGCTCCTGCCTGTCTGCTTTAAATCCATTGTGCTGCCATCTGCGAGTCAATGTGTGAGGTCATGCCCTCTTTACGGCATCATCAAAAGGAGACGTCAGAGTGGCCTGTGGAAGTGTGGAGGAAGGCAAATAGTGTGTGAGCATGTGTGAGTGGGGGTGGGCGGGAAAACAGATGACAATGCACACACGTCCGTTTGACTCTATCCCCACTCACCAAGACCACAGTGGTGATGCATCCAGTATGACTTTCTTTGCTTTAAAAAGTGTGTCGAATTTTTCCGTTTTCATAATGGTCATAAGGATTAGAAGAACATTAAGCACAAAGTTGAAGACAAGATTGACCATTTTAAAGGATGTGTGAGATTTCAGATGTAAAAATAACCTTTCACCAGCTTCTAAACAGAAGGTGACCATATTTTGCCAAGTAGGGCATGTTCCTGGATCGACATTCCTCCAAAGTAGCATAACCAAATATTTTACCAGATAAAAACATTGACATTGTGTCTTTACTGTAAAAATATTCTGTTAATTTTATGGTAAAAAACAAACAAACAAAAAATCGTGCAGCTTTGGTTGCCAGAAATTCCCTGTAAAATATACTGGCACAATGTTTCAGGTTTTACAGAATGGCATATTGGTTCCTGTATGTTTTATAGCTTGTACCTGTATATTTTTATTAAGTGATATAACGTTATATACCAATCTACCTGGAATACCAAAATTTGCACTATTAAAATTTATTGATAAACCATAATAACAGGAGGTACAATAGAAAACAAGTTATTCTTAAAACATGGCTAATACAGTATAGACAACAGGTTAACACGTTTCAACTGTACTCTTTTTTTTTTTCTGTAGAATTGATCATTTTATTAATTCAAAGCATTTTAGACCAACATCTCTAATGTACAAAATGGCTGTGGATTTTGGTACTTAATTCTGTTGTACGTTTGAAACATTTGTGAAACTGACAAATAAATATAAAGGCTACGATTAGTATTAGTGCATGCGAAATAAATAAAACAATTTTTGCAACAACGAAACAGTTAGACGTCTCACAGTTATTTCATTATTCATATAATCATTGAATGAGATGAAGTGAGACATCATTTATACTTGGAGAGTACGCTTCTCATCTTCCCCTAGACTACTTAATAATGAATATACAATATTAAATATACTAAATATGAATTGAAATGAATAGAAATGGAGGTGTTGGGGAAATGGGGAGTTGGGGTGTTGGAGAAATCACAGATGATTTGTCACAATGGTGACAGTAAACTTGCTTTTGTGATTGACAGGATTAGATGAAAATGCACCCCTTGTGCTTTCATCTACAACTCATTTTTAAAAGAACAGACAATTATGACCTGTAGGAGTAATATATGCAAATTGGTACATAAAATATGTATGAACTGTTGAAAAGCTCCAAAAAGTATCTAACCAAAACTTTTAACCAGCTGGTCTCAAGGTGATTTTTAGTGGATGTATGAAGTCAAGTTCACACAAGTGTCTTATCAGAGTAACCACAGGTGTAGAGATCACATCATCCCCTAAAACTTGACAGCCACAAAGTGTCAATGATTTTAATATTTTCTCTCATGTGTCATTTAAAAAAAAAAAAATCCTTTTTATGAAATGTTTGGCTCCAAAAGTGTGCTTTTATTTAAGTAATGTTACATTATTCAGGCACGGAACAGCATTCTTATTTTTTTCAATCTGATCAAACCTCTTTTATGATCTGGGATATAGATTGTAAATATTTAATGATTTTACATTCCATATTCTGCTTTGCCTGCATGTTGAGAGCTCTTGTCTGTATCTCAATTTAAACAGGGATTCATTTCTGTTATGATGCCTCTCTTTATACCCTGTGACCTCTACTCTGGGTCACCTGACACTCACCTGACTTAAGCATTAAGCAGTCAACATTATGACTGTGCCATGTGTGTTTGTTTGTGGAAAGGCAGCACCAGCCTGTGTGAGTGTGTGTGTGTGTGTGTGTGTGCTGTTTGGTAGTTTAAACCCCCCTTTGGCCATCTGCTGAGACAGCTGGGTGTGTGTGTGTGTGCGTGTGTATCTTGGTGATGGTTCGGCCAAAGGCAGTGATGTGTTAGATCTAAGGAGCTTTTTGTAGCTCTGGTGTGTGAGACTGTGAGAGCTTCTGGAGCCAAAGGGGTTAGCAGAGATTGTCTTCTTAACTATCATCCAAAAATGACCAGTTGTGAATTTTCTTGCACCTAAATAGATCAACTTTAACACGTAGTATAGTAGGGTTACAGAAACGGAGACCAGAAATTGAAGTATCAGTATGATCAGATGATGAGGGCTGCTTTCTTCAGCGATATACTCTCAGCTAGTGGATCGTCATAAATCGAACAAGAAAAAATGTAGGGCGGGACATGATTTCATCCATCAGGAATTTATTGGATCTTTGGATCGTTGTGGTTTGCGATTGACAGGTTGTCCCGACCTTGTGCCAGTAAACACATCATCAGAGAAGGGAAGAGATGACGCTGCAAGAGGGAGGGGAAGTTATTTTGATAAAAGATTATGACGGCACATGAATTTTTGAAAATAATGATGTGCTTACAAAAACTTGTCAGTTTTGATTTAATAGTGACTTTAAGAAATCAGGGTGGCAAATTAGCATTTCTCATATATTCATACAGTAATAACATTTTTTTAAAAAAGCGAATGTGGCTACATAACATCGCTGAAATGCAATGAAATAAGTTTACAAGGCAAAAAAACACAAGGGGTCATCATTATTCAGCATGACAAATACTTGGAATACACATTAAAATCAATTGCACATGTATATGAATCATTTTAATTATGGTAATAATTGCCATGGTACGTTTTAATATATAGTTTTTTATATTTATATAGTTATTTCTTTAAATATTATAGAGCAGTGGTTCCCAACCCTAGTCCAGGAGTTTACATATAGTCTCCCTAATCAAATATACCTGATTCAACTCATCAATATTTGATTGATCCCTGATTCATACTCCTCTATTATTTGTTAGATAAGAGAGACTTAAATGTGCACCATTGAGTGTACTCAGGACAGGGATTGGGAACTATTAGTATAGAGTGTACTCACTGTAATAAGGTATGAATGTATGAACATTATTTTTGTCTTTGTCGATCTGTTTGCTAATTCTTCACTCTGCCTGTCGTAACAATCACCAAAGCTGTCTGTGGCCAGACCTAAAGGCTTAAAAGCTTATCGCAGGTTTAATCAACTCAGTCTAACTGCAAATTATAGGAAAAATAATGCTTTTCCATTGGTAAGTCAGTGTGACTTTCATTAGATAAATTTAAGAATTTTCTTATTTTACCACAAGTGTTTCATTATTTTATGCATTTACTGTATTTCAAGACTGTGATATATGCAGTTATGTGTCCTCTTTTCTCCTCGTTTCATCATATGAACTTACTGTTGATTATAGTAGTTGATTAAATATGATGTGTGTCATTTTTTTATGTTAAAACTTGATCCCTAATACTACTTTTATTTTAATTGTAAATTTTTTTTTAATTAGTTTTGGAAACAAATTGCAAACATCACCTTAATTGGCAACCTCCCATTCAAAAGTTTCGAGTCTGTAAGACTTTTTTGAAAAGAAATCTCTTTTTATGCCGACCAAGCCTCCATTTATTTGATCAAAAATACTATAAATACCGCAATATTGTTAAATATTATTACAATTGAATATGACTGCTTTTATAATATATTTTGAAATGTATTTATTCCCAAGATGTAAAGCTGAATTTTCAGCATCATTACTCCAGTCTTCAGTGTTACATGGTCCTTCAGAAGTCATTCTAATATGCTGATTTGCTGCTCAACAAACATTTCTTAGTATTATCATGTCTGTTGTGTCTATCTGTATTACATTTTTAGGATTCTTTGATAAATAAGTTAAAAGAACAGTATTTATTTGAAATACAAATCTTTTTTTAACATTGTAGATGTCTTTACTTTTGCTTTTGATCAATTTTACATCCTTGCTGACTAAAAGTATCCATTTAAAAAAAGAAAAGAAAAGAAAATCTTACTGACACCAAACTTTTGAATGGTGGTGTAGATGAACTGTCCTCTTAACACCATTTGTTCTGTGTGTTGTGTGTGCTTGAGCATGTTAAGAGGCACTGTGTATGGAAGAGTGTGTTTGTGCCACTCCGCAGGGTTAACTCAGATTGTTTGTGTTTGTGTCATCTGCAGACATTATGACCAGAATAATCAGTTCTATTGTTGCCATGCGTGACATCATCCCTGTTTTGTGTGTGTGTGTGTGTGTTTGTTGGTTGCCCTCCCATAGGAAGGAAGAGCCAGTTGCGTAATTCTCCACTGGTGTGATTCTGTGTATCAATAAGGGAACTATCTTCTCAGGCTGAGTTGATGAGCAGCTTATCTCGTCCTTCCTTCCAAAGATGTGCATTAAGTGTCACAGAGACTTAACCAGACTAGAAATAATCTGCGCGATTAACTATATGATTATATAACCATTACACAAGGTGTTACTGCATCCATTAAATCTCGATTTATTGAATAATTCCAGAAAAAAATCCATTTTACAGATTTTAAAATCCATCAGTTCAGTACACTATTTCCACTATTATTCATCTAAAGATGAAAATGGTCATTATTAACTCACCATCACGTCGTTCTGAACCTCTACGACTTCCATTTCAAATTTTAAAGCTGCCTTTTCACCATACAATGAAGCATGAGGAGTTGTCAAAATTTAAAAGGGACTAAAAAAAGGAGTCCATGTGACTTGTCCACTACTGTATCTAAGCTGTATAAAGGGTTAGTTCACCCAAAAAGGATATTTTTGATGAAATCTGAGAGCTCTCGGACTCCTCAATAGACAACATTCCAACCACCATTGTCCAGAAGGTCCAGAACGGAACTAAAGACCTTTCTTAAAATGGTCAGTGTGACTGCCGTGGTTCAACCTTAATTTTAAGAAGTCAAGTCAAGTCAAGTCATCTTTATTTATATAGCGCTTTTTACAATGCAAATTGTGGCAAAGCAGCTTTACGTTAATAAGAAAATGGGGTCATTGTGCAGCTTATTCTATATATTATTGATTCATTCCGTTGCAAATATCAGTAGTTATTAGTCTAGTTAATTTATGTATATCAGCACTGCAGAAAACAGAGACGTAATCGTCCGGCTCGGCTCAGTTCACATACAACGGCGCCAATGCAGGCATATCAAAAACACTGCTGAATATCAAGCAAGTGTCCCCAACTTAAGCAAGCCAAAGGCAACAGCGGCAAGGAACCAAAACTCCAAAAAATGGAGAAAAAAACCTTGGGAGAAACCAGGCTTAGTCGGGGGGCCAGTTCTCCTCTGGCCAACAGTGAACACTTGTCCGATACTCAGGCAGAGTTACGGGTCATTAAACCGATTTGGAATCGCAACAGTCAAAATATTTAATCTAGTTCCATCTAGTTTAAGATCTTTTTGATCACGCCGGTATGGGACGGTTTGTTGGGATATGTGCCACTGGCTGATGAGTCGGTAAGATCTTAATAAAGGATGGGCTAGTTAACACAGTCTCCGCCGACACCACAGGACCACATTGCTGCTGCACACAGGCACAGGTTCCCCGTCCGACCCGGACACGGCCCAGATCCAGCCAATCACGTTAATTGGTAAACCTCGGGATAAGCAGAGAGACAAAAAGTTAGCGTAGACGCCATTCTTCTTCCGATGTACCGAGTACATCTGGTATTATAGGAAGTGTTCCCGGTTCCGGCTGACCTGATCTATGCAGCCTAACAATCCTTTAACGGATATGAAGACAAAAGTTTATAGTGCGTCATGTGTATGCCAGGTTAAATAGATGCGTTTTTAGTCTAGATTTAAACTGACAGAGTGTGTCTGCTTCCCGAACAATGCTAGGAAGATCGTTCCAGAGTTTAGGTGCCAAATAGGAAAAGGATCTACCGCCTGCGGTTGATTTTGATATTCTAGGTATTAACAACTGGCCAGAATTCTGAGATCGTAATAGACGCGGAGGACTATAATGCATTAAGAGCTCACTCAGGTACTGGGGAGCTAAGCCATTTAGTGCTTTGTAAGTAATTAGCAAGATTTTAAAATCTATACGATGTTTAATAGGGAGCCAGTGCAGTTTTGACAGAAAGTGACGAGAAGAAGTGACGAGAATACTTTTTGTGTGCAGAAACAAAACACAAATAACGACTATATTCAACAATATCTTCTCTTCTGTGTCATTCTCATACGTTGTTACTCAGCTCTCCAGGTTTCTTACGTCAGAACACAGAGTCATTATTGGCCGGTCCTGCATCAGCATCGCACGCATGCGTCGTGTGTAAATGATCACAGTGCCGCACTTCACTCTGAAACACACAGCGCATGTATTATAGTTAACTTGGAGCTTTTGCATTTTGATAATCGCACTAAGCATTTCGCGATTTCCATTTTACTTTGATTAATCGAGCTGCCCTAATGAAAAACTTCCTCTTTTCCAGAACTTATTTCATTCTCATTTATGCATATCACAATCTCAAGATGTTTTCCTCCACGTTTGACGTCAATAACACCAAATGAATGTTTCATAATACAAGTATGAATATGTAAAAGTGCATATGAAATTAGAAGTTAGAAATTTCAGCATCTGAATAGCATCTGTTTCTTGTCAATTAATGATTTTTTTTTCGAGTGAATGTTAGTTTGAATTCTTTTTTGTTGACAATGATGTTGTCATTTGTCACATCACGTTTTGGTCCAGCAGTTTAGCTTGATTTCCCCCCACTCACACTCAGTAAAACAGCCTGTTCCTCCACACCTCTGTGGGACGCAGATGCTGCTGTTGCCCCGACGATAGTTGCCAAGCAGCCGAGGAAGTGCTAATTAGGATTGCAGGAGAGATGATGGGGAGTAGTGGAGATGGAGGAGTGTGTGTGTGAGCATGTGTAATTGTGTATGTGGCTGCGTGTGTTTTAAATGTGCTCCAATCTGTGGACTCTTAATGGTCCCTCCTGGTGTCTTATGGCTGCTGAGGTTTGTTATAGGGCCCAGAAGGCTTTTACTTTGTGCATACAAAGAGCTGCATTACAGAAAAAACACAAGCCTGTTTTTGTGAATATTTTATTATTCTCTCCCTAATATAATTATGGTTATAGAGTAGGTTATTGCACTCAATTTTGGGCGTAAATAGAATTGTATGCAGTAGATTTGTAAATGTGTTTTTTCATAATTGCATACTGTATATTGTATTCACTGTACTGTAGATTTCAGATTGTAATTGACTAGGATGGTTTACCAAAAAGTGAATATTTTTATTCACTAAGACATTAACTATTAGCATACCATTCAAACATTTGGGTACAGTAAGATTCCTTTTTACATAAATTAATGCTTTTATTCAACAAAGGTGCATTAAAATGATCAAAAGTGACAGTAAATACATTTACTGTACATTGTAACACAAACAAAAATAAGTTTTAAATAATTGTTTTTTTGAACTTTCTATTCAGTAAAGAATTCTGAGAAAAACTATCACGGTTTCCACGAATATATTAAGCGGCACAATATTGATAATAATAAGAAATGTCTCTTAACGACACTGTGACACTGAAGACTGGAGTAATGATGCTGGACGTTCAGTTTTGTAAATGCAGGAATAAATTACATTTTATAATGTATTAAAATAGAAAAAAAAGAACATCATTTTAATTTGTAACAATATTCCACATTAATACAAGTTTTACTGTATTAAAATAAGGATTTAACATGTTTATATTGTTCAACAAATTATAGTTGATTTATTTCATTAATCTACAAATTAAAAAAAATAAATTAAAAAAAAAAAAAGATTTGGGATTTTATTTTGCTCTAATCTACGATTTGGGCTCAAACTAGCCCGATATTTTGTTTTGTTTCAGTCCTTGAAAACCTGTAATAATTTCTTGTCCTTTCATTCTCTCTCTCTATCAGCCTCAAATCTGCCCCTGTAGTCTTTTTGGATCTATCTATCTTCCACCTTTTGTCTCTCGGAGAGAGTTTGTCACTTCTGTCTCGTTGCTGACAGATGTGCATTCTCAGCTCCTGTCCTGAGAGCCTTTGCCTTTGGGAAAATGACTGACAGTTTGAGAGAGGGAGAAAGAAGTGATGTTGTGTTATGGATGAATGCCTGAGGTGAGAATGATTTTAAAAGCAGTAAAGATACAGAAGTTTGTTTAGTTCAGGATGAAACTGAGAGAAAGTGGCAGAGGGAAAGGTGGAAGAGAGTTTCCACTGACCTTAGATGCCATTGTGTTATTAATAAACCATAAAATTGATAGTACTAGAAACCTTAAAAATACAATTTAAAAAAAAGTGCAGAATCATGGTTAGCCTTCACCAGCAGGCATTTTTGAATATAATATTTACACTACAGTTCAAACGTTTGGCATAAGATTTTTCAATCTCTCATAAATGAAATAAAAACTGTAGTGTTGTGAAATATTATTGTGGTTTAAAATCACATCACATGACATCAATCATGTCACATGATCTTTCAGAAATCATTGTAATACTCAAGAAACATTTCTTAAAATGATCAATCTTGAAAACAGTTGTGCTGCTTAAGGTGTTTTGTGGAAACTGTGAAACCTTTTTTAGGGATTCTTTGAAATAGAACTCTTTTGTTATATTCAAAATGTCTTCACTGTTACTTTTGATCAATTTAATGTGTCCTTGCTGAATAAAAGTCTTAATTTCAATATTCACTGTTCAAGTGACAAACCCTAATTATGAGTAAAAGTGATGACCCCAAAAAAATCTGCTTACTATAAAAGACCGTAAACCGCCTGATGCGACCGATGGTGCGCCAAAACTCTAAAAGCTCATAACATGAAGCCACTAAAACAAAAAAAAGACAAACTAAAACACTGTCTCCGTGTTTTTGTGACGTGCATTTTCACTGAGAGACTTATATCTTGTGTATAATGCTGCTAATTCTGCTAAATAATTTCGTCATCATACTTTTTTGGCATCTGTGGTTCAATGAAGAACATTTAACATCCATGGAACTTTTCTATTGCACAAATGGTTCTTAATATTGTAAAAATCTTCTTCACACTAAGAAGAAAATGATTCCTTTATGCAACGTAGCTGCATAAACCTCATTCTGGAATCTTTACTTTTAACAGTGCAAGGACAAAAACATATTTTTGATAAAAAGAATGCAAAATGTAACATCGTATCTTCATGGGAACATTGTTACTTTGCTGGTGATGTACTCAACAGGCCATTAGGAGGAGTCTGCAAACAAACTCACACAGTCTGAGCCCACCGGGGCCCAAACTCATGGTGTGATGGTAAACAAAAATTATGCGCAGTGACAGCCGAGCCCCAGGGATGCAGACTGCGGGTTGCGTGTGTATTCTTGAGTTGGTTTCCACTCTCAGGGAAGAGCTTGCAGGAATAACGTATCTGTGAGGGACTAGAATGTGTAATGAAGTGTGTTTTTCAGGCATGGCCCAAAACAGAGTTGTCAATGATTCACTGTAATGGACATGGAGATGTACGGTCACATGTGACACAAACGCTGAATAAAAGAAGAAATTTCTCGTGGGGGAAGGAAGGCGGGGCACACGAGAACCATACGGAGTCGCTGCTGCGTCCCAGTTCTGTCGTATGGTTTCCATGGCAATAAATAATGCAGCCCAACTGCATCATCTTTTCATTGGTTGGGACGCCACGTCCCTGGAAAAACAGGTCATCTCAACCACAAATCCTAAGTTTTTAGAGAAATTGCGAAAAGTTCTTCGTCAACTGGTCTCCACATTTAACACATTCCGAACCCTAAATATGTTTTGTCAGAAAAGCCGGTTTTATCCACTGTCAAGGCATCGCGAGTTCCCGTTTTACAGCAGAAACCGTCAAGCGTCGATAAAATGAACAAAAACAAAAAACAAATGAACTCTTCATGTTAATTTGGGTGTTCGAAGATTAACCAAAGTCTTATGGGTTTGAATCGACATGAAGGTGAGTAAATGCTGACTGGGAACTATACTTTTAATAGCCAGATTTACTAAACAGGGCAGATTAGCGTGAGCAATCTCATAAAATGCTGTGTTCACGACATGTTGTAATTACCATTAATAAAGCTCTGTATGCTTTCGAGTCACTCTTGCGGTACTTTGATGTCATACACCGTTCGGTCTGCATACTGCCGCTTCAAGTCGAACACATCAGAAATCCACATGGTACAAGTCATAGCTCGCAGTAAGTTACGAGTTTACATGTTTTAACTACAAGTTCTGAATCTTTACGGTAACTACTACATGGCGTGAATGCACCTAAAGCGCTGATGGGAGTGGAAAGATCTACAAGTGGTCCAATTTGCAAATTAAAGAACACAGACACAGCAGCTCATGCTGTTTTAAGTAGGTACCCATTTTGAATAAGCACTTACTTTGCAAGAATTAAAACAGAATGAATGTAATCCAGACATACTACATTCTCCATCTTATCATTATCATATGGCCTAAAGGGTTCAGTTGCAGCGCTTTAATGCCATTCACAAATCCTCTCCTGTGGATTCATGGGATAGTAAAATGTCAATTATATGAGCATTTCAGAATCTACTCGGACGTAGTAGATCATCCAATCATTTATTTATTTATTTAAATACTCTCCTCCCATAAATCTGAAAGGGAAACTCCTACAAATGCATATGCACTAAATAACTGTCCATGTCTTTAGATAATATTTTTTGTAGATAATAGATCATTTTTCACTGCACATCTTTAGTGAATAATGACAGTAGTTTTTAACACCAAAAGAGGGTTTGTGCTTGGGCAAGCAGTTAATAAATCTCGTCCTATGACTCTTAATACAGCTTTTCTATTCAAACACAGCTTTTCTTCATGACAAGCAGTTTTCATTTTTGGAGTCGGGGGTAAACTGTTACTTTAACCTTAAATCTTAACATAGATCATAGCAGTTAATGCCCTCCAGTGCCATGTTTCACTGACCTTCTTTTGGTGAGTTGGAGAATCAGCAGGTCAGTGGGTTGATGGGTGGGTGCGGACCATGGCTTTGAGCCCTGATGGGAACAGCTGAGTGGAAAGGGAACAAGAGAAGTGAGAAGTTGCATGACCCACAAGCGGCTTTTTTCATGGCGTACTTGCCGTCCACCTGTTGGACGGCTTAACGAAGAAAGTTTGAGCGGTTCTCTCCAATGGTTTGTGGTGGGAAGGAAAGAAACCATCTGATTCTGCCTTATGCTATAGCAGGTGCCAACCAGGAATATATGTTTTTAAAAAGACCAAAAACTAAATATAATCTTTTTTTAAAAAAAAGAAAGCATATAATGAATTTTTTTTTTTTTTTATCTTGTGTGCAAAAAAATGTAATGTTATGTTGCAAAAAAATGTAAGCGGCAAAATGAGTAATTCAAAAATCGTCATGGTTATGGTACAGTGCTGTTCAAAATTTGGGATCAGTACAAAAAAAAAAAAAACTACACCAGTACAATAGGATAGGTCATTTACTTATTGAAGTACTAAAGGTACAATATCAAAAACAGCCTAAGATCATGGCATCGACATGGGTGCAAAAAAATAAATAAATAAATAAACATGGAAAAATGAAATGAGTGAAATATGGCCCCTTAAAAATGTAATATATTAAACAGATGTGCATTTATGTACAATTTCATTTGTGTTTCATAGACATCTGAATAAAATAGACTTTATGTGACATAGTTGTCTTTTCACTCTGAGAGTTGGTGATAATGTATAATTACTCTGAGGACGCAAGAGGACTATGCATTTAGGGAACAGGGACAGGATCAGACAGCAGAGGTGTCCCTTCTCATCTTTTCTGTCCTACATAGGACATTATTTTTGACTCCATCAAATGGGACTTTTTGAGCCCCATTTTACTGCCTCTGAACCACTTATATAATAGGCTGATAAATCCTGCATGTGCTTAAAACAAAGTTTTAGGTGTAACTACCTACAATACATGTACTTTAGCTCTTTTTTTTCAAAATTCTGTTGACTATAAGTAACTTTGCAACTAAATGTCAACTGACTGTCTGCTTAATATCTGCTAACTCTTTATTTTGATGTTCACCCAACAGACATTTTACTGACTATAAGTAACATTGCAAGTAAATGTCAACTTATTCTAACCCTACCAGTCTACTAATTTTCTACTAACACTCTAATGAGGGTTAGTAGACATGTATGTGCAACATTATAGTCAACAGAATGTGTTAAACAAACCATCAAAATAAAGTGAAACCTTTTTGGATTGCATACATTATTATTTTGTCAGAGCATAAGAAGTTAGCTCTACAGACCAAATATTCTGGTTGTCAAAAAAACAAGCATGGTTTAAAGAATGATTAAAAATTGTACATTGAAGGATTATTTGGGGTCAGCATTTTTTTTTTTTTTTTTTTTTTTTTTTTTTGAAAGAAATATTTATAAAGTTCTGTCATGAAACTCTTGATGGCACAAGCTAATAGGTCCTTAACTCAATCCGCTTACAATCACATCATTGCAGCTGATTGGTTCCTGCTGTATCAGTAGCCAATGAGCTTGCGGCTCAACCTTCAAAAATTTGGTCAGCATTTGCTGTAGCAGTGCAGCACGCTTTCAGAAACCCTCCACCTTCCCCAGCTCCACCTGTCTAGACGTATGCTATATTGTACAGCACCAGCATCTCTTACGTGTTCACAGCAGTGTGTTGTGTATATATTGGCATTAGAAAGTCCCACTTACTCTGCAACAGAAGCAGTAACAGCAGCAGCAGTGTAGCAGATCTATTCTGCCAAGACCAAACATATCAACATCGTCATATCGATTACCATGCCAAACACTCAGAGAGTTGTAGTGAAAGAAATACTTGTATTCAGCATGAACACATTAACACGTTGAACTGAAGACACTTACAGTGTTACAAAAGATTTCTATTTAAAATAAATGACTGTTATTTTAAATTGTAATAATATTTTACAGTATTACTATTTTTACTGCATTTTTGACTAAATAAATGCAACACTGATGAGAGATAAATCATTTATTTTTATATCTTACCAACACAAAACTTGAATGGTTGTGTATGTAACAAAGTTTAAAACGTAATTGTCATATGTAACATGGGGTTAGAGGTGTGTTAAAATCCCCAATCTACCACTAATTAGGCAGAGCCCGTTTTATTAAGGCATCTAGAATGATGATTTGGTTTATTGTTTAAGGTGGCAGGGCTGAGTCACTGTCTCTGTATAGCTGTGCAACATCACACTGACCTATTTTAAAGCTCCTACATTGGATTCTGTTCATGAACCACTAAAAACAAAGCAGAATCACAACTGAGTGCAAAGCGAGTGCAAAGCACTGACTGCTTTTTATAGGCCACAGGGAGCTGTGCGAGCTGTCACAAGCTATTTTTGGGATGTATTCAGCTGCATTGTCTGGAATCAAGAGTAATTATGTCATGTCATCTGTTTATTCCAGAGTGAAGAACACTCCTCTGCCAGTGAAAGTGTGCTCCACAGCAGTCCAGGTACACATGAGTGGCAAACCTAAGAGTATCACCATAGAGACCAAACCCGGTCAGAGCATCGCAGACTTCAAGAAGAGTCGAACAGGATTCACCTTACTGCTGCCCCATCAGTAATGCCAAGGCTTCACAGGACATGACATAAAACAGTATTTACCCATTCTGTTAGAGATGGGGCCGTAACTTGCAGACATTCCATATCATATCAAACAGGCACTGAATATTTCTGTATATAAGTGGAAGAGAATTTCTTATTTTTTCACCATAATAAGCAATGCACTTTGTTGTTTTAATAGAGTGCTGCAGTGACAAATATCACCCTCGTTCCCTCGACAAACACCCAATAGGATTTTTACATTGGCCTTTGGATTATTGCAGAAAATAAGCTCAGTGTCCAACAAAAGTTTTTGATTCTTGCTCGTTTTGTACATCATGATAATCTTCTCAAATGAATGCAAGATTTATTCATTTTGAAGCCTGAATTCAGCTAAATGTATTGTATAAACGAACTACAACACAGTTGCATGACTTTAACATCACCACCATTAAGCTTCAGTCAAGTCGTTTAGTCTTCATTTTCAGTTTCCCTGAAAGGTCAAGTTTACAAAGCGAGAAGATTATGAACACGACAAGACAGACTAGTGAGTGAATGAGTTTATCGGTGTGATGACGTTTAATGTCCCAGACAATCACTGTAGTCCCATTAAAACACTTGTTCGCAACTGACTGTTTTAAGATTTAAAAAAAAAATGGGGGGGATTAGTGTGATCTATTTTAAGTTGTAGAATTAAATGTAAAAATATCTTGAGCTTGTGTTCATCACAGACCTTTTTTCTGGCATTTAACCAAAAATTTCAGAACGATATAATCTGAAGTGCTAAAATGCAATTTGTTGAAAAAAAGGTTTTGGCCTACAAAAATATGTCATCCCGTCACTGCGGCACTGCAACAGAAGAAATGTCTAAACTAATTAGTGTTAGTGTGTATATCATGTGTTGAAAAGACTATACGCAGCATAAATGATTGTGCTGATCCGCTGTTATTCTGCCGTCCCTCCTCTATTTTTATTTTTGCATATGAATTATTCTGAAAGTGTTATGTTTTTTATTTTTATTTTGGTGGTTCATGTTATAATCTATTTTATTATTTATGCATTTCAGAGGGAACATTCTATTGATGTGGCCTTTGCACTTTTCATAGTAGAGTATATTTTTATGTTTATGACTTTATTTCTTTTCCTCATGGACAGGGTGTACATTTTAGCTGTGGAGACGTAACCAAGAGTATTTTCATGTCTCAGTGCTTTGAGTTTCATGGTACCCAGATGTATTTAACCAAGGTCTTGAACACCTCAGATCGAACCGTACAATTGTTACTGTGCTGTAGCAGCAATGTATACTCAGGAGTGTTTTTAATGCTTGTTCAAATTTGTCAAATATAATCTTTAAATTACAGCAAGTACAGCACTGTAATCAAATAACTCAAGGGCCTTATGATACTGTTACATTAAATGCTACATGCAATCCTTGTGTGGTTTTTGGCTTTGCTGGCATTGTTTTTTGTTTGTTAAACGTGACAAAATGTCAATCATTGAGGACATATCTTGGTCCCCATGAGGAAAACAGCTTGTGATGTTTTTTTGAAAATGTAAAAATGTAGAGTTTTGTGTGATAGGTAGATTCAAGGTTAGGGAATAGAAAGTAGTTTGTACATTATAAAAATCCCTTTATGTCTATGGAAAGACCCCATGCATAAAACATGAAAATCCAACTTGGGTTGGGATTTACACACTTGGGTTAGGTAACTGACCTTCGCTAAGACCCGCCCCCTTTAGTTACTGTTCCTTTGTCCAACAAGCCATGCGCTCTCACGCCACGCATCATGAATTTTTGAGGAAGTTTAAACAATAAATACCGTATAGTGGCTCTTTAATGTGTCATGACAGATCGCTCCTTCAAGCGGCTCGTGAACCGATCATCTCTTCATACTAGTTCATTTATAGCATCAAATAAACATGAATGGACATCAGAAGGAATGAAGTGCAGAAAGACATGAATACACATAATTTATGAAGTTCAAGTTCACCAATGTTAATCTACTAACTCCCCTGACTGCTTTGTCGGACAAAATGAGGATTGAGGGTTATGATTGATCAGATCGCCTGTCAATCAAACTGTTTGCGAAGGGTCAATTAACCCATTTGCCCCGCCCCACAACTGACATTTCATACAGTTGATTGATGATGAATATGATGCAGGGCAACATCTCACTGCGCGATGAAGCCTATAGATTCAGTCAGAAAGTCCCTAAAATTAAAGATATGAGGGCAAAAATGCCCCTGTAGATCATATGAGTCACACGATAAGGAGTGCAATGTTACACAAGTTCTGTTTTGTCCCATATCCTATATAACTAGTGCAAAGGCAATACTGATTTTATACAGTAGTTCAGTAAATAAGAAGTTAATATTGTGTTGTTTTATCATAATATTGTCTCTTTTGTTAAATTTGCCAATGAAAATGTTTCCGCGCAATGCATAGCAGTTCATTTCTGAATTTTCGTTCTGAACGAACCAAGTGAAATCAATGAAAGACGTGTTGGTCCTGAAGTTGTGCTACACAGACTGATCGGTGTATGATATCAAAGTATCGCGAGAGTGATTCAAAAGCATACGGAGCCGTCTCGCGGTACTTTGCTACTTTGTTGTCGTTCATGTGATCGGTCTGTGTAGTTCAAGATGCCTGAAGAGAACGATTTATTTACTTCGCTCCTGAACGAATCCAGCCGTTTGAATGAATCGAATGAATAAATGAATGATTATTCATCAAGACATGTACTTTTTTTTTTTTTTTCAAAACATTTACGTTTCTTATTTAGTCTAATTGTATTTAAAAATAATAATAATAATACTTTCATATTTCCAAATTAATTTATATATAAAAGAAAATTAATATAAATTATATATATATTATAAAATTATATATAAATTAAAATTACGTTCCTGTGACGGATATAGGTTTAGGGTATAGTGTAGAATAGGGCCACGCATACAGTGATTTTGTGATACATTCTTATATATAATTTTTAAGACATACAATATCGTAAATTCCTCATCTTACTATCTTAGTGAGGTCATTTGGACCCCAGAGAGTAGTATAAATAAGGGTGTGTGTGTGTGTGTGTGTTTGCATTTACATCTCAGCACTGAAGATTCTCAATAGTGACAGGTTGCCTACTGTCACTCTGTTTTCTATTTTCTGCTTTCCACTCCCCTGCTGTGTCATTCCTTTCATCCATTTTGACAACCCCTGTGTTTTCCTTTTTTTTTTTTTTGTATTTGTGATTTGACATTTCATTTTTTTGTCTTTGTGATTTTTTTATGCTACTTTGCATGCACCTGTCTGTCTTTTGACACTGAACTCTGTTTCTTTCTCAATGTATCATGTTTTTCACACCCTCTACTCTAGTTGTCAGTTTACTTTTTGGGTATTTGACATGAAACACCAAGCAATGGAATTCTCTTTTATATCTAAAAGGATTTCAGATGATATTTATTGCCTTCATTTTAATTTAGAAATTGACCCTTCGCCAGCAGTTTGATTGACAGGCGATCTGACCAATCATAACCCCGAATCCACTATTTTGTCTGACTAGCAGTCAGGGGAGTTAGTAGATTAACGTTGGTGAACTTGAACTTGAAAAATTGTGTGTGCTCATGTCTTTCCGCTCTTGAAACAACATTCCTTCTGATGTTCATTCATGTTTATTTGATGCTATAAATGAACTAGTATGAAGAGATGATCGGTTCATGAGCCTCTTGAAGGAGCGATCTGTCACGACACTTTAAAGAGCCACTATACGGTATTTATAGTTTAAACTTCTTTAAAAAAAATTACAATATTTTAAATATGAAGCTGTTTCATACGTTGTCAGTGTCCTCTTTTCTCCGCGATGTATTTTTCACGGTAAGAACATGATGTGTGGCGTGAGAGCGCATGGCTTGGGTCTTTGCGGCCTGATGTCAAAGAACTTTGGAACTGTTTTAGGAAAAAATAGTACTTTAAAGAATCCAATGATCAATACTCTGATGTAAATTCTTGATTAAAGTATGTGGTGGCCGCTCCAAAGAGCCACTGAAGAAGCCTTAAGAGTGTAGAAAAGTACTCAAGACCTGTGTCAATCAGGAACTATCAATGTCTGAAAAAGTCTAAAGCGAAGGGTCTTGGAAGCTTATTAGGCCAGTAAGCTCTGCACCAATGCCATTCTGTGACCAAGTTTGTTTTCCTCAATCTCATTAGTCATGTTTCTAGAGCAAATCGAGTCACAGGCAAAAATAACTATTCCCCTGACAACAACACCCGCCCTCAACCCCACCACACGGCAGCAAACTGAGTTTCATTGAAAGCTAATAGAACTCTGAATCAGGTTTGAAGCTGACTGGGTCACCGGATTCATCTGGCACGTGGGAGCTTGTTATGAAGTTTGTCACCGTGACCTAATGCATGCTTTTGATTCACAAATGTGAATGTAAACTGTAGGCCTGTCCCTCCTAAATTAGTTTTATAAGGTAAAATGTGTTTTTTGTTGTTGTTGTTGTTGTTAAAAAGCCATATTATGACCTTTTACAAAATATTGATTTCGTTTTTGGGGTCTACTAGGCATCATTCATGCTTGAATGTTTTTTAAAAAAACACTATTTTTTTAACATATTTCACATTATTGCAGCACCTCTCTTCTCAGTCTGTCAGTAATGCTCTGTTTAGTTTCTGTCTCTATGAAGCCCCTCCTTTTAGTCTTTTGGTCTACTTTTGGAGTGGATTTTGTGCTACTTTGTTACTTTGGAAACCTTTTTCACGTTAAAATAACAACATTTTACACACTAAAGAAAGTTGAATGAGTAAAAAAGCACAATAGATTCTCTTTAATATACCTTTTCTGGCACAGCTTAATATCCATTCTTAATTTTTATGGATATACTTCAAAAATGAAGCAAGGCTCTCAGGTAGGATTTCTACTTTTTAGTTTTGCCCATGTCACTCGGCCAATTGGATTAAGGCTCATCTAATCATTGTGCAGCTGTGGAGATGAACTCTGTGATCACTCGCTCTTGATCAAAGCTTCCAACAATCGTCCATTTTCCACAGTGACCCCTCCACCAATCTACCATTTGTATCTGTGACAGCTCGTCCAATCATATGGCTCGCTGAGTGACAGGGCTCCGTTCTAATCGATAAAAGAGCCCTTGTTCTTCTGGTGGACTGACATGGAGATTTAAACCCATCTGTGGGACTCAGCGTCGCTTATGGCAAGAAGTCTTGTTATTCATGATCCTTGTCCTCTTTTGAAATGAAAACTGCACCCAAATTGAATAATATTCAGACACCTTTGAAATCTCCTACAACACCCTATTGTGCTGGTGAAAAAAATGATCTGTATAATAAAATAATTAGTAATATAGTATTTTATTATTTAGCAATATAATAAAATATAAACAAGCTGGCACAAGCCGCTCCAAATCTTTTGATTAGATTTGACTGTTTGCTCTCACCCATGCTTCATGTGCTGAGCACAGGTCACATGTTGCAGATTATTGTGATTACAAGAGAGTTGCATGCATGTTCACTTCAACTGAACAAGCCATTTGGACAAATGTCGGCTAATCAAAAGCATGGCAACAGGGAAACACTTCACTGTACTTTCAAACCATAAAGAGAGCACTTGAGAACATTTCTGTTAATGTGACCTCAGCTAATGTGAGTAATTTACTGGTTCCAATAGAGACAGAGAATGGAAGTATTATCGTTAAAAAGTTTATTTTTTATAAAATATAATGCTGCAAAAGATTTTTATTTGCTGCTCTTTTGAACATTCAAAGAATACTGGGGAAAAAATGTATCATGGTCTCCACAAAAATATTAAGTAGGACTACTGTTTTCAACATTCATAATAATAAGAAATGTTTCTTGAGCAGAAAATCACATTTTAGAATGATTTTTCGAAGGATCATGTGACACTGAAGACTGGAGTATTGACTGCTGAACACCTAAATTATATTTTATAATATATTACAAAAGAAAACAGTTTAAAACTGTAATAATATATTTAAAAAAATTATGGTTTTACTGTATTTTAGATCAAATAATTTTGGCTTTGGTGAGCATAGGAGGCTGCTTTTCGTAAATAATAAAACTCCAAACTTTTGAACAGCAGTGTACATTACACTTTTTCCACTTTTGTCTCTTTTGTCCCTATTATGTAAAATCTTGAATGTTTTTAACCAAACTCAACTTATTATTAACTTGATATTCTTTTGAAATGATTAATTGGAGCTGATAGTAAATCAGAGCAGTCAACAAGTGACCATAATCACATCCTTCTCTATGTAATGTGCAGGATTCGAACCAATGTATTCTGCATGGGAGGCGGGCACACTAACAAGGGCACTAAAGAGTGCAGTCTCTAATGTGTCTCTTGAGACCAGGGGAGTGAGGTTTACTCACACAGCTCTTACTAACTCACAAACCTTACTCCAATGCGGGTCACGGCACCAAATGTACCTGATCCTACTCAACCCACTCCAAGCAGGATTTTAACTAGGGTCTCTGGCATGCAAGGCGGGCACGCTAACAGACTCTAGCACACTTATTGAGGCCAGGGGAGTGACGTTTACTCATATAGCTCTTACTAGCTCACAAACCTCACTCCCAACCGGGTCATGGCACCAAATGTAACTTGTCCTCGTCAACCCACTCTGAGTGGGTTTTGAACCTGGGTCTCTGGCATGGAAGACTGGCACACTAACAAGGATGCTAGGAGTCTCTAGCTTCAGTCGTTAATGCCGCGTTTGAGGCCAGGGGAGTGAGGTTTACACGCATACCTCTTACTAGCTTGCTTCTGTTACTACAGTTACAGTTCAGTCAGTTCAATCATCTTGGTTGTGAGGTAAATATGAAGTAGACCAACAGAATCTAATGGCACTATCTACATTAACAATTTTACGTTTTCATGAATTTGTGGCTTCTTCGTATGAAGTCGTAGGATCTCATTCGTACTTTTTCATACAATCTGCTTAAACCCCCGGAGGTGGTTGGGTTTAGGGGTGGGGTTTCATGAGGGAGGACGTTCATGTTTACTTTTTTCGAAAAATCTTACATTTTCGAACAGGGGTTGGATAGACAGTGGAACTAAGTGTCTAGATAAATGTTGTTTGTTCACTTACAGAACATCACTCCTCATTTCACCTGAAGTCCCTTTGGATATGACCCAGTGCTGAATAATATAAAGCTTGACAGCACAGCAATTCACATTCCATGTGCTCCGAGTGTGAGAAATGGAGAAGAGGCAAAGTGCAGACCAAAGTGAAATCTTTTTGTTTAGTAAAAGAACAACTGCTTACCTTTAATAAACATCAGGAATGTCTTTTCAGAAAGCTAATAGGGTTTATTTCACATTGACTTGTGTGATTTTGAAGGTCTTTGGGTTTTAAATTGAATTAAAAAATATTTCTCTATTCTCTCACCTTCATTTTTTTGTGAAAATACAAAGATTCATAATTTTCTTTCACGATATCAACCACTAGAGCAAAACAAAAATCAAAAGCAAGAAAAACAAATACAGGTTAACAGATGTCTATTGTCTACACGTCTGTTAAGGAGCCTCAAGGACTGTAAAAATAAAAAGATTTATCTGTGGGTGGATAAAAAGAAAGACCTAGTGTCAGAGCATCTATACACCATCACACAAAAGATGACACTGACACAGGACGACAGGGAGATTTGTGATGGTAGAAGCCAAAGAACAAGCATCTGCACAAAATCCTCATTCTGTGTTTCAACGCTACCTCAATCCTGCTCACATCACTGCCCTCCTCCTCTCTCTGGAGTCCTTTATGAACCCAGTCAGAATTTGTGACCTCGGTGAGAGCTACAAACTCGCTTCTTAATCTCTCATACATGCATGTGATGACCAGAGGAATTAGGGCAATTTAGAAACATGATGAATGTGAAAAAAAAAAAAACTAGAAAATCCTAAGTAGAGTGTAACTGGTTCTACTTGACCTACTTGACCTCTTGAGGCCAAGGGAATGATGTTTACACGCACAGATCTTACTAGCTGTCCTCTGTTACAAGAGTTCACGCAAAACATATTCGAAAATACATTTTTGGTTGGATTTTGTTCAAGTTGTCAACTCTTTAACAAGGTTTGTGTTAAGGGAAGGAGGCAAGCATTCAAAATAATAATAATACACAAATAACAAAACAAAAGTAAATCAGAAGCCCCTCATGGACAACTGTCGCATATAAACATAATAAAACACAATGTAAAGTCTAGGCATGGTCCTATCTCGTCTTGCACTGTCGTTACTTCTCCTTTTATCCTTCTGGAGCTCCTCCTTGAGACTCGAGACCGGTGTGGCATGCAGCTGACGCTCATTAGCACTCCGGCCACGTGCCTCGCTCCATTCCCTTGACTCTTGGCCCACCCTGCTTGTCACAAACTCTTACATTTTCTGAAATGATGTAATAAAAATCTAATATATATTACATTTTATTAAGAAAACAAAAGTGGTGTTTGATGTTTGCCCCAAAAGTGCTGAAATTGCAACATTGTCAGGGTGTTGCTATGCTGTTGCAGAGTGAGTGCTCCATATTTTGCTACATGCATGTTTCCAGTATGTGCTGGGTGGCTGCTATGGCATTGATAGGTGGTTGCTAGAATTTTCTAGGGTGTTGCTAGGACATTGCTAGGTGGTTGCTTGGGTGTTCTGTGTGTTTTAGGTGTGCTGAATGGTTGCTAATGTCTTGCTAATGTTTGCTAGGACGTCGCTATGCAGTTGCCTTGCTCCTTGTTTTTCTACATGGTTGCAGCATGTTTCCAATGCATGTTAGGTGGTTGCTAGGGCATTGCTAATTAATTGCTAGGGTGCTCTGGGTGGGTGCTAGGGCATTGCTAATTGGTTTCTAGAATGTTCTGAATGGTTGCTAGGACGTTGCTATGGGGTTGTAAGGGCACTGCTAATTGTTGCCTGGGTGGTTGCTAGGGTATTGATAATTGGTTGCTTGGGCATTGGTAATTGGTTGTTTGGGTGTTGTGGGTGGTTGCTAGGATGCTCTGAATGGTTGCTAGGGCATTGCTATGATCTTGGATGTTGTATGTTTATAGAGTGTACTGAGTTGTTGCTGGAGCATTGCTAAATTGTTGTCAGGGTGTTTTGGATGGATGCTAGGGCATTATTAATTGGTTGCTAGTGAGTTTGTTTGCTAAGTGTTCTTGGTGGTAAAGGTTTTCTGGGTGGTTGCTAGGATGATTGGAATGGTTGCTAGGGTGTTCTTGGTAGTTATTAGGACAATGCAAAATGGTTCCCAGTGTGTTCTCATGGTTGTTAGGGTGTTGGTTTGGTAGAGTGTTCTTGGTGGTTGCTAGGATGTTCTGAATGGTTGCTATGGTGGTCTGGATGGTTCTAGGATGTTTTGCGATATCCTTCATCCTACACAGTTTAATACTCAGGATCAGGGGTGTGTTCAAATCCATAATTCTGTATGAGCAATAAACATTGTGATTGCCTTAGCAACCAACATGCCCGACCAGCCCCATCGGAGTGCACTTTCAACCACATCAGAAGGCAGTGAAGAAGTAGCTGATTGCTGAGGGACGTGCTTTGATTCAGAGCAGCTCCCTTCATATATAACCATCTGCGGCCCTGTGAATCGAGGGGGTTTCATTCTCAGATGAGATTTACGGCAACACACACTCACTTCACAGACTGCTGGGCTGGGCTGTGTATATCATATGTAGCAGGGACACAATAGTGCTGTGTATCTTGCACATGGCGTGAAGAGTCAAAGTTAAAGCTTTCAAAAATGAACAATGAACAAAACCAACAGGTGCACTGAATTGTTACTGTGTACAATATTGCCTGTCTGTGAAAACCAGTAATAAATTTGCTTTTATGTACCAACCAAAAAAATACAGAAATGCTCATGCTCGACCAAACACTGTTATCACTAACAATGTCGTCAGCAAATATAGCTTTTAACCCATCTCACAACAACCTCAAAGTTTAAAGTAATTAGAAATAGTAGGGAATTATGTCTTGCATAGAGAAAAAAGACCTTTTTTTCTATTCTAACATTTTCATAACTATTTAATGCATTTAACCCCTAGATTCTCATTACAGGACATTGCAGCCATTTGATTTTGATTTATTTTATTGTATTTATATTACTATAAATGATTCTTATTAGATTTGCATCACTGTGATAAAATATTTTTGTATTCAACTTATGTAGATACACTCTTTTCATTAAATAAGCATAAATTATTAAATATATGCTACCATGATGTATAAATACTTTACAATGTAAATAAATTAGTGCTGTCAAATCCATTTAATTGCGATTAATCACCTCTAACATAAAAGTTTGTGTGTATATACAGTATATAGATAGATATATTGTGTATATATATATATAACTTTTATGTTAATGCAATTAATCACAATTAAAGCGATTTGACATCCGCACTAAAATATGTGTTTTATTATAATCTTTAATATCATTATTTTTCATGAGAGAAGAAATTAGCTTTATTGTCATGAAAATGTTATGATGCAAAAAGATGAATGAAAACAAACTTAATTTTCTTTATGCAAAAAACATTTTCTTATTTCTTTCAGTTTTGAGGTGAAATGTAATGTTTGACAGTTTCATGAGATTTATGCAGCATCAAGATAGGGACAAAATATCATTTGAATACTTTATTAAATAATTATAATCAAACTGAAAAAGAAATTCCACCATCAGAAGTCACATTTTGTACTTTTTTTTTTTTTTAAGTTTTCTAAACAACAACAGCATCACTCTGTGAGCTACAATATATGCACGTGTTCTACCAGAGGAAAAAGCTCAAAACTCCCTGCACTGTGCTGTGCCAAAAAGAGCTCCACCAAGGCTGATGGTGTTTTATGAAGGAGAGCTCAGGAGCTACGTAACTAAAGTCCAGAGAGGGTTTGAGCTCAGTTCAAAATAATCCAGATTGGCTTGCTGTTTGAAAGGCCTCCAACAAAGGCCTTTATGACACAGCATCTTGTTTGTCTGTTTGAAGATGTCAAAGAAAGCCGATAGATAGTAGAAATAAATTGATGTCTCGCAAGACCAGAATACCATTTGTGCTAAAAATAGAGGTGAAGACATGGGAGGAGAGATGATTGTTGAGATTGCGTCACCATCTTTCTGATGAATTAGTTAAAGCTGATGTGTGTATTTAGTTTAACCTGCAAGCTGTTTCCCCTAAGGAGTGGGGATGACAAAGTAACATTGACTTAACCAATAGTGCCAATGGTTAGGTGCTTCTCAGACCAATGGCAGATATTTTTGTAATTTCAACGGTGGAGATTGGTGCAGAAGTTACACAGAGCAGCTTTAACACATGTGTTAGTCTCTCTTTTGTGATAGCCACAGAGGAAACAACAACAGCAAACTGTTTGTCACTTCCTGTTTGGCTGTGCTTGTCTGACTCTCTTCTCCTCACATTTCAACAGCCCAGGCTGTGGAGTGTATGATGACTTTACCCCTATCAAAGCTGGATTTTTATAAATATAAGTATTCAGAGCAAAGGTACCCAGTATAATTGCCAAAGTGCACAGAACAAGCTGTCACCGAAACAAGCACATCAAAAAACGACAATGCAAACAGAAGTCTGAAATTAACATTCTAATACTGTTGACATAAGTTTTCCCAAACCTGGGATGAGCTGATAGGATCTTTTTCAGTAAAAATAATAATTATCATTACAATTAAAAAAAAAAAAAAAACTTTCTAGAATTTCCTTTTAACCTTCAAATGAAATACAAACTGAACAAAGACAATTCATTAAAAAAAGAGTCAAGTTGACATGTACACCACCACAGCAGCAATTCCTGAATGATATACATGCAGTTTTTTCAGTAATTTCACATTGATGCAAGCAACATATTTACACACTGGTTACGCTTCTGTCTCTGCAGTGAGACGTTCCTTTTGTATTCTACATACATTTAGCAGCATAGAAAACATTGATAAAGTGGCCATAACTCATAGAGTAATGGCGAAGCCTACTTAACATCCAGATCCTGAGTGTCCAAATAAAGAGCCATATGTTGTAGAATCTTAATTGAGTAGTCCTGAAAATCACACGCCACTCATCCCATCCACAAATTTCTGTCCGTCGAATGACAAGTTTCTTCATTGGAAAATCCATAGAGATTCGAGGTCTCTGTGTTCTTTGTCACATTAGAAATCTCCACGTACAGCAGATTGAGGTGTAATGAGGACGTTTGTGCAAGCACGTCCTTCAAAGGTTGTTTGCACGCTGTTTCAGGTACATTTGATTGACTGGCAGCAGGAGAAAGGATTCTGCCAAACAGTAGCATTGATGGAGTGGAAAATGGCTCATGAGATATGATTATTCTAGCCTGAGTAAATGAAAGTTTCTGTGTCTATAATCAATCCTTTTTTGGAGCCATGGCTTTCCTTGGGTTGCTGTCTTGTGTTTATGTGTGAGCGATATTCAACATCACTCGTATTTAGGTAGACAGTCTATATCCAGATCAAGGCACAAACGTTTCACATCAGAAATATTTATCACCATTCAAGCAAGTATGGAAACTAGAAAACTTGCTGCCTTCAAACCAGCTCACTGGGACGCCACTACAATGTCGTAACTATGAGTAGAAACCTATTGCTTTCCAAGTTGGGTTGAATCGATAAAGGAATCACAGTTAGCTTTATTTAAGATGTAAGTTTGAATATGCAATTTAGTGTTAATGCATTTTGTGTAATGATGATGAGGATTAGCAAGGAAGCCACTTTGTGCTTCCTTTATATCATCAGGAAGCGGGGAAAAAAGGAAATAAATATACGTAACACATCCATTTTATTCTAACCAAAATAACTTGAATGTACATCGTGTCATAATTACGACTTCATAATGAGGAATTCCCCAGCGAACTTGAATGCAGCAAATATTCCAGAGAAATCCCAGAGCTTCTGTACACATGAGAGGGAATCAATGGAGAAAGAGTTCCAGGAGGCGAGCCAGACACAAGAGTGTGAGTGCAAACAGCCCGAGTTGGAAACACAGCAGGCAACTCCACATCGCACAAGCCCATTGCTAAGGCTGCGCACGCTAGCTATGCAACAACGACGCTCTGTCAACGCTTTCTGTACACAATGAGGGCGAACTAAATCACTTTAACCAGGGTGAAGAACACAAGTGATGTGTTTGTGAAAGGAGAGAAGGATGGGGGAATCGCAGCGGATCGCAGTATGCCAATCTTCCGTCTATGGCCACAAGTTTCTGTAAATAACATCATCCCCTGAGGCTGAAATGGATATGGAGATCTGTAGATACATCAACTCTCTGTACTCTCTGTAGGTTTGTATCTCTTCCTCTTTGCGATTGTGTTTAGCGGAGAATAATTACTGTGACCACAAAGCAGCCGGTGGGGTCACAAATTAAGACCGCTGCAAATTGAAGAAAACAACTCATGCTTAAAGTGTACGTGGTCATATTTCAAATTGGGTTCTCTTAATGTCTGTATCTTCCTATAGCATTATAAGATGCAGATACACACACACAAAAACATAACAAACATGGAATAAAAGCAATCTGGATTTTATGGGGTCTCTACCCTGGTGAAAAAGAAGTATACTTTAGCATATTCAATTAAAAATGTATTATAGTTTAACATATATGATGTAATATATAACAAATATATATTTAAATACACAAGTTTCATAATGCTTGTCAGTATATTTGGTAGTATTCTTTAACCAAAATTCAAAGTGTACTTGTCATGCACTTAAACATATTTGAATACATTACAGAAATGTACTCCTTTAAAGCATGACAGATTATTAAAACAAAATGATTTAAAATATACTTTATAACTAAATGAACTATGTAAAAGTGTACTTAAGTGTGTCAAGAAAGTATGGGTATCACTTTATATTACAGTGTCACTGTTACACATTTTACATGTATTTACTGTAGTAGTAACTAGGGATTAAGAATAATTACATGCAAATAACCCTAAACCAAACCCTCATCCTAAACCTGTGCATGTAGTTAATTATAATTACTGAGTACCTAAATGTATAATTGCACAATACTGACACCTTAAAATAAAGTTTAACCAAAGTATGTCATGAAAGTGTATTCTCTTTAAGTACACTTAAGTGCCCTTTTATACCATTAATATTATATTATCTGCAAAAGCATTTAAAAAATATATATATACTTTTTAGATGTGAAGTACTCTACAAGTAAGCACACTTCTTTTTCACTAGAGTAAACCATTTTAAAGTGAAACCTTGTTTTTTTTCTGCCAATCCCCTACAATTAAGGAAGTATATACTGTGAGTACTAGTGTAAAGTTCACTGTTCTGTTTGCCGTGTTTGTTACATGTTACATCTGACAAAATACAAGATATGTCTTTTTTGTTCGTTTCAGGAAGAGAAATATCTTCTGATCTGAATGGTATTTTGTTATTGTGGCATTTTCAGCTAACTCTACCCAATTGCTGGTAAGGATCAAGAGCAGATTACCGCTTCAGCGTGTGGGAGAAGGTGCATATGCATGTATGTATCAGTGAAATATATGCATAGTGGTTACAGGTTGTTTGAGTGACCATGTGCTCATATATTAGAGCATGCATGGGCTGAAGTATGCATTTAAAGTCGGCTTTTGCGTGGGAGTCGGAGTATGGCACCCATGACCCTACCTTAAAACACTACAATAAGATTAACGAGTGCTTGCCGTGCCACATGCTGCTGTCCCTGCTCTTCTGTGTCTGAGCGACGACACCGGAAACCCTGACCCAGAGAGGATGGCATCTGTTGTATCTGCATATGCAATCATGACTGTCAATATGCATGTTTTATCTATTACATGTTTCATCATTTTTGCAAGTTGCTTCAGTGGCAGAGGTGGTTTTGATGGACGATTGCAAACATTTTGGGGATGAAGGAATTATGTGCGCTGATGAATCACACAAAAATAAGAGCAGGAGTGTATGTTAGGGAAGTAAACAGGGTCAATTTTGATTTCACATTATCCTTAGAGCACAGAAATCTGATATTTCAAAGACACTGAAAAACTCTAAAGAGAGAAGATGCAGACACTAGCAAATCTTTCTTTAAAGAATCCAGGCCTCTTAGTTCATATCGTTCTTGATCTAGAGGGATAGGACATACTCTTAAGACTCATTCAAGCCTGAAACAAATTTTCACTGATACCACTGCTATGTAGATGCCAAGACACAACATATACTAGTGTGTATGGCCTACATAGATTAGCCATTCAACCTATAGAGCTAGTAAGCAAGGAGAGGCATTGAATGTGCCTCAGTGTGTGTGTGACACTAATCTGTTAATCTAGTTAATGCCTTTGCAGCTGGTGCCATAACGTCCAGCACATGGAATAAAGGAAGGACAACCGGATAACCAACAGCTGTTGATGCTCACCGTTTGCTCCCACTCAAAATTTTCTTTGTTGGATGGTTTCTCTTGCAGTTTCTCTCAGACTAGATGTTGAAAAGGTAGAGGAAGCGAAAGGTCTAGCAAAGGAATCGTAACTACTTCTGAAAAAGGTTGGTTTTGACAACAGCAACTAACAAACTTAATATGTGGATGGACAGTTGGAGTAACTTCCTTTTGATTTTCATCCATAAATTATGACTATAATAAGAGGGAGTTGAGAAAGAAATACTTTGGGAAAAGCCTCTGTTTAAATAAAGGTTCCAAAAGAGAGTTTTAGAAGTGATGCCATAAAAGAAGCATTTTTGGTTCCTCAAAGAACCTTTCAGTGAACAGTTCTTAAAAGCACCATGTTTTCTTTTTTTTTTTTTGTGGAGAACATTTTAATAATCAACAGAAACTTTTTTCAATTTAAAGAACCTTTTGTGTAATGGAAATGCACTGTGGATGTTAAAGGTTGTTCATGGAACCATCAATGCCAACAAAGAACCTTCGATTTTAAGAGTGTTTGTTATTTTTATGCCGTTTCCATATACTTTTGCTGAAAAGACCATCGCAGATGGTCATCAGCATGGTTCTTAACTAATGTAACCACCAAAAGACTGTGCAGTTGACCAGCTAGACCAGCACCCAACTAACATAAACCAGCCTGGACATTTATACGGGTCTAAGCTAGTCTTTTCAGCAGGAATATGTTGCATCTTTCTGTGAGTCCCATTGTTATGTGACGGGGAGAGAATGATGGTGGCGGATGCTGACAGAGAAAATCTGCCCTGTCCTCTTTTCACCGATCCAGAACTCTAGCGTAATCCTGCAAAGCGCAACCGCCTTCGCTCTTCAGATCGGCAAAGATCTGCGTGAAGAAATGAGGGTCTGCGTTGATGCGCAGCATCTTGGCACTGGTGATGTCGATAATGGCCAGACAACGGTCCCAGAATGCCTCTTTAGCCGTCTCAACCAGGAAGGGCTTGAGCGGGTACGAGATCTCATTCCCCATGTACGAGTAGGACAGGTAAAGACAGGTTAGTAGAATTGCTTGGAGCTCATGCTCTGAAGACACTACGTCGCCGTCCACCACATCACGGCACAGCATGTACACAAACACCACGTTGGCCGGGGTCACAAAGGCTTGGTCCTGCCAGCCCTGGAGCAAGAGTGAGCGGTCCACAGCGCGCAGCCACAGAACCGGATCTGCGGGGGAAAGGTGCTTGAGCCGATAGCAGCGGCCACACAGAAACTCGCCCAGGCAGCGAAGAAGCTCACTAGTCGAGGCCTGGACGATCACGCGCTTGGGTGAGGAAGTGCATGTAGGCGCAATCTTCGTAACAGAGGAAATCTGCTGTGGTTTTCCATAGCCCAAGCCCAGGCCCAGGCCAAGACCCGCTGGACCTTCATAGCTAGTGAGATTGGCGCAGGAGAGAGACTTCTTTACATTTTCATGGTTTAAGTGCAAGACCGGATCCTTTTGGTAGATGTTATTGTTGTTTAGAGGAGCCCCAACGGCGCCCTGACCTCCAGGATAGGCTTTTTTGGACTCACCCCGCTTCTTGGTGGAGGCCACCAGTCGTTTCCAGGTGAGAGCAGGGAGGAAAATGGAATGGCCGCGTTTGAGGTTACGGTCCTTTTGAGTGTTCAGCGAGCGGCTGCTCAGGCTTGGGTAATGGCTTAGAGAACCAGGCCGGTCGTCATAATAAGCAGGTTTTCGAGGACCTGGCGAAAGGGATAGTACTGTACCCATGAGTCCACTGAGGTGCTGAAGCGACCAGCCGTGTGGGTTAATGTGGCTCAAAAATAAAGTGCTTGTGCCTCACTGTTTGAAAGCTGGAAGGTCAAGACTGGGTTGGTGAGGAGCACAGATGAGTTCCTGAGAAGATTATACGCAGAGCATTATAACACATAAATGACACTTTTAAATAATAGTCAACAAATATAAATTCATGTAAAATAAAAAGAGAAGACATACAGTTTTGAGTGACACAAATGAACAAAGTATTGGTAATGTTATATATAAATATATAATTGCGCAACAGTTTTGATTCTCAAACTTGATTGGTTTCTTCTGGAACTATTTTCATTGACAGAGAAAAATACACTAACTTAATGGCCATTCTTTTTTTCATAAGCGTATGTCTGTCATTATTTATTCAAACCCATAAAACTTTTGTTCATCTTCAGAACACAAATGAAGATATTTTTAATGAAATCTGAGTGATTTCTGTCCCTCCATTGACAGCTACGTGACCAATTTGACGCTAAAAAATTTCAAAAAAAGATTGTAAAACTAATCCATAGGAATTAAGTGGTTTAGTCCAAATTTTCTGAAGAGACACAATCGTTTTATATGCTGAACAGATTTAATTTAGTCTTTTATTCGAATATAAAATTTCATCAGCGCACACATCTGTCATGGCAAACAGCAGCATGTTCTCTTGACGTAAGACAACTAATGAGGTTCACTCTCGTGTTACGCAGCACGTTTGAGCTTCCTAAAGCACTGATGAGGTTTGTTCTCACGTGTCAAGTAGGCTGGGTAGAGCTTCTGTTTATGCTCTCTGGTCAATGTTTAAATGTGAATAAATGCCTTAATTCAATCTGTTCATCATTTAAAGTGATCGTGTCTCTTCAGAAAATTTTGGACTAAATAACAGCTCAATTCATATGGATGCGTAGCTGTCAATGGAGGTTTGGAACAACATGAGGGTGAGTAAATGATGACAGAATTTTCATTTTCATTTTGTGATGATGCAAGCAATTAAGCGGTTGAGATATACTATAGATTATGGATGCCAACAAAGTTGGACATACACCTATACATTCAACTTTATTATTTAACTGTATTATTTTTAATTAATAGTTTAATTTTTTTTTTTTGCAATGAAAAAAAAATCAAGCAACTGTTTATCAACATAAAACATAACATAATGAAAAATGTTTAAGATTCTCCACTATGTCTTTCTGTCACTAATAAAATAAGTCAGTTTGTTCTGACCTTGTTAAATGTTTTATTTCACCCAAAATGAAAATTCTGTCATGTCATCCAATACTTTGTTGTTTCAAATCTGTGGAAGACTGAAAAATAGATTTTGCATTAAAGGTTCAAAAATAACAGAAAAACGTTTCCAAAAAGTGACAAAAAGACTGATTTTTTTTCTTTCTTTTTTTTTAAATCTTGATATTTGTATCTCCCTGGTGTGTTCATAATCATTTGTGAGAGAAGTTATGAATGAATCACAAATCAGTCTGTTGTTTTCAATGAATGAGTTGACCAGTTTACAAAACTAATCTGAATGATTCGATCATCCATCCACAGCTCATTGGAGGGGAATATTATCTATAGCAATTACTTAAATTTCAGTCTGTTCCTCACACATAGCTACCGTTTTGTTTAGAATGGAATTAGAAGAGAAGTTGTATATGAACCAGATTTGTTATTTTTATTATATCATTTTATGGTGTTTTTGTGTCCGCTTTGAAGCTTGAAATCTTGGCAGCACGCATTCAATTGCATAGAAAGAGTGAACAGCACATTAATAACATTTCTCCACAGAAGAAAGTAAGTCATGGCTGGATCAATATGAGGGTGTTAAACCAAATTGCCTACTACAAAAAAAAAATTCCACCTTCTCACTCAAATTATATATATATATATATATATTATTAAATGATAAAAATAGAAGCAATAGAAAATAGCAATGTTCTCAGACTCTCTGCCAATTTTGTAGATATTTGATAGTTACTTCACTCCTGAGTTTCTTGAGAGAACAGGCAGAATCTGACCCACTTAAACAAGAAGGTCATCTGAACCACAGCCAAACATGTAAAATCAAAACCCTACACAGCACCATTTTCTGGATTATTACACTCTACACATCTTTATTTATTTATTTATTTGAACTTAATTTTACATTGATCATGTTCTTGTATATTCACATTAGAGTAATTGTTCTAGCTGTATTTGCATATGCATTTTATTACTGGACTGATAATAGCAACATTAAAGTATCTGAATACTTAGTAGCTAACGAGTCAAGTTATTGTCACTGCAAAATCAAAAATGGAAATTTGGTAGGATTAGATGAGTCTGTCACCAAGAAAGTTTAAATGACAGAAGATTTCTGACTCTGACTTTAAAGAAGATCCAATTTTATCAATTACGATTTTACATTAGTGACACTGAACGATTTAGGTTATCATTAGGTTGCAGTGTTTTGCTCACCTGTTCGCTGGACATCGGCGGAGCGCGTCAGTTCGACCCTGCGGCTTGACTGCGTCCTGCACATCGCACACACGCGCTGAAACGCGTCGCACGCGTTAATGTTTGCATTAAATCCTTCCTTCACGCAACTACACCTGACTCTGACAACATAGCAAACTTAAGCGCATCCAACAGAGGCTGTTCTCTGTGTCCAGTCATTCGGCTTCACTGATGTCGTTCTTGTTTAAATATGTCCATTATCCAGAAATGCTGCTCGTTAAGTGTCCTCATTTGAAGGCGAATGAATATGAAGGAGAGCATTTACACCACATAAAACTTTCACGGCATTCCAGTTGCATTTCTCATAGTCCACCTCATGCACTTTGAATAACCAGCAGATGAATGCGAGTATGTTTGGGCCAAAAATATATCGTAAATTATGCAAAGGCGCACTGGCGCATATAAGCATTTATATGAGAGTCTCCAGCGCTGGTACTGACAGCAGTTTGTGCTCTGGTCCTCTGTGCTGCACTTCAGCCTGTCCGTTCGCAGCGGAAGCTCCTCCTCGCGACATGTGACGCACAGATGATATCGTCCGATTGACTGACTGGCACACAACAGCTCTAGATATGCATGAACACATGTAGAGCCCATTAGGTATACAGCGGCCCCAAAAGGAATTTAGGCAGTTAAGACGTTTGACTTTAATAAAATCCCAAATGGCATCTCCAAACAACACACAAAACCAAAAAGTTTGGGGTCATTAAAGTCACCATGAAATCAAATTGGACTACTCGTTTTTTTTAATGGAACACTCGCGTTTTTATTATAAATCTTTATAAAGTGTTTATTATAAATTATTCATCCGTGTACATATATAGGCTATATATATTTAAATCATCTACTCTCATAACCCTTAGTCAAAATAAATTTCCCTCTCTCGTGCAGTGACACCTCTTGTCTAATCCGATGATGTGTTTACTAGCGTGAGGGGGAGACAACCTGTCAATCACATGACATCAATCCAGTCAATTCCTGATGGACAAAATCAAACTCTACATCTTTTTTTCGTCTTCTTCTTCTTTCTTGTTCAAGAAGCTGTTTCGCATATAGGTCATAACAGGGAAGAAAAGAGTATCGCAACTTACGTTTCGTGTCAACTTTAAGTGTTTTTTATTTATTTTATTTTATTTTTTTACTTTCTTCCGATCAAAAAAGCGTGAAAAATGTATCAAAAACAAGCAATTAAAATGAATATAAAAATTATGCAGCACAACTATTTTCAACATTGATAATAATAAATGTTTCTTCAGCAGCAAATCAGCAAAGGATCATGTGACAAGTGAAGAATTGCTGCTGAAAATGAACAAATAGAAAACTTTTTTTAATCGTAATAATATTTTACAATATGAATTTTTTTGATGAGATAAACTTTGAGCAGGCCACACACACACACACACACACACACACACACTGTTGTGTTTTTGTGTTTTGTGGGGACTTAATGTAGGCGCAATGGAATATATATTCTGTATATTGTATATTCTGCCCCCCTACTAAACCTACCTATCATAGAAAATGTTCTGCTATTTTAGATTTTCAAAAAAGATATTTATAAGCTTGTTTCCTTGTGGGGACCAACAAAAGGTCCCCACAATGTCAAGATTTACTGGTTTGACTTACGACATTTGGTCCCCACAATGTAAGGAATACCCATCCACACACACAGAAATGTGAGCTTTTCATTTATAAATGTTAACAAATATCATGTAGGACCTTTCTAAAATGTTGCATCTTCTGTCATAGAGGGAACAATTGTCCCTTGTTGAGTAATAACAGCATAACATGGAGCTGATAAGATCACAGAACTTTGTTATATCACAATCACGAAATGGCTCAGCAAATACAACAAAGCGTTCCTCAGAAAGAGTGAGACAACTCAAGCCAGCAGGTGCCCTGCATGTTTTTGTCAGAGTGCACATTTTCACCATTCAGCAAACAAGTAATTCTGTGTGGTTATTATTGCACATGCTTTCTGCCTAAGAAGGATTTATGACCTGGGTTCAGCACATGGCAGTTAATGAATCAGATCCGTGCGTTACACACTGAAGGGGCATGAAATGTGCCGTTTGCAATGATAAAGGATCTGTGAAGAAATGTCTCTCTCTGACTTCCTCTTGTTGTCTTTTTAGTCCACACACTGTACCTGTTGCCATTTCACCTTCTGCTGGTGATGGATCAGCAGAATGCAAGGAAAGTGTGCATAATTGTATTGCATCTTAATTTTAGAGGGTTATTATTTAATATTTAAATGTACTAAATTGCAACATCGTCATTACAAATGTGTAATTACAAATATATTCAAAATACTTCACATACACGTTTCAGTAGAAATGACATATTAGTCTATAAATGCTCGTCAGCACATTCATCAGTACACAATATTTCAAAAACAATAAAATTATGGAATTCCATATAAAGATATAGTACTAAGTCCAACTTAAGTATGTCAAAAAGCACTCTAAAGATCAGATCAAACTGAATACAAATTTAATACATTTTCCTTTAATTGCACTTAACATGCAATAAAGTGTCCGAAAACATTACATTGAGTCTGCACTTTTTATTATTTCCGTAATAAATACTCTTTTTAAAGGTAAGCTAAAGTGTACTTCTTCTTCAAAAGGGAATTAAGAGTAATTCTGGAAAGGGAGCTACTGTAATTCTTCAGTCCTTAAACACTATATCACCCTTGAGTAAGACACTAGTGACTTCTGATCACTGAATTTACAATATCAAAGACAGTTAAATCAAATAAGTAACAAACTGAAAGAGATTTGTTGTATTCTACGTTCAGATATATGCTGCCCTCTAGTGGCCAAAGGCGAGAAAGCCTAAACGTCGATAGACTGTGGCTGCATTCGAAATCGCATATTGCTCTACTATTAAAGTAAGCGAAAAATTGTGTGTGACAAAAGAAGCATGTACAAATTCACAGTATTAATAAAATTACTACTTCTGGCGAGAGGTAGTAGAGATTTCTGGCCATGAGGTCACGGGAGAGTATTTGTAAACTTGAACTTTGAACTCTGCTGAGAGCACACCTTGCTTTCTCTATATATAGGAAATTACAGTTGGCATCATATAACATGACCAAACATTTGAATGATTGCCTTTACCATTATGTACAGGAAAAAGGTTTAACCACTTAGAAATAGTAAAACGATACAATTTTAAGGATTTATTGAAATAATGATTCCACATGTTAATTGCTGAAACATAAACACTTTTAGCAGTGTTATTAAATTCCTTTTACAACAACAGAATTTTTGTTTCATGCCACATATTCAGGGTGAATTAGGATGACCTGGGACATTTTCACTTTTTTTGTACTGCGTTGTGTGTGTGTGTGTGTGTGTGTGTGTGTGTGTATGTATATATACATATATATATGACCCATTTTATTCATAATCTGGGACAGTTTATTTTTAAATCTGGGACATTCATTCAGAAAAGCCTGTATTACTATAATTTATGCAGTTCAAGCCTGTTTCACCAAAAGTGATTGCATGAATGAAAGAGGAGAAAGAAGGACATTAAAATGACACTATAGTATAATATTCCTATAATATATTAAATACATAAGTTATGTCAAATTCATTTTTATGAATACATGTCTGCAGAGGAAAACCTAGATACTTATTCATATGAAACATTTAAATGTCTAAAAATTACCAAAGCACAGATTTCCTACTTTTGTTTGAATTGATATTTTATTACAGCTTATGTACATTATAAATGTACACTAAACAGAAACAAGAAACATGTACACTCCTACATTAACCATTCTCTTTTTCACTTCGCTCCTGTTCATCAGTGATATCAGACCCATGAAATCATGTGATCTGAGTCAAACGCTAACCCAGTAATATATGTGTTTACTTAAACAAAAAATATTCCTCATGACCCAACATCCCAGATTAACCCCCCAGACTATCTGATCATTAGATTGAAAATCTATTACTTTTTTTCTTATTTAGGAAAAGTAACCATAATAAAATTGACTGTTATTCCTAGTGCTGTGTAAAATACTGTAATTTCTTTCTTACTTTGCAATCTAACGGTTACTTTTCTTAAATGAGTCCGCCTCGATGACATACGCAGACTTCAAAAGAGACATATCCAACGAAAATAGATGCAGCCAGAGTTTGGCTGATTCTCTGCACCTGTTTCTCATTTCCTTTGATTGGTTTGCCTGTCTATTTATAGCCCTGGGTTTGACAGATTCTTTGTTTTGCTTTCATTAAACTGCTTGCAAATAGATTCAGCCTTTTATTATCTTTTCTTTTTTTTTTTGCTGCATCCACTGTCGAGAACGAGGCAAAAGCCAGACAGCAAAATTTATCACAGGCTTCTAAATATTCTATCAAAATAACTTCTTTGTATCTCTGAACATGTTTACTTCTTAGTTCATTTCTGAAGTTCTACACCAGAGTTCAGTTCTACACTGGATAGCACTTAAAGTGCATAAATCATTACAGTGCATACAATGCAGATGTCTGGCTTAGACTTATTTTATTCTATTAATAAGTTTGTAGTGTAAAATGCTAGATCTGTGAATTTGTTTAGCTTATTGCTGGCATGCCTTCATCTTGCTTATACTGCCGTGGCTTCCAATTTCACACTATAAGCCAATCACCAAATGACTTATGTCTGAGGTAACCTGTAATGCATTTTTGTAAATGTCCTTATGCATTTTCTTCTCTAAATTCTTGCAGCACACTGAATGACAAGTACATGATAGAGCCTTGTCCATGGTGCTGAAATGAACAAAATAACCTCATTCTATTTGGATGAAAAACATGACAGGAAAAACCACGAGAAAAGCACCAATTTTTATAATGCATTATGGGGTTTTATAAAGAATTTCTAATGCAATTAGATGTAATTCTAAGTCTGTATTTTTAAATGTATGTAAATGTAGTTTAACTACATCAGGATTTTTTTATTAGCAATGTCCACCAAATTCACAGTCAGCTTATTTAGTCATATTTATTGCCTGTATTAATTTACAACCATATTAATTGCTTAATTACTTTTAAATCTCTAGGACATTTATTCCATTTGGTTTGCATTTAAAGGTTTGCTGATTCTCATCCAAACAGCATACAAATACCACACTCATATCTCAAGCAAACATGATGGTGTGCAATACAAACTTGTGCAGTGTAGTGTATAAATTTGATTGACAAAATATCAACCCATCAAAATTTCACAAGATAAAAAACTAATTTTAATCACTATCTCTTCCTACCTCTCTGAACACACACAATTACACAAACACACAGGCGTGATGCTTATGTCCTCAGGTTCACCTGCTTTTGGTACAGCATAAAGTCATCTGGTAAGGAATCTGTGCAAAATACCAGGAGAGAAAAAGCGACTGAGACTAAAACACTGTATTGAGCTGCACACGTTCTGAGTGACAAGCCTTCAATTTGAATATTTTGATTAATAAACTAATGATGGAAATGTTCAAGCAAAAAAAATAAAAAATGTTATCAGTGAATGTCACATCATGATACTTACCATTGCATCTATATCCGAGATTAGACCATATGACATTTTCCTGCGAGAAGCAGAAGACGCCCAACCGCCCTCCTCTCATTGTGGTGTCAATCACGACTCCTGAATCGGCCACCATGGCTGTGCCTTCATATAGTCGTAATCTGTACCATAGATATAGAGAACCCAGTCAGACTCAACAAAACTAAGTATTTCAAGTTTAAATAGAAAGAGATACACTCGTGTGAGTGATACAAAAATGTTTTGTGTATCTCTTAAAGTTAAATCAGATTAGCTCTCACCTTATGTAGCCCACCTGTGGGCGATGACTGAGGTGCCAGCGATAGGACGTTCTGTCCTTCCAACCCACATTTCTTGGGTCCTTCCAAAGCAAAGTAACTTCCCCTGGTGTGTCTCCTGTGTGCCACAGGGCATTACGCAGATACTCACCAGGGCCTGTACGAGACTTCACTGCCTGGAAGAGTGAGGTAAAAAGAGAAAAAGAAATTTCTGGGTGATGCTATTAAAATACATTCAAACATGAATATAGAAACTAAATTTGTATAAAAGTATACGTTTTTCGTTTGTACTGCAACTATACTATAAGTGAACTTATAGGTATACTGATAGTTTACAAGTTAAATACTGTACTAGTAGCACATTTCTTAGTTTATGAAAGTTCACTTTTAAGCATACTTTCACTAAAATAGTTTAGTAGTTTTATTCTTCAAGTATACTTCTAAATTATCTTTAAGCGAACTTAATACCATACTCATAGTTTACTATTTATATATTATTTTTGCACTTTAAGTATACTACTATGTTCCTATTTAGGTATTAATTTTTAAACTTGAAAGATACCTTTAACTTTAAGTAGATTTAAAGTAAATAATTCCTATGTACACTACCGGTGGAGTGGACTATACAAAAAGGGACATGATCAGAATTAGGAACAAACCGTTTTTCTTTATAAGTCAATATTTTCAAGTTTATAAGACAGTATGAAAAACTATTTTTTTAAAGCTACTCAATCATAAGTGTAAACACAACTACAAGCCAAGTATACTTAGAACTGTACTTATATCTTGATCAAATAATTCAATAATTTTAAAAAAAGTACTTTTCTGTCATAAGTCAAGTAAACTGTAAATTAAGTGTATTTCTGATTAGTCCATAAAGTATATTTCTGAGGAGTACATAAAAAGTAGACTGAAAGTATACTTTTTCTTCTTTTTTTTTTTAGTTCAAAAGATGTATACTAATAGCACACTTAATTTTTTTTTTTTTTTTTGTACGGGGTGCACAGTTCAGTTACATACTCAATCGACAGCCCTAATTTTAATGCATATTTTAAATTTACTTTACCTTAAGCTGTAGTCCAGGCTGAGCTGAGGCTTTAAAGGGTAAATTCTGCCAGTACGTCTGTTCTATCTGTTTCCACATCACCACATAGAAGCTGGAAGAGTCCTGATAGCCAAAGATGAAGCCTACATAATCATCATCAGTGGCAGTGTTCACATGGATCGTGCCCTCAAAATCAACACCATTAAATGCTGTGTAACCTACATAGAGAATAAAGAGGTTAGTAGTCATTGAGACACAGAGATGTCAATCTGTTGGAAGTGAAGTAAATGAACAGTAAAAGTCACATGACACCAACTGTGATTTTATGGAGTTTGTACAAAAATGTGAAAGAGTTTTATGTACACTGTAGAAAATTAAGTTGTAAGTACACTTATTTTAGACTTTCTACTTGAAAATTTCAAGTTTAATTCAACGTCTTACATACCATTTCTATTTAATTATTTGTGATATTTAATGGCAATTTCTGAGCGCAAATTATTTTAAAGTAAATCTTACACAAGTTTTCTACAAGTTTGTTCAGTGTACGTACCCACAGCCAAACCAGGGTCACTATTCATGGTCTGCACAATCTCCATTCCCTAAAAAAATGTTTAGTAATACTTCAATACTAGTATAAAACTTTATAAGAAAATAAAAGTCTAAAATAAGAATGAATGTAAATGATCATTTGTAATTATTGATCACCTGATTTAGTACCACCCAATTGGGGTCGATCTGAGCATCTCCTTCAGGGTCAAGAATGACTGTCTGGAATGCCCTGAAATCTGTCATAGTGACCTCTGCACTTTCAGGGCACGCATCCAACAAGTCATTCACCTTGTCATTGTCGAAGTCTGTCTCACACATGTCACCAACTCCATTGGCTGACGGGAGAGAGGGTACAAAACAAATATGTTAATTTCTAAAAAAGTATAAAGTATTTTTAGAAAAAGAATACTGGTATAGCGTTAGGGTTAGTGCATAATAATATTTGTTTTAATCTAAAAAATCTGTGAAACAGCACACGATAAATTTTTAAATGTTATACTATATACCATACTATATTGTTGTCACACAATCTCATTACTTCAGAAGTTTAGTTCATTGAGTGTTGGTCCAGATATCATTACAGAAATAAAAAGTTGTTATTTTGCAGTTTTAATCAAATTTGTTTAAAGTTGTGGTTGATATTACTTTGAGTTTGTCACACTGGAAATAGAAAGCCTAGTCAAATACACTCCATTGTGGGACACAGTATTTCTGGCAAATATAGTAGGTCATCCAAAATTCACAAACTGTGAACTGTATATATACTGCAGAAACAGTACGTGTAGTATGCTAGTATGCTTTTCCAAATACAGAATTAAGAATCAGACCATCAGAGTCTTTTTGCCTGGGGTTGGGAACAAGTCTGCAGTTATCTGGGCCAGGAGGGAGGATATCTGGAATTCCATCGTTGTCATCATCATCATCACATTCGTCCCCAATGCCATCATTATCTGAGTCCAGCTGAGAACTGTTGGGCACTTCAGGGCAGTTATCCCTCGTGTCCTGATATCCATCACCATCCCTACACACAGAAAATCATTTTCACTAGGTCTTTAAACAAGGAATGATAAGCAGATTTTGCTGAGTAATGAATTACACCACAAAAGAACATTGAAACGGATTTATACTAAAAGGAAACAAATTTAAAACAACTATAATACTTTAAGAAGACTGTAAAAACCATTTTATCTGTTCTTGGGTAAAATAAACATTTATCAACACCAGTACTTACATGTCCTTGTTTGTATCACATACATCTCCCACCAAATCGTTGTCCATATCTGACTGCAAAAAAAAAGAAAGAAAAGAAAGTCAAATTTAAGAATATGTTGTGGTCCCTGCTGATTTGGCTTCAGTGGATAAAATGCCACTATTTGTTCACAAAATCTAACCAATTTCATTTTAATGATTATTTATATGCCTCTTTAATAATTATGGAAGAAATGTTTATACATTCAACTGATGTCATTCAAGTGCTCAACTCTAGTTGGTTAACAGCAGTTAACCCTAACATGAGCTACTGCATCTGTAGTTATCAACAGTTAGTGATAGATTGTTCATGTTCATTTTGAATCTCAATATTTTTATGAATATGATACAAGTTTAAGTTGTCATGTTGAGGAATTTCCCAATCAAAATGTAACATTTTAATTGAACTCTGCTCAAATGAATGAAATAAAAGAAATGAGCACTAAACGATTTATGGTAACCTAAAAAACTGGGGTGCCTCAAGGGTCAGTCTTTGGTCCTCTATCATAAAGCACACTACTCCTCCTATGAATCTACACAAATGATAGACCGTTTTATGATGTCCCCACTATCTCAGCTGTATCTCTGCCTGGCATTTTTAGACATCTCAACACGGATGAAGAACCTTCAGCTTCATCTCTGGATGGTAGCCCCTCTTCCCTTACCTTTGCCATTAAATTAAATTGATGCCTTTGTCTAACCTGCAAAGGATCGTTGACCTCAGGACAGCTGTCACATGCGTCACCCACACCATCTCCATCTCGGTCTGTTTGCATGGGATTAGGTATCTTAGGACAATTATCCAACACGTTAGGGATTCCTGTGAAAAGAATACTTTGGTCAAAATAGATGATGGGGTACAATGGTGTAAACAGTTAAAAGTGAACAGGCCAGTACCATCTCCATCAATATCATTGTCACAGATATCTCCTTTGCCATTGCCATCAGTATCAAGCTGATCTCCATTGGGAACAGTAGGGCAGTTATCGCAAGCATCGCCATAGGAATCTGTGTCAGAGTTCTGCTGGTCCTTATTGGGCACCAGACGACAGTTGTCCTGGAAAAATGCCAAATTAGAATAGCTACTGCTTAGGATCTGTCCCACAGACAACTCGCTTCAAATTAAAGAAAAATAAACATCAAGTCATCAGCCCTTATGAAAACAGTGTGGTATCCAATTTTTTCTTAATATTTAAACAATTCTTAGCCACTTGATCAGAAACCTCAACATTTTTAATTCCATCTCCATCTGCATCCTCATCACATTGATCACCAATCCCATCTCCATCTGTATCTTCTTGCCCAGAGTTTGGGGTATTTGCACAGTTATCCTGCACAGGGATATTCAAATTATTAATATACATATTATACAAAAAGCATGATTAAGAAATCACAACAGAGATGAAAATATATGTTTTGCAAAAGAAAAACTATGATCAGTAGAGCAAAAAACTATTCAATGAGATGCAAACAATGGACAAACTTTGGCAAATTCAATACAGTTGTGGCTTTTTTAGAGCTAAAACCTGCTTCTCATTCACTAACTACACACAATCTAATTTAACCAGGCACTATTGGTGTTGAGATGCAGGATGTATTAAGTAATACTTACATGGCCATACATAATTTTACATTAACAATATGTTTGTGCACTTTGTATTAATCAAGATGGTAGAAATTCATCAGCCAAAGAAGAGTGTTCTAACCACTATTTTTCAGTAGTTTAATGAGCTGATTCAGGTGCCTGGATTGAGTCATGCTGAACCGGGCTGTGTTATATGCCATTAAAATGTTGTTCAGCACAAATGTTGTCTGCTGATGCATTTGCGTGATAAAACAAGGCAGATGTGCAATTAAAGTGGGTGCAATTTATTCGTAGTGAATGAGTATGTACCGCTCTACAGTGTTTGTCATTGTCAATGCATGGAAGAGGCTCATCAGGGTAACCATCAATGTCTGAGTCTGGACCACAAATGTTCCCATTACCTGCCCAGCCAACGTTACACTGCGGGACACAAAATGGAGAGAGGGATCAGCCATTTGGACAATTCTGAATTTTTAGTTGAAAGACCCAAAGAAGTAATCCAAAACAGAATTTGTTGTCTCACTTAAGAGCAGCATGAGCTTCAATTACAAATGAAGATTTTGGATTCAAGATTCTCACCAAGCAGGAAATGTCACTATTGCGGCCCATCACACAGTGTGCATTTACATCACAGGGGTTATAGCCCAGAGTTTCACATGTCCTCCTTGCAAAACAACCTGCAGTCTGATTACCCACAAATCCTGCTTTACACTGACCACACTTGAACGATCCCTATGAAAAGAGAGCAGTCAGTTTGGTAGCGGTACGTTCGTGTTTCATCACTTATGGCTGCCCTGTTTGACTTGCCAATTCTGGTGTTAATTTATTTAAAGTGCAAACTTTGACAGTTTACTCACCACAGTATTTATACAGACTGAGTTGGGAACACAGGCAGTGGAGGGCTCAGCACACTCATCAATATCAACACATTCCTGAAAAAAAGAAACAATATTGTTCACACTAAGAACAGAGTTAAATGGTAAAGCTAATCACTAATTACTGCTCAATGAAAATAAAAATTCTGAGGCCTGAATATGCCAATTTCTTTACATTGAAATTGTCATCCTCCCTTTTGATGTTTTTACCTGCTTGTGGCTCTTGGCAAACTCAAAACCAACCCCCTTGAGTGTTGTACCGGTGAATCCTATAGGACAGGACTCACAGGTGAAGCCTGTAGCTGTGTTCACACACAACTCTGCAGAGAAACAAGGCTGAGCAGTACACTATAACAAAGAGAGATATGGAGAGAAAAAAGAAACTTATGTTATGCCTGTAACTTCCATTTTCTGCTGCAGCCCAAAGTCTATCTCTATATGCTATGTATTTGCTAACATGTTATGAGTATGGCTATGTGGTTGCTAACTGCAATCTGCTTTACAGACCCAAGTCAAAAAAATAGTGACCCAAGTCTCTATAGTATTTTGGTCTCTAGATACCCTTGTGAAAAAGAACTAGAAGTCTGTTTAAATGTATTGAATGTAGTCTGTTATTTAATATACTTAAAGTTCATATACTATATTTATAATATGTGTTTTGGTTTAGTTTTTCCTGTTCCCAGTCTGGTTTAGTTCCCATGGTTGTTAATTAAGTTACACTCCTGTTCCCTGTTCTGTTTATTATCCCTCCCTTGTGTGTTTTATGTGCTTGTGCTACATTCTTACTCCTGTTATCTCCTGCTCACTCCAGTTGGATTTTTGGATTTAATAAAGACTGTTTTTGTTTATATTCCTCATCATCATGCAATTATTGCAACAACGCCTGATAGAACACTGAACCAAAAAAGAAGACCTACACATAGCAGCTGTCCACCTGCTCTGTTTGGAGCAGGAACATCATATCCTCAAGGACCACATGAGTGACATTTTAAATCTAGTGTACCTGAGCAAACTAAGGCACGCCTGCCTGGAGATGGTCCTTGAGAGACATTTGCCGAATTTGTGGAGTGGGTGCTGACTAATAACAAATCGCCACTGACTGTCTGCTCTCACGTATCAGCCAGAGCCGACTCCTGAGCCCAACTTTGTTCAGCGGCCCGAGCCCAACAGAAAGTCTGACCAGGTGTGTGAGCCGGCAACACTGTCCGTCCCTGTGGGAGTCCTCGTGGAGTACAAGGGCATCGATTTCCGTGCCAGGCCTCTGTAATTATTTGTAAGGAATAAGAAAATGTTATTCCCCAAACCCTCCCGGCCTCACTGGTCCAGCCCAACTTCAAGTCTCCAGTGCCACTGCAGGAGACTAGCATGTAAAAACAGTGTTTCATGTGCTGTAAATCTGACATAAATGGACATAACTTTATCTTTAGTGATTTTGCAACAGTTTACTAATGATTGTCCAGAGAGGTGGACTTTTTTTGCAAATAGCTTGTTTTGCTACAAAAGACTATCAAATTTGTTAAATGACAATGAATTAACTAAAGTGACACTTGAAAATGAGGCATTTTTTAAAATAAGGCATTTCAATAACTGATTAATAAATAACCTTTTCATTGTCATTAAAGTGAAATTACTGAACCTAAACATAGAAAAAAAAAAGACGTTTTTTGAAGAGAAAAATGTCAGATGGACTTAGGTCCATTGATTTTGCATCTGAAGTCTTCATATATTCTTTATGTTCTGTATATTTTTTTTAAGTATATTATTTCTGTAATAAATACTCGTGCATTGTTTTAATAGTGTACTTCTTTTTCACAAGGGTATGACTCGGGCCAACACTAATAATAATAATAATAATGATATTACTAAAAATAAACTACGCAATCTTCGCTGGAACCTCGTCAATGTCTTGGCAGTGTGTTCCGTTGCCTGTCATGCCCTCAGGGCAGGGGCCACACCGATATCCTGGGTACGTCATACTCTCCATGCAGCTTACACCGTTATAGCATGGGTTAGGATGACACCGTGACTGAGGCTCATGGAATCCTGATAAAGAGAAAGCAACACGCAGATTACCTCTATCCACCTTATTTTTCACGATAGAGCAGATGTGACCATTTGCAAATTTAATGTCTCAAGCTTCTGGTGTCATCCGCTTCCTACTAGCTGTACCAAACAGTTCGTTATGCTGCTTGATAAGACATGCCTATCAAAACCTGACCTCCCATTATCCTCTTCACGTTCTTTCGCCTTCTTTCACTTACCACACACTTGACATTCAAGGATGGTGTTTCTGATGAGAGACATCTCTTTAGTCTGAAAACACAGAAAAGCAGAGAGGATTTAATTTTACAAAACCCCAATTAAAAACAGAAGTGTGTATTATTATACCTGTTCTCTGATATCCTCTCTCAGCTCTCCCATGATCTGGTTAAAGATTATCAGCTGTCCAATCAGAGCTTTGGTGTGATCACCTGACCATACGAGAGGATCTTTTTATTATCCCAGAAAAACATTGCAGGCATGGAGATAATTCAATGGTGATAGTACAATATTTGATATTTACCAAGGATGGCGTTAATGTCACTGGCTACTGTAAAGAAACAACAGCAACATTTTCTTGTTCAAAATTGTTCTTGTTCTAAATTAAAATAATATACATGCAAATATTTTGGAGATTTTTTATGTTATTTTATATTTCAAAAACTTTCAAATGTTTCATATGTAATACTATTTTTAAATGATTTTTAAAAACATTTTAATGCATTTATCATATGCTCACAAAATTACATTAAAAAGAATAGCAAAATATGGTGAAATTTAAAATTTTCTATTTGAATATTTTAAAATTCAATTTATGTGATGTTAAAGCTGTATTTTCTGAACTTTTTAATTCTTTGATGAATAGAAAGATTAAAAGAACAACATTTATCTAAATTTTAATTCGTTAAATTAATTAAAATTGCAACAACTTTTGTTTAAGTTAATACATACTTGCTGAATAAAAGTATAATTTCTTTTAAAAAAAAAATCTTACTGACCCCACACTTTTGAAATGTAGTATATATCACATTCTTCAAAATTCTTCATTTTTTCAAAAGTTCATGAATACATGGGCATAATTTCTACATTGCCACAAGAGGGCAGTATGATGGCATGATCATGGAATCCCAGCCTACTGATGTGCAGTATGTACTGTATACTTTCTACTATTTTTTTTTAAATAGTTTGTGAAAAACTTTACAGTATGTATTGATAATTGTCTGATAAACAGTAGCATGCTATAAGGCTGTCACATTATCCCATTACATGGATGTTTAATTTTTTTTTTTTTACCAGTAGTGCACTTTAAATTCAAATTTGTTTAAAATGTGTTCACATTTACTCCAATTAAATAAGGATAGGTGATTATATTATTTATAGTTTATTTGTCACACAAATAAAAGGATGAATTGTTGGGCATTGTTGGGCAAAGTGCCCAGTGTTGTCTGCTGTAAATTGCGTATTTTTCAAGATGTCTTGTACCAGTAAACACCTCAACCACATACTCACCACATAGTTAATGTTCCTCTGATGCTGTAAGAAGTCCTTACCTGCATTGTTTATAGCTGAATCTCCTTGAAATGGACAGTCAATGAGGAGACCAGCTGTAGCCAGAGAGCCTCCAAGAGCCAGTTTGACAGACTCTACTGAGCCCTAAAATAAATATATATATGAAACATACTCATTAATAAATATTTACACGTATCCTTATCTCTCTTCTTTCATACTTCACTGTTTAACACACTGACCTTCACTCCTGTGCACACAGGAAAATTTATCAAATATCCATCAGACCTATTTTGAAGTCGCTTAAAAAGTATAAACCGCACAATCTAAAAGATCATTTTTGAGATGAACAGATACTTTAAAGGTTAAGTTCACCCCAAAACATTTCAATTCTGTCATCAATTACTCACCCTCATGACATGTCAATCCAAACTCACTTTCATTCATCTTCGAAATACAAATTAAGACATTTTTATCCTCTCATCCGTTTACTCCATTTTCATGCATTAAAAAGCAAAACAAGACACTATACATGTAATTCATATAGGAATTGAGTGGATTAACTAAAGTATTCTGAATATGCATGTATGAATAAAAGCCTAAATTAAATCTGTTCATCATATAAAGTGATTGTGTCTCTTCAGGAGACAATTCAGATGGATTTTCTTTACAATGTCACTAAACAATTTGAAGCATCTGAATTTTGCTTGCATGGACTTGGAGGGACAGAAATCTCTCGGGTTTTATTAAAAATATCTTTATTCTTGTTTCGAAGATGGAAAAATTCGTATGGGTTTGGAACAATATGCAGGTGAGTACATGACAAAATTGTCAAGTTTTCTGTACAGTTGCTTTAACTGCAAAACATGACAAAAATCTTCATTAATTGTTGACCTTAATGAATCACCTGTATCCTGGCATAAGACTTCTGCCCGGTGCGAACATCCACAGATTCTGCTTCTGATGGAAGCCCGACAAAGGATGGAAGGCCCTGAGCAGAGTCGACCAAACGGCAGTTTACATAAAGCTCCAGGTTTATGTGACTCCGTCTAAGTCCACCCATTCTGAGAATAAGTGATTGGGTGCGTCCCTCAGCAAGGACAGGATTTTGTAAATTGACAGTATGAGCTTTTCCATCAGAGCGCAGGTATCGCACCAGTACTGAGGAGAGAAAGGGGAATTAATCTTTCTTTCTAAGTCTTACTTAGACTTTTGAGAACCCATTGAAACACAAATGACATTTGTGGGAATGTTTGCAAAGGTATAAAATGGAAAAACACTTACATTTATTGATCTTGCCTATAGCAGCAATTTCCAGGTACTTCTTGTTGTCCTCCTTATCATAGAGACCGAACAAAACGCCGCCGAGTTTGGGTGGCAGCATGAAGGTGGAGGTGATGTACAGATCTCCCACTGTCTGCAGAGCTCCAGACAGATTCTCCATAGCTGCAGCTGTCTGACGTCCATCATGGAGCTCCAAAACATTAATCACTGAGAGAGACAGGACAGATTTTAAAAGCATTTTGTTAAATATATAACAGATTCATTATATTTTTACTCAACCTGTTATCTTTGTAAAAGGGCATAATATGGCCTTTTTAAATAACAAAGTCTTGATTTTGTTATTGGGGTCCACTAGAATTTGTTTTCATGTTTGAATGTTATTGTTCACATATTTTACATTGTTGCAGCACCTCCCTTCCCAATCTGTCAGTAAAGTTTCTGCCTCTATGAACCCCCTCCTTCCGAAAAGCGTAATGTACTCTGATTGGTTGGCTGGATCAGTGTGTTGTGATTGGTCAACCGCTTTGAGCGAGCGTGTTTCGAAAATATCACATTTCTTACCCCAACTGAGAGCTTCAACATAATACAACACACTTTTTTTGTATGCCTTGGGTGGGAATTATTTAAATGAGGGCAACTGTGACGTGTGCGTTCCCGGAGGAAATCTCAAGACTACAATCAAGGCTTTTCAGCAAGTTCAGAAACAGGGTTTACTGATACAGAGAACAACTCTCTTTGAAATGACTTTGTAAATTTGCAGACCTTTTTCATGCTCAGACAGCAACATTACATGATAAAGAAAGTAGAAAATGTAAAAAAAAAACATAATAGGTCCTCTTTAATGTGTTAAATACCATTTAATACCATTTAAATGTGTATATTTCAACAATTAATTTAAAAAGACATAATATCATTAAAGTAAATTATATCATATAAAAATTATATCAGTTGATATAAAAACCATCAAAAAAACATTTCCATACGTGCAATTGAAATACTTATGGACATCAGTTTTTATTTGAGTGTTGATTATTAAATAAATCTGATTTATTAATTGATTATTAAATAAACTTTCTGTAAAAAAAACTATTTAGATGAGAAAACGCTATACATCAACATAGAACAATGGTAATAAATTTACACACAATATTTAAAAGTGTAAATATTGAATGGAAAAAAATTTTTTTAGTGCACATAAGTAACCACTTGTTACTGCTTTCGCTGCTTTGCCACAATTTGCACTGAAAAAAGCGCTATATAAGTAAAGGTGACTTGACTCGTATGAGATAGAGTATAATTGGCCAAGAAGTAAGTGGAGTCTGACCAACACATAAAATGACTGACCAAATGCTTTGTACATGGTACACTTGAAATTGCTAAGATCAAAATAATAGACTGACATGCAACAAATTAGTGATCCATCCAAACAGGGATGCAACTACATAGACTGTACATAACACCGAAGAAAATGGAAAATATGTAACAACATTCTAACACATATGTAAACACAAAAAGCTTTTTAAGATGATAAATTTGAATCTTTCAGTTAATGTTTGATACTAATCCACATGCCATATAATTCTGACCCAACCTTTTGCCAAAAACTGAACTCCGTCTCCGTCTCTCAGATTTTACCTACGGTACTTTATTTCTCGTCTCGAATCTGCTGGTAGAATAAGTAAAAGAGGCACTTTCTTCTTTTTTTTCTTCATTGTTTCTTTAATATTTTCTCAATTGGTTGTTCAACTGAGTTGATTTGGTTAATAATTGCATTTAATTACATTTAATAGACCCTTTTAACCAATGCAGAATGTGCAATAAATGCAAAACATTGCAGAAATAAACTAGAGTTTTTCAACAAAACAAGCCACAGAGACAAAGAAGACCCATGAATATCAATTATATAGGGGGGAAATGTTGCCCCCCAATAAAAAGTTCACACCTACAATCGGTTTGTACTGGGCAACAGTTTCCACTTCTTTGCATGATATTATGTCATTGTTAGGGGGCATTGTCTGAGCACCAGGACTGGGTCACTAGGGGGAAGCATTATGTGAGACAATAAACAACAGTCCTGAATTAAGAATGAAGGGTTTAGCAGTGCATCCAGCTACATCAATTGCAATTTTAACTTAAAAAGTTGAACTTAAGGTAAAAAAACAACAACAACAACCCAGTAGCATTACAGACCAATGAAGAAGAAACAAACAAACAAAGTGTTTGTAATACATTTTAAGATGTACTGTATATCTAAATAAAAGCCCACCTTTAATTTCCGATGATTCGGAGAAGTGACCAAACGCAACATAGAGGACAAGCAGATTTGGCACAATTTTCCTCAACTCCATCCTGTTAAAGTCCAGCAATTACTGTTTAATAAAACGAGTAGAATATATTCCAGTTAAAGTTGTTTTCCAAAGACACGAACAGCTCAAAGCGCCCTTCATAACATCACATAAACCCGCTGACCAGTAAATCGTAGTGACCTGAACGGCCCGGGGTTCAAAGTGTCTGAGAGGGTGAGCCTGACTGTCCTCCGACACTCTGCAGCGCTCAACACTTTCTGTCCCAAATGAGAACCAGAAGTTGAGCTGCAGGCGACGGCAGGGGGAGAGATAACGAGCCTTGTCAATCAACTTACAAGTATTTATTGCGGGTCTGTCCCGCTGCGACTTCAGCTTAAAGCCCTGAGCTCCTCTCAGACTATTGAATTTCACTGTGCAAATGAAAATATCTTTGTTTTTGGAAAACTAAAAATAGATTTTTTTTTGAGTTTTAGTTCAATACATTAAGCATATATAGACGACAGAGCGCAAATTAAAGCTACGATAATATTTGGATAGTTTAAGGGGTCCATCGAAGCTGACTTTGCTTGTCTAATTTTTGTAATAATAATAAAAAACTTGTGATAAATGACAACGCTTATTTGAATGTTTTGTCATAATAGAGTCTTGCAGGCGGAAACTAAACAGAAAGCGCTACTGTTAGCGTGATTACCTCAGGCTGAGCGTTTGTTTGGCGCCAAAATACACGCTTTTACTAACTTGTAAACAACTTTGTGGTTAGCATTCATGTTAATTTATTATTAAACGTTAAAACGACTACCAAGCAACCAAAAGTAAATAAATAAATTCATAAAAATATGTAGCCAGTCGAGGGGCCCATATAAGAACCCTTACAAAAAAGAACTGCAGTATATTGAAGTAGAACTGCAATAAAACTGCAGTACCAAGTAGTTTAACCGCAGTTTAATTCAAATTTGCAGTATAATGAAGTATAGTCACAGTACAACTGCAGTGCATTGAAGTTCAACAGCAGTAAAACTGTAGTATAAGTACAGCTGCAGTAAAATGAAGTACAACTGAAAGTTGCATGAAGTATAAAAACAGTAGAACTGCAGTTGTATTGCAGTTTTATTTTACTAGTACTTTAGATGTATTGCAGTATAGTTGTACTCCAGTAAAACTACAGAAATTTGAGGTTATACTGCAATACTGCAGTTTTTTCGTGTCCAAAAAACTGCATTTTTCTATATGTAACAAAAACTGCAGTATTACTTCTAAAAAACTGCAGTAATTTTTTGTAAGGGAAAGCAACAGTGCGCTTGGCTGCATTTTACACAAACCTTTCATCATCGGGTATAAGCTGGAGGAGGAAAATGACAGCGTCATTTCATTGTATAACAACTAACAAAACGATGTGACATCGCTAAGGCCTTTTTCAAAACTAACTTTTTTCATAATGGATATGAACACAGTGTCCTAGAGTCACTACGCGTCTGTTCATCACATTAATTATTATGAACATGTGGCTACTACTTGAAATTCATATTCATAAAAAACATGCGTTTTTTCATCAAAATGAAAAAGAAAGAAACTACGCATGGCGACACACTTTTCACAATTTCACATTTTTGTAGTTGACACGGAGATCACGTGATCATTTAAAAAATTGCACTTTGAAACTAAAACCGCATAAAAGTTTCCCATTTTTAGTTGTAAACGGTATCGTGTAAACAAGATTCTGTCATTCATGGAATACAACTTTACAGTCATGTCAGAAATAGTTTCAACCGCAAACCCATGGCACTCTATGCCATTGATTGGTTCCAAGTGGCTCAACAAAACTGAGCGTGACCTTGGTTGCCCCACCATAGTGGTAGCAATGGTGAGTCTTTCTAACGACATTTGAAACACTCTCACGTTACATATAAAACACAAACGCCTCAAAAACCCATGGGAAGTAGGAGGCAGACATTTTCAACTAAATCTTAAACTTGACGTTAAACAGCAGCATAATTGGAACAAGACTACTGAAAGAATTTTGATCAAGATCATGTCTGAAGATCATAAAACAAATGATAAGTTAAACACATGCAAGCTGTGTAAACAACCATCTACATTTTATGTTTATCTGCACACCTGATACTCGTTAATGCTGAAAGAATTCAGGGGGGAAAAGGGCATTAAAACTGGGTTCGTTTGTTATACCCATTAAATGCTGTTTCAAAGTACATTTACACTGATTTTTTATTATTATTATTATTTATGGACCATAAAAATACAGAAAATGCACAGCAGCCTATGTCATAAACAAAACATTGTGTCATTAGCCTAAATGTGGAATCCTGTCATGACTGACATTGAAGTAGTTTTGTGAGAACTTTGAGAAGGTTTAAACCTGAGAGGTGCAGCGTAGGTCTGGCCTCAGAGCAACAAAACGGATGACTTCGCTGTGCTTTGGGTTTCCGGTGAGAGATTTGGATGGAGAAGAGCAGCTGTATAATGGCCACCAACTCCAACTTCACTGCAATTTTTGGCATGAAATAATAAAGTTCTCGTCAGCAGTTCTCTGGAGAGCTCTAAAATCTGGCTGATTTATAAAGCTTTGCATCTTTAGTAGTCAAAGAGCTCCAAGATGGTTGGTTTAAGATAAGAAGTCTCTGACAAGTTTACTCTGGAGTGTATTGGAAACGTTAAGAGCTTGACAGTATGTTTAGTCTGCAGGACAACATATCAGGTCATTGCACCAAATTAATATAATATTTAAAGTTTGTCTAAAAGTGATGAAGCATAACAGTGCAGCTGTTAACGTTAACAGTTTTTCTTCTGTATTTCTCATTTTGGAGCTGGTTTCAGTCAGTTTCCATGATGGTGTGTATATATGATGTACAGTAAACAAGCATGATTCATACGGATTGCTATGTTGTGTAGTTCAAATGGATTATAGACAGACTTGCTCAGTGCATTTACATGCACACCAATACGCTGATAACTCCCAATAATCCGTTCATTGAATGAACCGTTCATTGAATGAACTGCAGCCTTTAGCGTCTTTGTTAACATGCCTTCCTCCCATGCCAGTTCGAATCCTTCTCTGAGTGGTGAAGAGTAGAACCAGAGGGGTTTTGTTGGTGCCGTGACCCAGATGGGAGTAAGGTTTGGGGGTTTCACCTCCAATTTAAGTAAACCACGATTACTAGATTTTATATTCAAAAGTCTGGATATTCCCTGTTAAACCTAATCATTTTTTTTTTTTATCTTATTCTGAGTATTCCATTTGTTTTGTGAGATGTGATGTCTCAGCTATATGAGACAAGATCACATTTGTATTATTTCCTGGGACAAGAAAGAGTTGGACTTTGCAATATATTTCCTCCTCCCCTACCCTAAAACACTCACTCTGACTAGATGTGCTTAAATCCACAGTAAGGACGCTTTCCTGTTACATATCATATATGCACACTTCAATAGGCTGACCCAACGCAAGTTAATGCGTTTACATGTTGGGCAAAATCAGGGTAAGGGCCAAAAATCGATCAGTTTATGCGCTAGCAGTTTATAATCTTACTCTGATAAGGAAAACGGGTAAAAGCGTTTAATTGTCGGCTTATTAAACAATCAGGTTAAGAATGCACATAAACACATGCTTACTGTTGTCCAGGTTAAGAGTTTTTTGAAGTGGTACATTCACTTGAATGCAGACCAGGAGATGAAACTGTGAGATATCTTTTAATGTCCTGAAAATTAACTCAAAATTCCTGCCTATGCAAGACCTGACAAAATTACAGATCACGGAGAATAACTATTATATAGTAACAATTATATTAATAATAATTCAAATAAAAAAGGAAAAGCACCACTATGGGGCTCGCTTGAGTTTACATCAAGTGAGCGATTCTGGCAGAGCGCACTTGTGCATGATGGGAGATTAAAAACAACTGAGGTAATAATATGTGCAGCTCTGCTCTTAATGGCAGGTGAAATAGTCCCAACTGGCACCCATCTCCCTTTTTCTTTTGAATTTAGTCCTGTATTTAGTCCTCATCTTCTTCATCCTCATCATCATGGCTAGAGTTCTTCAGCTGTGGCCGCTCACGCTTGATCGTAACAATCCCAGTGAGGATGGCATAACCCAGCATGGCTCCCACAGCAAACAAAACAGAAAGAATCTGGTTACGGCGCTTGTGGGGCTCATTGTCGATGTCACTGCTATCCGTCTGAACATGAATCTTTCGACCTGGTGCCTCTGAAAAAGGGGAAGGTAAAGATTAATTATTTTCAGCAAAAAGCTTAAGGGTTACTTGAGTCCCCTTTAACTGAACCGAACTCAGAGCGCTTTAAATGGACCAAAAATTGAACAGAAATACCAAAAGAGAAAAACCCAGTTCTCTTTGCATTTATCTATCAGAGGTCATAAAAGGAGACTCAGATCCATGCACAGCTGTGCTTTTTATATGAAAATTAAAATATTTAATTAATAAATCATAAAGCATAATAAATAATATAATAAAGCATTACATTAAATGTATTTTTTGTATTATTCAAGTACAAAATTACACACACAAAGAATTATTATTAATTTAAATTAACCTTTTTAAATGTTTTAATATTGTTAATAACTAAGCAAAGTTTTTGGTGCTATTATTCATATAATATTATACAATAATTTAATTATTATTAATAATATATTAATTTTAATGATTAATGTATTATTGTTATTATTATTATTATTAATATTATATTACTTTTGTTGTTTATAAAAATCCATTTAATTCTAATACTTATTACAACAACAAAAGTAATTAATAATTTAATTTCAATAAAAAATCATTAATAATCACATTAATATTATGAATAACAATTTAAATTAACCCTTTACATTAAATCGTAATACTAATAATAATAAATGATTAATAATTGAATTTAACCATATTACATTAAATCATAGTTATTATTTGTATTCCATTCATAATATACTACCACCATTAGTTAACATAACTAATAATGAACTACACTTCTACAACATTTACTAAATGTTAATTTCAACATTTACTAATACATTATTAAATTCTTGTTGGCATTCGTGAACTAACAATGAACAACTGTATTTTCATTAACTAACATTAACAAAAATAAGTAAATACAGTAATAAATGTATTTCCTCATGGTTAGTTAATACATTAATGTTTAACTAATTAACCTCATTGTAAAGTGTTACAATAATAATAATAATAATTAATAATAATGTGATCAAAAAATTAACTACAATAAAATAATATTCACCTCGTGTATCAGAGGGGAAGTAGAGTACTAGGATGTTGGAGCAGTACTGCTGCAGGTTGTTGAGAGAGCTGAGGTGCTGCTGGAGCTTTCCATTAGGCAGTTTGATCTTCAAAAGAGGAGCCAGGTGTGCAAACACATACGCATCCAACGATGAGGGACTGGAAGCACATGAAACATCATGGTCACAAATGCACATTCTCAAACAAACACATACATGCACAAATTACGCAATTACACACAATTGGTGTTGCTTACGAGTCTCCAAAGAAGAATTTTTGTGACCCCAGTCTCTGCGATAGAAGGGTCATACATTCATACGCATCACGAAAAAGCTAAAAAGCAGAAACACAAACACAAATATTAAGTTTCGATCTATCAAAACTGCTGCCATTTAAAAATAAAATAAAAAAGACATATCTGTTTTTGCTCATATCTCAAAATTAATTACAGTCTTTTCCATAGGCTTCCTCTAAACCCACCAAAGCAGTGATAACATGAAGACATGTTGCTATAGCAATGAATCATCTGACCCAATTCTTTCTATGTTGTGTAAACATGACAGAGATCCTGCAGAATGGTCCAGGAGTGTCTTTGAAACAAATGTAGACCATCAAGAGGCCTTCAAAAAGTCTGCATATAGAAGTTGTTCATACTTGTGTTGTTTGGCTTGAATTGAGATAAGCTAAAAGTATCTTTTAATGATATCAATTTGAATAAGCTTTTACTTTAGCATCCATTATCCCTTAACTGCATTGATTAGTGTTAAACTACACTGTTAAATAGTGAAAGCATTTTAGAAAGTTTTTATTACCTGTAACAGTGAACTGCAACTGCTTAAATCAGTAACTAGAAACTGGTAACAATAACCAAATGTATAAGCAGGTTCAGTAGCATTAGTTAAAATAGCTTTGGAATATTGTGCACCAATGTACAACATGACCAGGGATGGTAGTTTATCTCACACACTTCCGTTCAAAAGTTAGGGATTGGTATGATTATTTAACGGTTTTGAAAGAAGCCTCTTATGCTCACCAAAGCTGCATTTATTTGATCAGAAATACATTTAAAAACAGCAACATCAAAATATTACAATTTAAAATGGGCATTTTTATTTGAATACATTTCAAAATGTAATTTATTCCTGTGACGTCAAAACTGTATTTTCAGCATCATTGCTCCAGTCTTCAGTGTGATCCTTCATTCTAATATGTTGATTTGCCGCAATAACACTTGTGCTGCTTCATATTTTTGTGGAAAATGTGATGCATGTTTTTCCAGAATTCTTTTAATTCTTTTAAGAATAGAAAGTTCAAAAGAACTGTAATCATTTGTAACATTATAATTGTTTTACTGTCACTTTTGATCAATTTTATGTTGAACAAAAGTATTAAAAAGTTAGTTCACCCAAAAAAATGAAAATTCTGCCAGTCCAAACCTGTAAGACGTTCGTTCATCTTCAGAACACAAAGGATCTTTTTAACTAAATTTTAGAGCTTTCGGTCCCTCCATTGACAGCCTACGCAACTACTACATTCTGAGGCTTGAAAGTGGTAAAGACATCATTAAAAGTAATCCATGTGACTCCAGTATTTTAACCTCAATTTTATGAAGCGACACGAGTGCTTTGTTTGCGGAAAAAAACCTAACCAAAAACAATTTACCACTTTATTTACAAAATACATAGTACAAAATAGTTTTTACTACATTCCCGGGGCTTGAAAGTAGTAGTTGCTGTGAATGGAGGGACAGAAATCTCTCAGATTTGATTAAAAAGATGAACGACATGAGGGTGAGTGATTAATGACAGAATTTTCATTTTTGGGTGAACTAACCCATTCATTTCTTTTCTTTTTTTTTTTTTTTTAAATCTTACCAATCCCAAACTTTAGAACAAAAGTGTAGATCGCATGTTCTTTTAAACATTTCCTTCCTTATAAAAGTGTATGACATCAGGAAGATTTTAAATTTGAAATCATGGAAGGAGAACACATTTCAACAGAACTAAAATCGTCAGTGTTTCTTCTTCTCACCTCTTTCTCCAGCTGTTCACCGGGCTCCAGGACTGGGTCTCCCCTCACGAGTCTCAACTTCTCCAGCTGCTGGCCGTGTATGCGGTTGGGTAGCAGGAAGTTGAGAGGGAAGGGGATGTTTTCTGCATACCAGCACCGTGTAACGTCCACATAGTTTTTCGAATCTATCCACAGTGTGTAGACCTACCCAAACAGAATGGTTCAGAAACATATGAAGTTTCTCAGAACTCCACTTAAGTTATTAACAAGACTGTTTTGTCCGTATTAGGGTTTTACAGGTTTAGGGGAATACAGGATGCACAGCACATCAGTAAACATGACGGATGTCCGCAGGGGGGGACAGTGAAAGATCAAAACATTAACATTCGTGTCCATCAATCAAGCAGAGTACAAATGTGTGTCCAAGAACAAAGAGTTAGGTAAATGAACAGATATTTTTTAAAGGGTATGTGTGTATTTTATAAAATACAATAACTTTGAATATGTATTTTCCAGTTAGGGGTATCTGTTTTCAGAACTGTAGATCATTTGCTTGCTTCCAAAACAGGATTCAAACAGTTACAATGTTGCAATTTCTTCATGCTTTGGTTCGATTTCAAAAAGCAACATTTCTAAACAGACCTAAATTTGTTCAAGCAAGTCACGTGCAACTAAACTGTCCTCAAACTTAGCTTTTTCATCTCCTGAAATCCCAGTCTTGGGAAGTGAATCTCAAACTTTTATGTATTGATGTTGACAAAGTTTTTTAGCCTTCGCACGACACTCTTCCACAAAGCGATTAAGGCACATCTCTTTAAGGCCAAGTTGCAAAACACTTCTAAACTTCTGTGTTTTGGACAGTTGTTCATTCAAACAAATTTAAATTAGGCTTTTCACTTCGTTTTCCCAAAACAAACACTGCTACATTTTATGCAACTTACGTAATTACTCATACATTTTCATACAGCCTGGTTCATTGGTCCGCTGGGTCTGACTGTTTTCTCATCACAAGCAAACCACTCCGGTTTTTGTTTTTAAGTGAGCTGAGACCACGGCTGCGTTTCTCAAAAGCATCATAAGCCTGTTGTTCACAGAACCATTGCCACCAATGGTCTTGACGATCAAATTAGCTCATGACACTTTTGAGAAATGCAGCCCACCTCATTAAAGCGATCTCAGACAGCTTTTTGTGCCCATTTATGCGTAAACAAACTGAACCAAGCAAGAAAACCTGCCAGGTTCCGAAACAAATGGTCTAAACGAGCCAGGTGTGAAAACGCTCTAATTGTCTCTTGCTGCTCACTCCTCACCAGTGCAGGAAGCAGTTTCTCCTCTAGTAGAGAGACAAAGGCAAGCGTATCTGCACCCTCCTTCGCTGATAGGTCATAGTCAGCATTGTACTTCTGAAACATAAAAGACTGACAATTATTTAACTGTAGCATTCAAAAGTACTCATCACATTCGCATTGAATCCGTGTTCTTTGTCTGCAGCAGCTGCAATTCGACAGCGGTTGTTAATGTAACTGACCGTGATGTGTTAAGACATCTCTGAATATCTACCACGTTGCCAAAAACTCTCTTAAGGATTAAAAGGATAAAATGAGGAAAGGTTAAGCAATAAAATTAGCCAATTTCCAGAGTTCTTTCATGGGAGTAACTCAGACATGCTGTGCATGCTCTTAGTTCACCACTAACAAGCTATAAAGACTCATGCCATACCCACCGCCTTTAAAACACAAACCAAAAGCTGTTATTTGGAAGCTGCTCTCAGTCTCATGATAACTACAACAACTGATAGGACCAACAAAGTCAAAAATAAGCTCAATTATTTTCTTTATAAAACAAATATAAAGTGACAGCCTGTAAGGTACTCTTTTAAAATGTCCTGCAAATGTGTGTCAGATTTAGTTTACAGAGAATAACTTGAGCTTCTATTTAAATTTCATATCTTCATATTTAAAAAAAAAAAATATGTGGCTGAATTTTTCCATTAGGATTTTTCAATATTCATTTTACTAAGATTTCTTGGTGAATTTCCATTTGTTTATCAGGGAACAATCTTTTGAATTATATTTTTTATTAGCATACAGATGTTTTCAGTAGTTTGAAAAAAAAAGGGTTATCATTAAATAAGACTGTCAGTGGACCGACTGATGTCATCGAGCTAGTTTTTTCTCTACATAAACTAGCAACAATGAATTATGCAATACCATTTTGGGTTAGGAAGATGTTTTTTCTTATGCTCACGAAGGATACATAAATACAGTAAAAACAACAATATTGTAAAATATTACAATTTAAAATAACCATTCCAATTTGAATATATTGTAAAATGCAGTATATTTGGAGTTTAAAGCTGAATTTTCAGGAGCCATTGTTCAGTGTCACATGATCCTTCAGAAATCATTCTATTATGCTGATTTGCTGCTTAAGAAACATTTCTTATCGTCAATATTAAAAACTTAGTATTTTCGTGGAAACTGATGTATTATTTTTTTCTTTGATTAATAGAAAGTTCAATACAACAGTACAGGTGCTGGTCATATAATTAGAATATCATCAAAAAGTTGATTTATTTCACCAATTCCATTCAAAAAGTGAAATTTGTATATTATATTCATTCATTACACACAGACTGATATATTTCAAATGTGTATTTCTTTTAATTTTGATGATTATAACTGACAACTAAGGAAAATCCCAAGTTCATTATCTCAGAAAATTTGAATATTGTGAAAATGTTCAATATTGAAACACCTGGTTCCACACTCTAATCAGCTAATTAACTCATAACACCTGCAAAAGCCTTTAAATGGTCTCTCAGTCTAGTTCTGTAGGCTACACAATCATGGGGAACTACTGATTTGACAGTTGTCCAAAAGACGACCACTGACACCTTGCACAAGGAGGGCATGACACAAAAGGTCATTGCAAAAGAGGCTGGCTGTTAACAGAGCTCTGTGTCCAAGCACATTAAGGGGCCGTTCACATATCGCGCCCAAAAAAGCGTGGAAAGCGCGGCCGCGTCGCTTCCTCCTCCTTTAGCAAGCGCTTTTGCAAGTGTTCAGGAGCTTGCATTTCTGTAGTGTCTGTCGTTGCTATGCAACCATGAACAGCTTTCTCCACAACTACTATTTCAATGGATTTCCATCACCAAAAAGCTCTTGCAGAAGCTCTAGTACAAGATTTATTTACGGAGAAGAAAAAACAAACTCCCGCAGTGTTTTGGGTGCACCATGGAGAATTTCACACACTCATCCAAGAGCTCCGTCTGGACGATGAGAGATTCAAAGTCTATTTCAGAGTTGACAAGGACCAGCTTGATAATCTTTTAAGAAAAAATTTACCCAAGCATCACCAAACAGAGCTTCTGCCCTGAAACTATCTCTCCTGCACAACGACTCTGTGTTTGTCTGAGGTAATTAGGCTGCCATTAGGATAAGGGAAAGGGTTGATTAGATGGTTCTTGTCACATGACCTGCGGTGCACTTGCAGCATTCTGAAAAGTTGCGATGTTTTCATCTCGCCGTGGCACAGGCGCGCCTGGAAAAAATGACCACGCAGCTTCCATTTTGCGCGCGCTTGCTGCGCACCTACATAGGAAATAATGAATATGCGCGTGCAAAAGACGCGATATGTGAACGGCCCCTAATAGAGAGGGAAGGGAAGGAAAAGATGTGGTAGAAAAAAAGTGTACAAGCAATAGGGATAACCACACCCTGGAGAGGATTGTGAAACTAAACCCATTCAAAAATTCTCACAAAGAGTGAGATTCACAAAGAGTGGATTCCAGCTGGAGTCAGTGCTTCAAGAACCACCACGCACAGACGTATGCAAGACATGGCTTTCAGCTGTCGCATTTCTTGTGTCAAGCCACTCTTGAACAACAGACAGCGTCAGAAGCGTCTCGCCTGGGCTAAAGACAAAAAGGATTGGACTTCTGCTGAGAGTCCAAAGTTATGTTCTCTGATGAAAGTAAATTTTGCATTTCCTTTGGAAATCAGGGTCCCAGAGTCTGGATGAGGTGAGGAGAGGCACACGATCCACGTTGCTTGAGGTTCAGTGTAAAGTTTCCAAAGTCAGTGATGGTTTGGGGTGTCATGTCATATGCTGGTGTTGGCCCACTGGGTTTTCTGAGGTCCAAGATCAATGCAGCCATATACTAAGAAGTTTTGGAGCACTTCATGCTTCCTGCTGCTGACCAACTTTATGGAGATGCAGATTTCATTTTCCAACAGGACTTGGCACCTGCACAGTGTCAAATCAACCAGTACCTGGTTTAAGGAGCATGGTATCCCTGTTCTTAATTGGCCAGCAAACTCGCCTGACCTTGACCCCATAGAAAATCTATGGGTTATTGTGAAGAGGAAGATGTGATATGCCAGACCCAACAACGCAGAAGAGCTGAAGGCCACTATCAGAGCAACCTGGGCTCTCATAACACCTGAGCAGTGCCACAGACTGATCGACTCCATGCCACGCTGCATTGCTGCAGTAATTCAGGCAAAAGGAGCCCCAACTAAGTATGTGCTGTACATGCTCATACTTTTCAGTTGGCCAAGATTTCTAAAAATCCTTTCTTTGTATTGGTCTTAAGTAATATTCTAATTTTCTGAGATATTTGGGATTTTCCTTAGTTGTCAGTTACAATCATCAAAATTAAAAGAAATAAACATTTTAAATATATCAGTCTGTGTGTAATGAATGAATATAATATACAAGTTTCACTTTTTGAATGGAATTAGTGAAATAAATCAAGTTCTTGATGATATTCTAATTATATGACCAGCACTTGTATTTATTTGAAATAGAAATCTTTATAAATCTTTAATATGTTTTTATTTTAATAAATATTTAAAATGCCTTTACTTTTACTCCAGATCTCATTAACAACTTCCTTTTAAGAGCTTCAGAACAGCTGTCTTTACATCACTCAACACCCATTCACAATCTATATAGCATCTGCCTATAAACTGGTTCAAGGAAAATCCTTCACCTGTTTTCTAAGGATGCAGATCTTGATTTAGATGCTGAGGAGCTTTAGGGTCTAATCCTCACCTGTTAAATAAGTGTGTGTGAGTGTGTGTGTGTCTGAGAGAGAGAGAGAGAGAGAGAGAGAGAGAAAGTTCAGGTCATTAGCCCTTTGAGGGTTGAGAGGGGGGTCGTTCACCTGTTTCCGAAGATGAATGATGATCTTACTAGGTTGGGAGATGCTTCCTGCTTCACTAGTCTTCAAAGCAGGCAGAGTACCTGTTGGGAGGAGGAAATAACTCACGTTAACCCCTACAGGAGAAAAATTTAGAAAAATGTAATACACTGCCTTAAGTGCAAGAGTATTTAAACCCAAGTCTCAGCACACAGGGTTCCAGAAGTCAGTGGAGGCTTGACACATTGACCTATGACCTGTTGAACTCTGAAAGAGGGTGTAATGAGCACTCTAAGGTTCCCTCGTACAGCATATAAATAAGCTGTCATTCCGTCTTCAGTCCTTGGCAGTTGCTCACTTTAACAGCTTGATGTATCGGATGACCATTGAAGTCTAACATGATTTTGGCAGAATTTAGGTTTCTGCACTGCAGGAAAACTCACCAGTAGGGCTTCTCCAAGGGTTGGTGATTTTATGAACTTTGAGAGGAGCACCAGCAAACTTGGCATAGGCCTTAGAAGAAAAAAAGAAAAAACAAAAAAAGAGGAATTAACTCAGTTATTCATTCATGCCAAGATACAAATGAAAAAGTCTTAAGCAACAGAGCGGAATGGTTGAGTTCTGGAAGTAAAATCCCAATCATTTATCCACAGAGAAATAGTTTTTCATATAAAAAGGAGTAGTTCTTAAAAAGTATTGTAACCATTTTTGAACGATCTGGACCCTGGAGTAGCAATCATTATGCTGTAATTTGTATAAAATTTTTTTTTTTTTTTTTTAAAAAGTCAAACATTGTTAAAATAATAAAAAGTTGTTCATATAAACATACAAGATGTTATAACTATAATTATAACATTATAGGCTATATATGAACATGGTTTATTAAAAGCTTTTTATTTTTATCAAAGTAGTTTATTTTTCTTTCATTTTTGCCTCAATTCTTAGTTTTTTTATTGTTTTATTTTCCATTTTAGCTAAAAGTTTTATTATTGTTGTGTTTTTGTAATTTACACTTTTTAAAATTGCCTATATATTTTTTATTACATTCAATTTCAGTTTTATTTTTAGTGTTACACAGAGAAAATGAGAAGTGACAAAATAAGTTTAATTTCATTTAATTACATTTTATCTCAGTTAATGTTTAAATGTTTATTTAACTTCAAGTAACACTTTTTTTGGTTTTAATTTTGGTTTACTACAATAACCCTGGTGTGAATTGCATTAAATATATTGACCATAATGAAATATGTATTATGGCACAGGTGGAATGCTGTATTGACCAGTCAGCATCTAAGACTAGCGCTATGCATTTTATGAAAAAAGAAAAGAAGAAAAAACAGCAAGTCTGTCATTGCTTCCTCAAAGAGTTCAAATTTCATACAGACTAATAGTAGGGCTGGATCATCTGAGCATTGCTTCATTGCTATTGAGACATTTCTGTGAGGCTCAACGGGTAAGTCACTAATTATGCGCTCCAAAAATGTGCTGACTTGAGTTAGTGTCTGGGAGGGTCTTATGTTTTCCAATGGGGGAGATCAAATTCTGGACTCGCTCCAAATCCTGTTAGTAAACAAAATTTTGTAGTCAGCTGCATTAAATTGAACATTTTCACACTCAGTGGAATTTAAGAAAGTCACATCCGTGAGCAAAGACCAAGGTAAGGAGAAAATATAAAGAGAGAGAGAACTGATAGAATCTCTCTCATTTCCAACCGGTCATAAAACTACCATTAAAGAACATCAAACAGCAGCGCTGCTGCTCGGTAAATTCCAGTGTGGTTTGCGGCTCTTGACTGCCGTGCTGAGAAGGTATTTAGCAGGAAAAGAATTCATGGTGTCATCTTTTCTTGGTTTATGGAAAACTAAGACAGTACAAGTGTAATAGCATATTTGTAACAAATGAACAGTGTATCCAAAATACAAGACGAGATGGAACAGCAAAAATTGAAACTAGTAATAATAGACAAGTTAACATAAACATAACATCTTTAGGAGTACGAGTTGCATGGCTGCAAACACCGCTGGTAACCCGAGAGGTGCCCCGAGAAAGCGTCTGGATGCAGTTAAAGTAACGATCATGTCTTTAAATCTCACACACAAGCCCGCTGCCCCACATATCCATGAGCTACTGGTCATAAAACCCTCATTCATGTTTTTCTAACATCGCCTGCACATTTATAGACGTAGATCTGCGGTCTGACTCAGAGTCAATGGTTCTCTGAATGTCTGCATTCGAAATCTCGCACTCCAAGTATGTGGTTCTTTTAACTTTTTTGTCTCGTGCATATATTTTATTAATATTTTATTTGTGTTTCACTTTTTATCTGAATTCTGACTGATAAATTACACCATGTTCGTTCATTGGCCAGTAGAGAACTGGTCCCCCAACTGAGCCCGAGTTTAGGTTTCTTGCCACTGTCGCCTCTGGTTGCTTAGTTGGGGACACTTAATATTCAATAACATTATTGATCTGACTGTACTGACGCTGTTGTATGAAAACTGAACTGAGCTGGACAATGACATCACTGTTTACTGCAGAACTGCTTATAGACTGAATGAATTTAATAACTGATGATCTTTACGACAAAACTGAATCAACACTGAACTGACTTCAGCTGAAATGTATCATGAATCACTGTAAAGCTGCTTTGAAACAATCTCTATTGTATAAAGCGCTATATAAATAAAAGTCACTTGACATTTAGTTATTTTGGTACATCAAGTCAAACTCAAAAAAAGAGAGAGAAATGATTCCTTGGCAACTACCTTAAGTTTTTTTTTATTGTATCTAAGTTAATGTTTATTTTATCCACTTATGTTTTATGCGTTTAGAGGGATTCATGCTATATTAAGCAGTTATTATAGACCTAGGACTAACCTCAAAATATGGTATAGCAAGGGAAATATGCAATTTTGTATACAAAAACACCTGGATGGAGTGCAAAGGAATGAAACCGAATGCAGGGGTCTTGAAGAATATTTAGAGTGGCATATATAGTCAACCGTTGTGACCAACACACTCTCATAGGAATTTGTAACTATTTCACGTTTTGGTGAATCGGTGGCAAATTCATATAATCTCTTCCATACGTTTCCATACAATATGCTTACGTCCCACTGAGGGTTAGACCTTCATGCTTAGTCAAGAAAACATTTAAAACTTCTGTGCTAAAAACTGTGTAGTGTCAAATGTCAACTGAAAAACAATATATTTATACATAAATAGATACTATAAAATTAAGACATTTCTTTCAAATGTATATTGCAGCTTTAAAATGAGGAAACAACATATGATAGATTGCCATAGCACTAATAAAAATGGAAGTTGCTGCAGCAGAAGCGACAGTTTATAATAATTTTCGTATATAATAAATTACTTGAGTGTTTGTCTGCACCGCAAGAGAGGCTGTCATGTTAGTGTTTGTGGACGCAATCGTGTGAGACGCTTCTGGGAGGGAATTATACTGATCACTTTAATGAAAGACCTTACTTGGGCATTATAGAATGACCAAGACAGCATTTTTTTTTTTCATCCCGTCATTGTCGAGAAACATGAGAACCTCTCGGTTACTGTTTGTTTTGTGTTTGGGGAGTTTGGATATCTGCACTTCACTGCCTAGCATACACAAACTGTTGGCTGTTTAGACAGCTGTGTCGGACAGGCAGATAATCCTGTTTTTCTCCACTGTCATCCACACCGAGTAGTATAAACAAACAAAGATACGTGATAATGGACACACATGGCCACTGCACACGATTATTGCCATCTCCTTTCTTTCTTGTAAAACAATGGGAGTTTTATAGTAGATATGAAAACTCAGCATCTCACACTTTTAAGGGAGGGGTGTGTGGGTGTGTGTGTCAGGATGATGCTTAAAGGGATAGTTCACCCAAAAATGAAAATTCTGTCATCATTTACGCACCTTCAAATTGATCCAAACCTTTATAAATTTCTTTCTTGTGCCAAATATAAAAGAAGATATTTTGAGTCTGGGTTATTAATCAGTATAGGAAAAAAAATTACCATGTAAATCAATGGGGACCATCAACTGTTCTTAGTTGTCTAGATTCTTTAGAATAGATTCTTTTGTGTTCAGATGAATAAAGAAATTCATGCAACAACCTGAAGGTGAGTGAATGACGACAGAATTGTCCTTGTTGAGTAAACTAATCCTTTAAATTACTGTAATATTGTAATACACAGAATCAACAGGACGATCGTTCAGTATATCATCAGAAATACAACGGTTTAGTACATGAGTTTTAAGAATGAATCCATAGACATGTGTGATTTTGGCACCACCAATTCCGCTCTCGGAATTACCGAAAATACGAGTTTCCTAGGTAAAAAAAAAAAAAAAATGCAAATGAACTCCCTCCCATTTCAAAGCTTGAATGTGATGAGCTCGTGATCACGACTTCAGATGTGGGAATTATCAAATTTCCGATAGCATGTGAAGGCGGCATAAGTCACCTCCTATCTCTCCTGAGAACCGACACACAAAGACGACACATTTACGGCAAATGCCACAACACATAAAACAGAGGTAACTAATGTGGTATTCAGTCAATGTATTTTTCTTACCAGCACAGTTAAACAGTCCACATCTACTGAAGGTAATCCATAGTCGCCTTTCCAACAGAACAACTCAGAGGGAGCAGCCATATTTGAGACTTTTAAGTGACTTTTCACCTGGAAGTACTGCGCTCTATGGTTACTACCGGCAACTGTCAGTTGTTGTGTGGTGCCTCAAGTTTCTATTAAAATTATGTATTTATTTATTTATTTGTTTTCAACCACTTATTAAAGCAATAAACGCTAAAGCCCACATTGCTTATTACTAGTATAAAACCGCAAAATTACACCATCAAATAGACTGTACATCGCAGTTTTATATCAACGTTTTAATTAATTAAATATTCCTCCAATTGTTGAAATTTAAACATTTTAACGGTGGCTTAAGATTGATATTGCTTACATGTTAAAGTAGGTGTAAAGCTATATTAATTATGTTCAGAGTTTGTCACACCACAGAAAAAATGTGAATAAAAAAAATACCAAATAAAATACGATATCAAATTATTGGAAAAATAAGGCTATAAATACAGAGCTGTGTAAAAATAATTTGTATTAATTTTGAATGTGTAGAAATTACATTTTTGTTGGATTAAATTGCAAGAATGGTGCTTTTATATCCAAAGGTGACCAGCGGAATATAAAAATGTATTTATTTTAATAACAGCAAGAGGATGAGGTAGAAACAAGTGTGTTTAAAAACTAAGGCATCATCAGGGTTGTGTCTAGAAGGGATACAGCTACGGCCGGAAATGAGGCAAAATGTCACTATAAATAACAGTAAATTAAATGTGCTACTTATCAAATTGTGTTTAATTAACATCTGCACCTACCCCAACCCTAAACCCTTTACAATACTGCAAATACAGTTATTAAATAAAATAAATATATATTAAATGACGCAATATTGATGTGCGCATGCCCAGTGTCCGTACCTGTATCCCTTCTAGTCTTTACCCATCAATCGGCGCTTTTTTACACCTCTGGTTAAGAGCAGGCATTTTGGTGCTTATAGGCACAATCATATCAATCAAAATCATCAGCGAGTTAACAATCATAATTAATTAACAGCACTTTTGCTAAAGTGCTAAGCAGCACATACATAAAGCAGTGTAAAAGTTCAACAAATATTATTCAATACATACAATAACCTATGAATACAGAGCAATAACTGAGGCATCTGGGTGCACCGTCATGTAGTACTAGTTGCAAACAATGAAGAGCAGCTCATTCTGCAGCTGTCTTATCAATGGCTTTCTCAAGATACAATCAACCAACACACTTTTTTAATTAATGGCATTAGAGATCACTGGATGATCAGTCATTCTGAAAATATAGCTCTATGGTCATGGAAATTCACAGGAAATAAAAACAAATAAATAAAAAACGCTGTCTATGTTCTGGTCCATTCAGCCAAAATAACATGAGGCAGACTTGCAGGTTAATGAATCAAACTGTCATACTTCTGGGTTCCCATTCTTTAAGACTTTTCAGAGGGGCTGTTCTGCCCTCACTGCTCGACCTGACCAAAGCTAAGCAGACAGATAAACTCCTCAACAAGCGATAGGTGTATTCTCTTCTTTATTGAGACATATCCTTCTAACTCGACGAAGTCAACCTGGAAAAAAATAACAAGCATATTTTTCAGGCACCAGACCGTTTCACATTAATATTACATTTATAGCACCACCAGCTGGTGAGGATTGTCAGCACAGGTGTTCTTTTTCAAAGACAACAGATTTTGATAACTCCACATTGTCAGTTTTTATTGCAGTAATCAGACAAAAGACTACCTACCCCAAACAAACCAAGATAAACATAAAATTATCATGTGACATGACATTTTGATATTTTTTCATTACAGTCACGCTCTCTACCTGCCCTGTTTTATTTCCTGGTGCTGGGGATACTTGCAAAACAGAGATGTCATTCCTTCTTATGTTGGTACTCCCTGATGAGCACGGAGCACCCGGATGAAGATGGGAAGTACACAGGCTTTAACCCTTATGTGCTGTTCGGGATGTTTTCATCCACTATGGGGAATTTTTGAGTCTTAATTTGGCCATCACTTTCTCTGTGTTTCAGCAAATGGAATGATTTTTGTTGACAAATCTTATTTTGACACATATTTTGGGAAAATGCTTTGAAAATTTTCAAAAACTCAACAGTACTCTGTGGGCAAATTCACCACCCTTTCGTTATGTTATCTTTTAACTGCTTTAAAAATGTATCAGATAAATATTTTTTTCAATTTTTTTTGCTTAAATCTATTAATCAACCTCAGTCCTGATCAAAACTACTAAATTAAAAAAAAAAAAAATCAGGATTTTAACTCTTTAATTGCCAAATTCATAAATGATGTCACTGATTTGGGAAAAAACTTTTTTTTCTTTGAAGTCTTGGACAGATGTCAATAAGTTTTTGAGCAATAACATGATTGTATGTGCCACAACTTACTCTTTTGAACTGGAGGCTGGTGGGGCTCTAGAGCAGGGATAGACTGAGGCCGGAGGTAAGTCACAGGAACACAGACCCAGGCATATATGCTGGAGGAAGACACTGACAACTGCACATGGGGAAAACACTGGTGTCAAAGGGACTATCATGTCTATATATATATTGTACAATGAGTCAATAATGGAATTATCGCGAAAGACTTAATGTAATGTATATATTACCCAAATAGCTAAATTTTGAGTAAGAGCCAGAATAGTATGGTGGAAATGGTGACTTACATGTTGGAGGAAAACAGGTGCTTGATTAGAATGTGTTGGAGCTGTTCCCACCCAACCTGGACGCAAGGCTAGCAATTGCATCCGATTTCTCAGGTTGCTCATACGGTGAACACAGGAATCCAGAAACAGCCACATGTAGAGCATGTAGTTTGAGTCATTCATATGCTCTCAACTGTTAGACAAACTGTTAACAAAGTAATGCCAATAGAAATTGTGTCTCCTGCTTATTTAGATTTTGTCATGCTGGGAAATGCTACATTTTGTCACTCGGGTGGTGCCATAATCCCGCCAGCGGAGCAAATGCATAAATGCAGATACATGCATATATTAGTATGGAGATACCGACAAAAAATTGAGCATTAACTAACCGGTAGTATATCTGGTCTTCACCATGGACTCAACATGTTTCCCTCTCTTGGCCTTGGGAAATTTCATTTGGAACTGCCATTCTCCTGCTGCAGTCCTTAGTTGGATAAGGCCAGAATTTTCATTGAAATGCAATGCAGCCAGGTAAAGTCTGAAATGAGAAGGACTTGTATGGGATTGCTTCAACATAGTGACACCATGGCCACACTGCCACTCTCTCTCTCTCTCTCGATTTGTGTGACATAATGAAAAGCTTTCTCAACCGTACATGTGCTGCTCATTTAGACAGTGTGGCTCAGCCATTGGTAAAGGGCTGTTACTACACAATATTGACAACATGATTACTATACAATTCACCTGCAGGAGTATCTCCAAGTATGAGAAGGCCACGTTTTTTTGGTGCGAACTGCAGAATCACACTGTGAAACCCCTCCATGGCAGATGTTTGGTAGAGAGGGCTCAGCTTTTTCACATCACCATGAACACACATGTTCATTAGCACCATAGCAGGCCTTTGTTGCTAGAGGGGGACAGAGAATAACCAATACATAAAAGATGATGAGTACATAGCAGCTGAGGGTATATTACAGGATTCTAATTAAATGACGTAATTGCTATTGAATAGTGATGTACCGGGTTTCAGACACTTGTGTTTGTCAGAGGAAGGAGGGTGGAGGCACTTGGGGAAGAGTGGATTTTCATTTCATGTCCATTTTGCCACTGTTTCCTCTCCACTGGATGAGCGGGATGCTGACCAGTAGAGGTGATTTTTGATGCTCTTTTGCCAAATTTTAATCTTGTTGCAGTCCTTCTTCTTGGAGATGGCATCCACCTTCTTGGTGAGTGCTGAGAACAGTTTAGAAAGATGTAATAAATTTGTTCTACAGAGGGTGTTAATGTTGCACAGATACAAATTAATCAATAAACTACATTTTCAAAATTGTTACCTTTACAGAAACGCCGTACATCATAAAGGTGGTCAATGTCTGGTTTCTGTTTGAACCTGGGTGTGTCGGTCTGTCACCAGGGAAGCTACTTTGACACCAGATCTTTCAAGAAATTCCAGACTCTGGATAAGCCCTTCCTTTTCTATACAGACACTGCTTCCCACTTCATTGCTCTGTGGGTCATAAACAGACATAATATTTCTTTAAGTACAGACTTCAAAACTCTGAAATTTAATTACTCCAGTGACCGGTTTCAGAGATCAGGTTTAAGCCAAGTCCCAGACTAAAATGCATGTTTGAGCTGTTTTAACTGAAAGCAACTTGCATTGAGATACTTTAAAATATTTTAAAATATGTCATTGTTTTGTCTCAAGCTGCACATCAGCAAGCTGTTTTTTTTTCTAAGGCACGTTTATAAAAACTACTTAAATGCCCTAATTGAACTAAGGCCTAATCCTGGCTTAACCTAAACCCTGTCTGTGAAACCGGGCCTGCCTACTTGGTGGAGGTGCGCAGAACCGCATTTTCTAGTTTTTATAATCTATTTACCTGTACGAGCTAGATATCAACAATTTTCTTTGTGCTGAGATCCATTATGGAGTATGAGCCATACTTTGCGCAATGGCCTGGACTGTCGGCTCTCATATCACCACCAAGAGATACAGTTTCGCTCCGTTTTAGTCCCTCGAGCAGGTCGGTCTGGTGCGATCGCCATTCATGCAGAATGGAAGGCAGAATGTAGTTATGCACATGATTTCGATGTGTCGTTCTGGTGAAGGTTCTCACATGCATTGCATTGAGCACCTGTGATGTAAAATCAGAAAGCATCTCTGTGACTGTTCATAGCCTGCACTACATCCCTCTACAGCACTGTGGGATGCACTGGCCCTAAAAACTTTTATAGATTATGTCATTAATTTTTTTAACCTTGTTAGTCTGGTTGAAAGAAGAGCCCGTGTAGTATTCAGCTGCTGATAGGTGCAGATTCCCTGCTGGAGAGCTGCCCAGAAGTGGTTGACACTTCCACTCTCTGGTGTATGAACAACTTCTGGTTCACAGAAAGGAATGTTCCTTTTACAAATGTGACTATCTTGCAGACTCTTGAGCAGGTGGGGCAGATTTTAAAAAGCTCAAGCAGGCACTCCTCATATACTAAGTATTTCACCATGTCCTGCGGTGTCTTGGTTGGCGCTGTGCTGACAAAGAAAATCTCACACACAGAAATAAAAATACTTGTTACAAAGTGTATTATTTAAAAAAGTGAGTCTATGTAATATATACCCTTTTCACAGTCTGTAATGACAGGTTTTAACAGTCATCAATACTTACAAAAACTTATAATTATAATCATTTTTAAAAATGCATGCAGTAATAACACTATATTTAGTATTATATTACCTTTGCATCAAATTACAACAAACTATTTAATGCTGCTGTGAAGGCGTTTCTAACACAGTGATGGTAAAAATGACATCTTTCTCTCTTCTGACTGCCGTCATCAATCTCTCTCCATTTTCCCCTCTTTTCGAAAATTGCAAAAACACTATTGTAAGGTTTTTCTTTTGCTATTTGCGCAAATGGAAACAAAATATATATATATTTAATGAAGTTTCTCATTCACCACTATAAAGGTTGCCAATTATGTGGACTTCCACTTCAGATAAACCAGAAAACGTGAAAAGGGTCTATTGTGTCTAATTAACAAAGACCTACACACAACGTTAACTTACTTTTTACTGGTGGTGTCAACCAATTCAGACATGCTGGGAGGGTAGGTGGAATCATCACAATCTGTCATGTTAAAACTATTACTATTTCCTGAAAAGAGGGAAACTCCAAGAGAGGACGCTTCAGGGGTCTATCAGGTGATATTGCTTTCCGTTTAAGTGGAGCTGAAGAACAGAGCGGAGGAATCTTGGAGGAAGCACTCCTCCAGGCTACCATAGCTTGAGAACCTGGAAAACATACATGCAAATAAGGATAGTAATAAGAGTTTGTGACAGCGTTTATATTTATAAGAAAGGTGGAGCTTAGTATACAAGCTTCTGTCAGAATGTTGGCATACTTGAAATCTAAAATGTAACAATAATACTACTGTCTGTTTTCAATGACTAATGAATATGTTCTAACCACAGCAGTAACATCAGTGCGAGGCACATTACATGTGTGACAGGAGTGTTTTCTTTCAGCTATAATGTATAAATTATGTCTTAACATCATAGACACTCAAGAAGTTGACCTCTCAACATACCTGTATTCTTTCCGTTGCTTAGTGTGCTTTCAGACAGTTGTGTGTCCACGGTCCTTTCGTCCACAAAGTAGTCTGTCTGACATCCAACGTCTCTGGTGACTTTCTGCATGTCACACTCTGTCCCTCTTCTGGTTGGAAGAGACTGCTTTGTGAACAGATAACAGTTGAAACTATTGATGTCTAATGAGTGGAACATATAAACAGAAGACTCACGTTAGAGGGTTGCAAAAATTAGTAGAGGAAATGTGGACTACCTACTGTAATTATAACATAAGCACACAAGACATCTTACACTCATTGGTGGGCACGAGATGTCGGGAGGATGCAGACCTGGACGGCCCCATTCACCAGTAACAGCGGATTATCAGTGAATCCCAGTTGTCTCCGATGAAAGTTTGTAAAACTATCCGGTGTAAAATGTTCACTGCAGAGGCGGGTGTTGGTGGTGATCCTCAGCTCTCCATCAATGTGGAGCTTCACAAAATTAATCCACCTCTTCTTGATATTGTTTTTAGGAAATTTAAATAAGGATACCGGGCTGTTTTGTAAATTATCGCAACCAGGTAATACACATTTACATGTATTAAATTATAAGCTATCTAGCAGAATGGGCTCAAGTTGTAGTGTTGGGGGAGGAGCCATGCGCAGAGGCTGCAGGGCGTCATCAAGCCACGCCCCAAATCTCATTACAAGGATTAAAGTACAAATGAAATTGTAATATAGCGTAATATAGTGCAGAAATGACACTTATTGATATTATTTTGAATTTAATTAATTTGAAAGCACAAAGTTTATTGGGGGGACTGGCTCACATATTTATGATTGTGCTACATACATGTCTCAATGTTTTGGTCAACTCAAAAATCTCTTGCTCTCTTTTTCCAATAGGAGGCGCTGTTGTTCTCTGTGGCAGCAGCGGATCACTTGCCCATCACATTCACATTTTAACTGACCCCTCGCAATGCCCGGACAACCATGAAAAATACATCGCGGAGCAAAGAGGACACTGACAACGTATGAAACAGTTAAAATATTGTAATTTTTTATAGCAGTTTCAATACTAAATATCGTGTGGCTTCATAATGTGTCGTGACAGATCCTTCAAGCGCCTCGTGAACCAATCTTCTCTTCATACGAGTTCATTTGTAGCATAAAATAAACATGAATGGACATCAGAAGGAATGTTGTTTCAACCGCGGCAAGACACACGATATTTCAAGTTAAACAACGTTGATCTACTATAGGCTCCTCCCTGACGGCTTTGTCGGATGAGATTGGCGGATTGGGCGTTATCATTGGTTAGATCGCCTGTCAATCAAACTGTTTGCGAAGGGTCAATTGCATGTTAAATCGTCTCTTGGGTCAAAACTAAGACTGCTGCTCTCCAGTGACTTACACGACAAGAGTATACATTATGTGAAAAATAAATAAATTAAGATTTGCTACTCAAAGTTTAGAAAAACATTCTAATTGTAGTATTTTTCATTGAACACTAGATGGAGTCAGAGCAATGCCTATATGTGACGTCCAGGCTCCAGAGAGAGGCTATGCATTTGCCTTTTGTGAACGACACGATGACACATGGCACGTTTTTATGCTTTTTTGTTTGTTTTATAATTAAAAAAACTCAGTAAAGAAATGTAATTGATGTAAACAAAGTTATTCTTACATTCACAAGAGTTTGCTAGTCCCCTCTAATGTCAAAGGCCATGTGTCATTTCATATACAGCAGCTACAACATCAAAGCCCAAAATCTTTTTCCCAAGAGTAGGGGTGAACTAGGACCTCTTACAGACAAACATGTTGATAAGCATGAAATTGCTCTTACGGGACAAACACATCATATATCATACAAATCTGTGCTTTATTATTAACCGCACATATATTCAGGCCTAATCTTGCAAACATAGTCAAGTGCTTCTTAGTCATTGCATGTCTGTACCAACAGAGGCATCAGTTTCCTTCAATAGCCTACAGCCAAATTTATCAAGAGGGGAAAACCGCCTCTTTCACTCTCCTCCCTGTTCCCTAGTTCTCTTCAACATCCAAAACATTGCACGTAGCACGCATGTAGGTTTTTGCTTGAATGTCTCATTGGTTCTCCAAATCGTTGACCATGCCCTTGCAAACATCCCGCTCCTTTGTTCAGATAGGTCTCATCGTGAAGTTCACTCCTCCTCCAGCGCCTCCTCCCTTCCCGCAGCTGCTGTGCACTCGTTCTGCACTCTCAGCCACGAGGTGTCCACGCGCCGCTTCTGGGCGCTGATTGGCCAGTGACGACACAAACACCGCATTTCGACCAATGGGAGCGCTGTGCATGCGCTGAGCCATGCGGTGCATACCACTTCCACATGAACAGCTGAAGTGGTAAACAAGCCTAGTGAGTCACTGGAAGAAGTGTCTGAGTATAAAACCCTAGCCTAGCCCAGTCTGCACAAAGCTCATATACTAGCCATGCGAGCAAGGAGCGCGTGAATTGAGAATCTGCATAAAGCACTAGTTTGCTGTAATTCATTAACTTTAATTCAGTTTGGCTGAAGATTGGATGCACGTTTGAAGGACTACTAAACACCAGGCTGATTGAACAACTTTTAGTTGCTTAGAGACGCGTATCTTCGTTTCTTTTAAGCTTGTAAATTTACAAGAAATCACAATGGTGGCGATGACAAAAAGAGTCAAGGCCTTCGAGATCGTTTTCAACGATCCATCCAAGACATTTTACTGCAGTGGAGATAAAGTGGCTGGGAAGATCTTGGTGGAGGTTTCGGAAGTGACGAGGGTGATGGCCATGAGGGTCGTGGGAGTCGGATGCGCTAAAGTGGAGTACGCGAAAGGCAAACAGAGATGCCGTGAAGAAATTGACTATTTGAAGTATGAAGAGGTTGTCCACCTGGATGACCATCCCGAAGGTGAGTTAAAACGGTTTATCTTGCTTTAATGTTGACTTTTCTCTGGTCGATGCAATTGCTGAGATGATGCTGATGTTGGAATGTGGCACAGTTCATTGTGAAATACTACATAGAAGTTGTTCTAATGCACGCACTGTACGCATATGTTTTAGGTGTAAAGGTATACTTACACTTAAACCTAACTATAGCACAACCAGTAATGTGTTATCCACATGAATGTAATACTGAATGTCATGCCAGAGGCAAAACATCAATATCACTAAACTGAAAGTAAAGTCACATTCATTGTGGGGGGATTCTCTTGCTTCTAAGCGGGTTTGTTTTTGTCTCATGTTTTGAATGTCTCGTGGAACTGTCCAGAACTAATATGATTATATTTGTTTCTCACAGACACAGATGGTTCAGTCATTCTCCGTCCTGGCAACAAATATGAATACTCATTTGGCTTTGAGCTTCCTCAACAAGGGTAAGCATTCCTATTGACAAGTCATAGCCATTTATTTCTGTTTAAGTCATATTTTTCTGTAAATTAATACTAGTGCCATCTTCCCAACAGGCAGCTGGTGTCTTCCTACAAGGGGAAATTTGGGTTTGTTCAATACTTTGTGAAGGCTCTGATGGATAGACCCTCTCAGCCCGCCTTGGAGTGTAAGAAACACTTTGAAGTTGAAGAGCCCTTGGATGTCAACACTCCAGACTTGCTGGTGAGTTCCTCATATCGAGGAAATTCAAGAGGCTGATGTTCTGATCATTCACTTCCATCAGTAGTTCCTGAAAAACATCCTTCAAAAATATAACAGTTGTCCTCATGAAGCTGTTGTGCAAGTTGATCATTTCTGTTTTTCATCAATCACCAGTCCCCTACTGGAGGCATGAAGGAGAAGAAGGTCACCTGCATGTTCATCCCAGATGGCCAGGTTTCACTGAATGCCAAGATTGATAGGCGTGGCTTCTGCGAGGGCGAAGAGATCTGCATTGATGCCAAATTTGAGAACACCTGCTCTCGCATCGTGGTACCCAAAGCGGCCATTGTCGCCAAGCACACCTACCAGGCCAACGGCCGCACTAAAGTCTTAAGGCAAAAACTCTCTTCGGTGCGTGGCAACCATATCATCTCTGGCATGTGCGACGCCTGGCAGGGGAAGAGCATTCGTGTGCCTAAGATCAAGCCCTCCATCTTAGGCTGCAACATCATTCGAGTGGAATATGCGCTCATGGTGAGTTTTTGCATATCGTAGATACTATAGTTGCATGATGTTGTGCTATTCATCTACAGCAGGCACTAATGTAGAGCTGTTTTGTTCTCTTGTTATCTACAGATTTACATGCACATCCCTGGCAGTGATAAGTTGGTTCTGGAGTTGCCTCTGGTCATTGGGACTGTTCCATACAATGGTTTTGGAAGCCGCACCAACAGCATGAGCAGCCAGGATGGTTCTGTCAGCACAGCATCAGCGAGCTGGGTGTCCCTGCGAATGCCGTCATCCGCCCCACCAAGCTATTGTGACGTTACACGCGACTGCAGCCTGGATCAACCTCTCACGCCTCTATTGGATGACTATGATGGTGGAGACAGTCCTATCTTCATGAACGCACCCCAATTCCAGTTCCCCCCACTCCCTGCTTATTCTGAGGTGAGTGTAAAGTATACTCACTTGAGGTGTGGTCAACTGTACTCAGCAAAATTTCATTAAGAATTTGCAACTTTGGGAGTTTCATATGAGGGCGGTTAAGTTCACCACATAGATTTTTCTCATGTCCAAGTTGGTAATGTTATTTCCAACAAAAAGCTGCTTCGTTTGAAAATGACTTCTGTGTGAGCATTGCTTCATACATTCCCATGCTATTGACAATGGACTTTTTTTGGCCTTGTGGTCGCACCATTAGTGTATACAATATTAACCAGTCGCTATTGAATATCTAATTTTTTGTTTTTTCTGTCTTTTAGGTGGAGGAGGAATTCAACGGTAATGCTCGCATGCTCCCTGTCTGCTGAACGACCCAGCAGCTCTAGAACTGAACTGATGCCCATCATAAAGGGTTTTATTTTTCTCCACTCTAAGCACTTCGGGCTTTCACCATGCGGATCAGAGGTGGTTTGAGAAGTGTCGTATGGATGTATGAAAGTGAAGATGAAGCAGAGGATTTTGGGGCCCGAGCGGCCCCTCTGCAGGATGAGCTATTCGAAGTTCAGATGAAGAAGGCGTGAAGTCCAAGCTCTCTTGTGCCTGCATTGCTGACAGCCATCTTATATAATGCATCACTCAAGTTAAACATGTTTCTATCAAATCTTTGATGCTGTTTCAGGGCCTGAAAGAGGGCGCACGGACTGTTAGGCGATTTGTATTTCATTATGTTTGTGCTGCTCTTTCTTGGAATGAGATTACTGCAGAGGTGCAAACTGATTGTGCCGCATTATAGCCATTTAAACACAAATAGACTCTCCCGATTGGTGGTCATGTGCTTTCCCATAGTCCTAACATAACATTCATTAGCATTCAGCTCTTTTTCGTTATCATTCCATAACAATCCAAAGTTTGTTTTATTTGTTTGTTTTTTATGGAATGAAAAATTTCATTTGTAGAAACATTCTTCAATGCATTTGTTTTTATGTTGGTTTTGAGGTTAAGTCAATGTGCTAGCCGGAGATATATTATATCAATATTTTCATCAAAGGGAAAATCATGCAGTGTCAGTCTATAATGTACCAGTGTTTTGTTTTTCATTTGAACGCACTTTTTATGGATGCAAGTTGCTGTATAACTACGTGCAGGGAGATTTTCGTTTCGTTTTTCTCTCGTCTTCCAAAATTGTTCGCTGAGGGATCAGGCATTGCGTGCTCAATTCAAAACTCTGTACTGTAATGCGTTCAAAACCTCGTCCTAAGAAAGGGGCTCCGCTAATGTTGTCTCTTCCACTGTGGACTTGAGCATTAGGCAAAAAAGAAGTCGAAACTTCAAGTGCCAAAATCGGGGTCTGTTTGGACTTCGAGCCCTGACCACGGTCATTTTCGAGACCAGAAGCTGCACTGTGTGTAGACATATCCTGAAGACATTTTGATCAACATTTCACTTGTGGATCTCTTCTTTAACGCCTTGTGTGTGTCTGTTGTTTTGTTTCTTATAGTGTGTAAGATGACTGTTACTGTTATTATAAACTGTGCAAAGTATCCTTTTTGTATCTAAATTAAAGTGTTTTTTGTATGAGAACTTGTTTTCAATAAAAGTTTTAAGACTTCATTTGTTCATTGAAAGTATTCATAAATTATAAACGGACTGTAAGAGACATTTTATCAATGATTAATTAATCAGTGGTGTTTTTCTTAAGAAAGCATCACTATTGGGATTTTGACTAATCCCAAGTATTAAACAATAAATCATCCAGTTTGTACTATGGACATGAAACACTTCTAAATAATCAGAATTAAGATTTCCTCCGAGCTCATCAAATGAGCAAAACAATCCCAGATACTTGCATTGAAGGTATATCTAGGGACCTGCACATCAGAACATGTAGGTGAGCTCTTGACTTGGGCCAATATCTGACTTGGTTCATCAGAGGTTTTCATATGAAAGAATGTTTATATAATACTTTAGAAAATGCAAAAATGTATTTTATACTGTTAGAACAGACTGCGTCAAATAAAGAAGACGAGCAACACATTACAAAAACCCTTTAAAGCTCTCTTTCTCCAATGCTGTACAGTTTTGCTGATAGAAAATCCATTGTTTCAGCTGCCAACTCATTGTTTCAGTGGTTGGCTAAAGACAAGATTTAAATGTGCAAACTGGAGGCCAAGAGTGAATGGATATGGATGCTCATATTGCTCAAGGCAAACACAATGATTTGATCAGTGACAGAAAACAAGGCTCTGTCAACAAAAGCAAGGCGGTTGCTATGATTTCTACGGCTCTGGTACAGGTAAAACACATCCAAATTACCCATAATGTTGGTGCTTTTATTTGTACTTATTGATTTGTACGTAGTTTATATTTTTTTGCGACAAAAATGGCAAAACACTCAACGCTGCTGGTCATAATTTGAGAAAATTTGGTCCGAATTTGATTCCACATAGACATCCTGCACAAGTTATATTGCATGCATCAGATACAGCCTTCAAAGCTTGTTTTTCTTTGCTTAAGCAGTTTTCCTACCGTGGAGTTGGAGAGGGGTCAAGTCATTTACGTCATTTTTGTGCTGCTCACTTTCTTGTGCGCATGAAGCATCTGTTGAGACGTGCCCTGCTGTGGCAGAGCAATAAGCGATAAGGGCAAAACTGTTTATCTTGTGCAAGACACTTGTTCAATGAGCCCCTCTCTGTGCACTCCTTCATGTTCTTTCTGTTTTTCTTCCTCAAGAAAACCATGCCATATTTAAAGCACTGGCCCAATCCAAAATCACTCTGGCAACATGGCTGCTTTCATTCTAAATCTAAATCCTCCTCTCTAATATATGAATTATGTGCATCCCAGCAGATGAATTCATCCCATGTTACACATACAGGGTTTATGGTGGTTTGACAGGAGAAATCTCTTGTCTAGACATGGTTAAACTGACAAATCCAATGTTTCTTGTATTTTGGTACACACCAGGATGCAGACAATGGTGTGTTTTCTCAAGATTGTGTAACTGACAATTGGGCGAGGTTAATTCAGAGATGTTCTTTCAGAGATTTTCTAAATTGCATAACTTATTGTTGTACTCTGCACAGCCTCATCAAGGTCAAGTGAATTACCCAGTGTTTGAGATTTGATTTTAAAGTCCTTTAGATATCACAGAAGTTAGAATTATTTTTAAGCTGGTGCTCAATGAAGAAGCAAGTCTTAGCAGGTGAAGCTAGTTTCCAATAAATCATATAATGTTATTCTGTAGGGTGAAAACAATTTGTGCATTGTTAAAAGTTACATTTAAAAAAAATTATAATAACACATTTAAAATATTTAATCAAGTTTGAGAGATTTCATTTATCAAAATCTACATGTTCCCACCATGCCTCATAATTTTGATACTATTTGATAAATACAGTCTTATTAACTTTTATAAAATGTCGTCAGACATTGAAACCATCATGATGGCTGCCTCCATCCAAAGATGATTTGTGCTAATTTGTCTGTTACCATGAAAGTCAGTAATACCACAGACAATATGTCACCAGAAATGTTCTATCTTTACTAAAAAGCATAACATTTGTTTTAGGACATTCAAAATCATATAATTTTATCACTCTTGCGAGGTTTGGCAAAATTATTTGCTTCAAAATGTTTAAAATGTCTTTCTTTCAGAGCATTCCCCAATTTAAAGTTTTCAGCCCTTAAATTCGTCCTTAAACATTCATTTCACTTTTTAAAACTGAATTTTTACAAATGTTGAAGCCACTAAGATGACCCTTTTAATGATAATTAAGTTAATCATTTTCCTAGTTTCTGCTCTATGTTTGAAAAAGGTTACAGAACTTAGTTATGCAAGTGTTGCAGATGTCAGTTATCAAGTGTGGACGTTCCTGTTAGCTCCGATTCTCAGTGATGGAGTTTCTGTGAGGAAGACAGTGTTACTTCCACAAGTTCCACTGCTGTGCAGAGGAGAACGAGTTACTATGTGCTGCCTAAGGTCAACAATCAGCTCCCTTGTTTTTCCTGACATTAAGAGAGCAATTGAAATAATCAGGCCTTGAATTCAACCAGTCATTTCTTTATTTGCTGATGAGCGCTTGAACTTTAAAAACGTCAGCAAACTTGATGCAAATGTCTTTCATGGGTCAGTACAAAGCCCTGTGGTACACAGCTATCAAATATGATGTCACAAAAAGTTCTGGTGTAGATTTTTACTGCTGCTCAGGAAGACCAATTCTCTGCACAGTGGTTATATTGGTAGAAATACTAGTATTGGTTCAAACTACCCTTGTGAAAAAAAAAGAGGTGACCTGAACCCTGACTGGTTTGGTTTGTCAGGCAAAATGGCAGATTTGGGGTCATGATTGGTCAGATCGCCTGTCAATCAAACTGTTTGCGAAGGCTCAATTAAAAAGACCTGAACCAGCTAATTAGTCCAATTAAGCATACTAGAAACTTTTAGGCAGGTGTGTTGAGACAAGTTGGAGCTAAACTCAGGACCGAGTTTGGAGACCCCTGTCTTACAGAATTGTTGGAGCAAAAATCGAGGGAACAACATTAAGTCGAGGGATGACTAAAATGTGGATGATGTGATGACTGGACGATGACTTGGATGAGGTAACAACTTTACAGGTAATTTTTAAGAGTGTAGCAAGGTCAGGAACACAAAGGAGATAAGTAGGAAGGTAAGTATTCTGTAGCATAAAAAGAGGGAGTGTGTGTGTTCTGTATAGTTCTGGTGATGAGGCTTAGATGAGTTTCAGGTGTGCATGGTTAGGTGCTGGGGAGGATTATGGGAAATGTAGTCCGTGATAGAGGGCTTGTGGTGTACTTCAGATCTTATTTTTTTTTTTAAAGAACTGTACATGCAGATAATCTAATATTAATTAAATAAAAGCTACTTATTTAAAGAGTATACACTTTCATGACAGTTTCACAGAAAAAGCTCAAGCCTAGTCCACGACTAAAATGCATGTTTGAGCTGTTTTAACTGAAAACAACTTGCAGTGACATTTCTTAAAATATGTCAGTGCCATTGTTTTGTCTCAAGATGCACACCTGTAATGTTTTTTTTTTTTAAAAAAAAAGCTACTTAAATGCCATATTTGAACTAAAGCCTAATCTAAGCCTGTCTGTGAAACCAGGTCTATATTTCTTAACACACTTAAGTACACTTTTAAAAAGTCTTAAGTTGGTCAAAAAGCTTTCTAAAGTTCAGGTAATTGCATTTAATATAAATTTCAACTTCAAAACATTTTACATTTTAGTGGCAATTAACATGCCATTAAGGATCTGAAAACATTGCAATCAGTTCACACTTAAGTATTTAAAGTTTATTATGGTATGTTAAAGTGTACTTCAAGTGTGTCTTGATATATACCTAAAAATGTGGGTAGGTTTCATTGATAATTGCCCTTGCAGAGTGACCAGCTGACCGTGGAAGACAAAAACAAAGCATGTCTTGTGTTCAGTGATATGCTGGATGCCTTTCACATGCCTTCTGGGAACTGCTTAGCATTATTTCCTAAAACTACAACTCTGAAACAGCCTCAGGAGCACAGGGGTACATGTGCTACGTGTTCAGAGGCCTGCAACCTACCTTGAACACACTTTAGAACTACCTTTCTGACATTGAAGATTTCTTGTTTCTGCATATACTTCTACGTGTACTTAAGTGTGTTAAGAAAAAGTCTTGAAAGTGTGCTCTCTTTAATATTCTATTAGATAATATAATCTGCAAGTACAGTTAAAAATATACTTTGATGATTTGAAGTATACTGCAAGCTCGAATTTAATAAAATTAAACACAGCTCTTTTTCACAAGGGGGCTTTCACTTTTGATATAGATTCAGTGCACCTATTGTATTGCCATAAAAGCAAAAATTTTAATTGTTTCATGACTGAAAAATGAGTTCAGTGGGAATATTTAGATAGACAGGTCAGTCACTCTTGACCTTTGACTTCAAACAAATATTTTCTTGCCCTCTGGGAGGAAACAAGCCCTCTCTTGCCATTTAAAGCTTTACAAATAAGACGTCAATGACCATAAAAAAGCTTTTGGAAAAGTTTTTCAGAATCTTTTAAAGAATGTGACAGTTCATGTGTTGAATACTGATAACAAATCTCTTCCTCTGCTTTTTCTCAATAAACCAGCATTTTCACTTCTAAAAATGTAAGTAAAGTCGCTTGTTCTTTAGTTTTGCCCATGGAAATAGAACGTTTTTATAGATTATCTTCAACAATCGGGATCAGCACATTAACCTTTTAAACTGAGTGCCTTGAATCAAATTGTAGAGCCATGAAACAGTTTCATTACAGGATTACAGGTGTGCTTACAATGGAATAATAGATTACTAGTCGAACACTCCCTGAAGCAGTTTGACCAGACGTGCCAAAACCAAAACACTCAGCCACCAGGTATTTAAGATGCAGATACAGATAATGCCAGTGGGCAACACTGATATTTACTACCCGAGAAACGGCACTTGTAACTCACTTGGGCTCAACCTATAGTATAATGAAGTAGATTTTTACATTTTTAAAGAAAATGTGAGTAGTACTGCCAGAGCAAATCTTGTTGTGGGTAGTTCCAGTGCGACATTTATCATGCAATAATGTTAAATCTAAAAACTAATAGCACCCCTTTTCTCAGTAAACCACATAATTTGAGGGTCAATCATGTTTTTAGCACAAACAGTTGATGAGTTCTGTTTGTTCAAATTCCTAACTCTGAGTAAGACCAATAGAAGCTAATACGCTTACATTAAGAAACTCCATTAATCAATAAATGAAATGAGAATAAATTAAAAGATATTATTCTTATTCTTAATGTATATTATTTATTTAAATGTATCCCATGAATATAAATTAAATGGAATAGTCTTATTTAATTTAATTTATTTAGAAATGATTGTATTTATGTAGTTTGTAAATAAAATTAAATAAATGGAAATACATTAAATAAGAATTAAATTAATGAATCAGATTCATAAGTATCAACTATTTTTCAGAATATTGGACCACACTGCTCTCTTTCTATTCTTTATACTAGTGGTGTAACTAATAGTTGAACTAGTATTATAACTAACAAACTAATAACTAGTAGTATAACTAACTTGGTTAACACATGCATGGTTACATGTTCTGTATAGTCAGGGGTAGGGGTAAATGGGGATCTACATGGAAGGACCTTCTCTTGTGTCATTGTCAATTCCTGGAAATGTAGGACTGAGTGGCAGGCAGTGTGTGATGATTTGTTATGGCCAAGCTGGACAGGATATTTTCCTCTAACTTTATGACTGTCAAATGCGCTGGGGATTTAGGGGAATATCTTTGTCATGTACCCTAATCAGCTTGAATGTTTTGCACACGCACAGCCTCTCTTTGCTCTTTCTCTTTTGTCATTACCAGTACTGTTGCTCCATCCATTTCCCTTAATGGAAATGCTATTCATGGAGTCATTAAGCCAAACGAGCGTGGAATATTAGTTCTGCCTTTCTTCGAAGCTTCAGAGTGAGCACATAAATTCACGAGGGACAAATGAAAGGGCTCTAATGATTGATTAGTAACTATCACCCAAGCAACCTAAAACGTTGAAAACATCTTAACGGCATGAGCTTGGAAAGAACCCTTAAGACTATGCTATTGCATTGAGTTTTGCATGGGCAAGCACCTCACCACTAAAAATCATCGTAAAATCATCAACACGTGATTAAATTATCAAATTCTCCTGTATTACTCCATTCTGTCCATCATAAGAAACCTGAGCTTACTGTGTACATGTTTGACAGCTGCTTCTAAAAACAGGAAGTCACATGTGAAAGCCTCAAAAACGGTTCTCTTCCGTTCACCTTTCACCTCATTCTTACTGTTTCCTAGCCAATCCTTAATCTGCCATATATAGATGAGTGGAAAAATCAAAATGAGGCCAAGTAATTTCCTTCACAGCACTGCACTTGACTGTTTCATTCCTTTCTGCCTCATAAATACACAACCTCTTCAGTAGTTTCATGCAATTGACACCCTTTAATTTAGAAATATATAACTAATGATGCATGTACGGTTTATCATCAGATGCTCAGACTTTTTTTTTTTAGTGCTGAACATCATACCTATGCATCTGTTTGAGTACATGTTCCATTAGAGAGCATAAAAATAAACTGGGCTAGTAATGATGAGTTCTGTCAGCGGTCACTCAGGACAGCTCAGACGTATTGCTGATACACGATGGGTACAGTGTTTGTTTGGTTTGTTTCCATCATTAGCCTCTGAGCCATGCCAGTCAGCTTGGGAATGGTACAAGTGATATTTACAGACTATATATTGAGCTTCATGATTACCCACTTGTCTTTGTACAAAAAACAATGATGTAAGTATTAAAGTGCCAATAATGTTGTGCTTATTTACAAGTTCATAATTTTATTTTTGGGGTCTGAATACATTTATGTGAGTTAAAGGATTAGTTCACTTTAAAATGAAAATTACCCCAAGCTTTACTCACCCTCAAGCCATCCTTGGTGTAAATGACTTCTTTCTGATGAACACAATCAGAGTTATATTAATAAATAACCTAGTGCATCCATGCTTGACAGTGAACGGGATCAATGAGTATGAAGCTCAAGAAAGTGCATCCATCCATTATAAACATACTCCACACGGCTCCGGGAGGTTAATAAAGGCCTTCTGAAGTGAAGCGATGTGTTTGTATAAGAAAAATGTCCATATTTAATAAGTTATGAAGTAAAATATCAAGCTTCTGCCTGACCATCTTCTGCATTCAGCTTACAAAGAAAGTGTAAAACTCTCGCAGTTCAAAACCTTTACGCTATGCCCTATGACTTCAAATTCAAATTATGAAAAAAGTGCAACTGACGCGACTTTAGCTACTTTTTTTAATAAGTTGAATACAGAAGGGGGTCTGGCAGAAGCTAGATATTTTACTTCATAACTTGTTAAATATGGATATTTTTCTTACACACACACATACATACACACTTTACTTCAGAAGGCCTTTATTTACCCCCCGGAGCCATGTGGAGTGCGTTCATCATGGATGAATGCACTTTCTTGAGCTTCATACTCGTTGGTTCCATTCACTGGCATTATAAACCTTTGATTCGTCAGGATATTTATTAATATTACTCTGATTGTGTTCATCAGAAAAAAGAAAGTCGTATACACCTAGGATGGCTTGGGGAGGAGGAAGGCATCGGGTAATTTTCATTTTAAAATGAACTAATCCTTTAAAGTAAAACAAACATACAAACAAAAAACATTATTTTTCTTGTACTGCTGCAGCACTTTTTTTCACCTTCTGCTTGCTCTTTAAAGCCTATACCTTTCCAAAAAGCCCAGCCTGGTCTGATTGGTCTGCTGGCCAAGTCTGTTGTCAGTTGCTCAAGTGGTTAACCGCTTGCATTCGTCAGAAATGTAACCCTGAATATCAGGCAATTTGTCGCTACTTCTAAATTTGCTTTTTCTAATTTATATACCATGCTTCATTGTCGATATGTTTCTGTTTTTGTATCTAGTCAAACAGTTCTGAGGCGACCTGATGTGATCCCATACAGCCTTGAAAGGCCAGTGAAGGGTCTATTTTTGCTTAAAAACAAAAAACAAGCGTGGCATACAAATAATTAAAATAGCAAAGTTTTAGAAGTAGAGGCAGGTGCTGAGTACTAGGGACAATGCAAGGTTGGCATCTCTGTTTGATGTCACATTTTGTAAGCATGGCATCGAGCCAAGTGGAACAAAGGTGATTTTCCATTGTCTTGTACTGTAATGGAAACTCATGTCATACCCCTGTTCGGTAACAGCAAGTCAGCTGTTCTTTTTTCCTCTGCTTGTTTGTAGCTCCTCATCATAACAACATATATTTTGTATTGGAGCTTCTGTAAGCATGTGATGCACATCATTTGAGGAGCAAAGAATGCTGACCTTGTTGTGTGAATACATTCTACCACATGTAGCGAACAGCACATCCCATGGCTCAGTTTTATGGCAGGGCACCACTCTTACTGCAACAGGTTTGCTACATTTCGATTGGATCTTTGTGGATGGCACAAACAAATGTCCCACACCTTTAGATAAGGATGCAAGGACAACTGACAGACACCTAAAACGTGGGAAGGACAGGAATTCTAATTGGTCTACTGGCAGTTTCTGCCCTGCACCCAACATGAGACTTATCCTCAAGGGTTAGGCCAACCTCCATAAAATTCTTTAGGACTTTTTGCAAGATACAAGGATGCAAGAGCAGTGGCTGAAACAAAGAGAAGTCACCATGATCCATCCAGAAGTATGTTTGGAAACCTTAGAACTACTGAAAACACATCCATTTCATTCTTATTCAGAGAAATACGTATTCTCAGTGATTTGCTTTTTATAGTTCAACATCTTAAAATTCAAAATTTTAAATTCAGCTGTTTATGTATAATGAATGAATGCATGACAGCATTCATAACCTCTGGCCCAGAGGTTGAAGACAAATAAACACATTTCCAACAAGGTCAAGCTCAAGAGAACTTCACTTCAATGTAACTTTGTCTGTGTGTTCCAGATTTTAGGACCCTTTTTGGTGCTTCAGGAGATCAGCATCCCACAGAGTTTCGTGTTCAAGGCTGGTGAAATGGATTTCGGCTCCTTTCCCCACTGCTTTGTCACCCAGCACAACCAGTAGAAGACATCACCGCCATCGGACTGCTCACTCTACCAACTAAAATACCTCTTTACCAAACCTCTCTCCAGAGACCTAGGGATTGTGTTATCAGTAAATGATTTTATAATTTACATTAGAGTTAATAAAACTGATGCTAGTTAATAACAAATAATCTTTCTTCATCTTATTGGTTTTATTTTTCCTTAAAGGGTTTGTGTCATTAATAATGTCATTTATTACTCAACTTCATGTCGTTCTACACCCTTAAGACCTTCGTTCATCTTCAGAACACAAATGAAGATATTTTTGATGAAATCTGATGGCTCCTATCACTTGGCCTGTGTTATTGTATTCTCTGTATTCTGTCATTTAAAATACTGATTGACTACACTTGAGTGGAAGAAACTTATATGATTAGTATTACTGCTGCTTGTTCTTTTTGGAACACTGAAGGTAAAACTTATCAAGTTTAGTAACCTGTTTCTGCAGCTCAATTGTTAGAGCATGACACCAGTATAATGACATTCATAGATTCAGTCTCCAGGAAACACGGAAATACTGATCAAATGCACAGCTTAAAATACAATGTAAAATGTTTTGGATAAAAGAATTTGGCAAAAGTATAACATCAGATGCACATTTACATAATCATGTAAATGTGCATCTAACATGTTAGCTTAGGAAGGTACCAAATACCAAATTGGTATATCATACTGGTACTAAAAGTGTATATATTAATACCAAAATGGTACATCTTAGAACCTTTTTAAAGGATATTATCCCAGCGACAGCTTTTGTACCATTTTTTTCTGAGAGTGCATAAGTTAAAGTGTCAATCTATTGCTATACAGATAATACTAGTAGGTATTTGTATTATAGTATAGAAAATTAATAAATGTATGTATTTCATTTAGTAATAGTTTAACTAAACTCTGAAGAATGCCTCTCAGACATATTAATCAATTAATTATATAGATGTCAAAAAAATTTAATTTCCGATCAGTAAATGATATTTGAAGCTAAGTTTATACCTGTTTCCCATAGCCGATGTAGTTTCACTGTGTGCAAGTGCGTCAACATGTAACGTCACTGAGAGGCTTCTCTTACCTGAGATTCTGACTAAACCTAACCACTGCGTTAATAATTAACTACATCACCAGTAAGTGTGAACTGTGGGCTGGAACTAAATATGAGAGTGACCAGCCATGTGCAAACTAACTGATGAGGATATGTGCCCTCCAGCCAATCAGGGAGAAATTAGTCAGCCGCAATATAAAAATTACTTTGTTTATAAAGATGAAAATGAGTAGTTGTTTTAGTCATGAATTCCTCCAGTACAATAAAAACTTAATTACACTAGTCATTCTTAATTTGCATTAAATTTCAGAGAATACTACACTCCCATTTACTAAACTGATAGATTGAATATTCAAAGAAAAAAGTTATTAATGTTGTGCTTACCATGATAATGTGTAATGTGTTGGTATGTGTTACCATCATATTTATGTACACTGTAATATTTGGACCACAGTGTTTAGATTCTGCTATCTTATCTCTTGTAACTTTTATCTATTAGCTTTAGCTCAGGACATACCTATTATACACTAAAATGTTTTTGAAAACATTATGTGGTTAAATCTAGAACAGATAATTGTAACAAGTTCAATCCAGACCAAATATTCACAGGGATTTGGGGACAATTAAGGAAAATTTGAGTAGCATGTTGTTACATAAGTATTAGGTGCATTGTGTAGTCCGAATGGTAAACCGAAAAATCCTTTTTAAACAAGCTGTGTTCATTTTGGCAGCATACAGAGGCCAAATATGGCCTTCCCGGTCTCCCAACTAAAAACAGCTCTGGTATGCCTGAACTCTGGGCTTACTTGGCAGTATTACAGTCACCAAAAAAAAAAAAAAATGCTCCACTGTTTACATGCGTGAAACGATTTCGAGGAAAAGGGCAAATAATTTGTACTAGTGCCAACTCTCAGAGCTCAGAAGCAGAATCTGAGGTTAATGTGTGAGTTGATAGACAGAATAAACGATTTCAACCACAATTTCAGTTGCATTTGTCTGATCTACTGTGCTCCAGCCTGTCTCAATTGATGACTAAACGTAAATGGGAATTCTGAGTACTCTTCAGCGACGACTCATTTTCACTTAAGCTTGCTGTGTTCAAAAAGTCCCACTCTATATGAGTTTCCCAGAGTGAACATCATAGTGAGCCCATGACGGCAACTTTCTTGGCTGGCTGCCTAGAATGCCTTCCATTGATTGGCTAAACATACATGATCATGCATGTTGTCATTGGTTGAGCACAGTGTTCTTTGAGCTTTCATTCACCTGATGCATGCTTGTGATTTCCCCATATTTCTCTTCCTTCTTTCTCTTTTGGTTTCCCTCACACACCCTTTTTTTCTGTTTGGCTACCCAACTGTCTGTTCATGGTACAATTAGAACAGTCAGTACAGGTTAGAAGGTCAAATTCTTAGATGAATTTGAAGATGAAATTCCAAATGTTTGTTCTTTGCCAACATCATTATGTGTGAGAAAATGATAATAAAGTCTGTTGTATATGCTTGTAAGTGTCAGCTGAAATTGACTTTTCCTCTGGCTTACAACTGTCCTGGTATCCAATTTAAAGACATTCCTGCAATAAATATGATCAAATATATGTCACTGCATTAGATCAAGTATCATAGTTAGCAGATTTTTAGTTTAGAAAAATAGATATATTGTTTTTAAATGAAAACAAAATTGTGATTGTCATATAGTGGATCATATTAATTTGTGATGAACTACACCTATATGAAATTGAGGAGAACTACATCATACACTATAATATAAAAAATAATATAATAAAATATAGGGAGAATTTGAACTCTGTTAACGAGGTGACACATTTGGATAAACCCACAGATTCCACTAAAGGTTCCGTTTCCTCACTATCATACTTCCTGTGTTCTGCCAAGCGGCAGTTTTTTTCCCCCACCCACGTCACCCTTCCCTGGCTTGAGGCTGAGAACAGTACTTCCCCTACATTTGTGTACACTCAGTCTCAACTGTAGCTGAAATGTCTCTGATTTCTGATTGGTGGTTTACTCTGATCACGCTCCACCTCATAGGCTGGATGGTCTGAGCATGCTGTGATCACGCTGTGAATGCATGCCAGCATCCTCTGTTGGCTGATGTGTCTGATTCTTCCCTGTTCTGTTTAAAATACGGGTGTCTGCCTTTTAAGGAGCGTAGAGGCACTGTCCTGGCTTATGAGGATTGGGTCAGACATAAAAATGGAGAGAGCAAATATAAACCTGGACACACCAACAATTTATTTGTACAGGTGCTGGTCATATGATTAGAATATCATCAAAAAGTTGATTTATTTCACTAATTCCATTCAAAATGTGAAACTTGTATATTATATTCATTCATTACACACAGACTGATATATTTCAAATGTTTATTTCTTTTAATTTTGATGATTATAACTGACAACTAAGGAAAATCCCAAGTTCAATATCTCAGAAAATTAGAATATTGTGAAAATGTTCAATATTGAAGACACCTGGTTCCACATTCTAATCAGCTAATTAACTCAAAACACCTGCAAAAGCCTTTAAATGGTCTCTCAGTCTAGTTCTGTAGGCTACACAATCATGGGGAACTACTGATTTGACAGTTGTCCAAAAGACGACCACTGACACCTTGCACAAGGAGGGCACGACACAAAAGGTCATTGCAAAAGAGGCTGGCTGTTAACAGAGCTCTGTGTCCAAGCACATTAATAGAGAGGCGAAGGGAAGGAAAAGATGTGGTAGAAAAAAAGTGTACAAGCAACAGGGATAACCACACCCTGGAGAGGATTGTGAAACAAAAGCCATTCAAAAATGTGGGGGAGATTCACAAAGAGTGGACTGCAGCTGGAGTCAGTGCTTCAAGAACCACCACGCACAGACGTATGCAAGACATGGCTTTCAGCTGTCGCATTTCTTGTGTCAAGCCACTCTTGAACAACAGACAGCGTCAGAAGCGTCTCGCCTGGGCTAAAGACAAAAAGGACAGGACTGCTGCTGAGAGTCCAAAGTTATGTTCTCTGATGAAAGTAAATTTTGCATTTCCTTTGGAAATCAGGGTCCCAGAGTAGGAGGAAGAGAGGAGAGGCACACAATCCACGTTGCTTGAGGTTCAGTGTAAAGTTTCCACAGTCAGTGATGGTTTGGAGTGTCATGTCATCTGCTGGTGTTGGCCCACTGGGTTTTTTGAGGTCCAAGGTCAATGCAGCCGTATACCAGGAAGTTTTGGAGCACTTCATGCTTCCTGCTGCTGACTAACTTTATGGAGATGCAGATTTCATTTTCCAACAGGACTTGGCACCTGCACACAGTGCCAAAGCAACCAGTACCTGGTTTAAGGCCCATGGTATCCCTGTTCTTAATTGGCCAGCAAACTCGCCTGACCTTAACCCCATAGAAAATCTATGGGTTATTGTGAAGAGGAAGATGTGATATGCCAGACCCAACAATGCAGAAGAGCTGAAGGCCTCTACAACCTGGGCTCTCATAACACCTGAGCAGTGCCACAGACTGATCGACTCCATGCCACGCTGCATTGCTGCAGTAATTCAGGCAAAAGGAGCCCAAACTAAGTATTGAGTGCTGTACATGCTCATACTTTATGTTCATAATTTTCAGTTGGCCAAGATTTCTAAAAAAACCTTTCTTTGTATTGGTCTTAAGTAATATTCTAATTTTCTGAGATATTGAATTTGGGATTTTCCTTAGTTGTCAGTTATAATCATCAAAATTAAAAGAAATAAACATTTGAAATATATCAGTCTGTGTGTAATGAATGAATATGATATACAAGTTTCACTTTTTGAATGGAATTAGTGAAATAAATCAACTTTTTGATGATATTCTACTTATATGACCAGCACTTGTATATAGTACTGAGTTTTGCACTACATACGTTAGAACATGTCCTATGGATGAACCTGACGTCATCAAGTACAATATGTTCCTGACATCTTTGTTGATCATGGAATAACATTCCAATCAACCAATCAGATTAGAGGGACAGGTTTACAGTTTGTCAAGTTTAGACTTGCAACCATGATTAGGTGCTTCAACTTTGGTGTTATTTATCTATCATTTCCCTCTGATTTTATGGATGAGTTGTAAGATTTAGGGGTTAGGACTAAATTTTGTTTGTTGGAATGTGTTGTTCCAGGAACATGTCTTACTTGGCAAAATCATGGTGACCTTGTATGGAGGTTGGTAGATTTTGAACGCAATAAATGAATACTTCTATTCAAAATGAATGCATTAAATTGATTAAAAGTAACAGTATAAAGACTTTATAAAGTATCAAGTTTTCCACACAAAAAAAAAAATGAACCAACAAAACTGGTTTGCTGGTTTTCATCATTGATAATAAGAAATCTTCAGCAGCAAAGCAGCAAATCTTTAAGCAGCAAATCAGCATATTAAAATGATTTCTGAAGGATCGCGTGACACTGAAGACTGAACTAATGGAGTATTTAAGCTAAAAATGAGTGTAAAAAAAGTGCTATGGAAAAACCAACAGTATGTCAAAATCTGTTCTGCACAGCAACCCTAAGAAGTCATTGAATGTTTTAAAAGGCGGACATGAGGTCACATTACATGTTGTTAAATTTAAATAGCTGTCTCAACAAATTCAGGCACAGAGAACCGAAACAAGGCAGAGAAACTGATTAAAGATAGGGAAATGGGGTTTGTCCAGATCAGCACATTTCGTGTTCATTTTTCAAAATAAGACATGGACACATCTTAGCATACTTGTTACATACAATTAGTAGATTTTAAAAAATGATTAAAATGTCCTTATATAATCCTTAGAGGCAAACTTTTGTAAACAACTAGAAAAATTTGACTGCTGCACAGGCTCACATTATTGCATCACTGGGCCAATGTTGTTTATCATCTATTGACACGTTTCAGATTTCAAGTGTGACATGATCAAAACAACTGCATGCAGGGCTCAGCCGGAGCTGCAGAAATGTACACAGACATGTTTTCCGATTGCCTGTGTGTTGTGCTGCAGAGCGCTTCTATTGGCCTGTACAGCAAAAGCAGCAGACACACTCCTCCCTACCTCTGGATGAGATCGGAATGTTCTGTTTACAGTGAGCAGAGCAACAACACTTTGAGAAAGAGGAAATATCTTTTCAGCTAACCTTGACTTGTGCTGTATTGCTTAGATATCATGAGAAACAGAAAATGCATTACCGCTTATTTGTTCATACTGAGTTGATACTATATTATAGAAAGCACAAACTCTTTTAAAATGGAACACTAACAGTTGGGCTTTTAAATTAAGATATCTTCTTTGAAAACTACACAACTGCTGTGCACTCTGGAGTAGATAGATCAGGGATTCCCAACGAGGGTTTGTGAACCCCTAGAGGTTTATGACGGAACTGCAGGGAATTTGTGGAATTGAAAAATCATATAAATAAAATAAAATTATATAAATTTCTATTTTTGTTCAAATGCCAGCAAAGATATATTAAATTGATTGAAAGTGACAGCAGAAATTTATTAAGTTACATGAGATATCTATTTCAAATGAATACTGTTATGAATGAATGAATCCTGAAAAAAATTATCATGGTATATTAAGCAGCATAAACGTTTTCAACTTTGATAGTATTAAGAATGTTCATTGAGTAGCAGATCACCTCTCGATCAAAATGTTATGAGACACATAAATTAGTAAGGCGTGTCCGAACTTTTTGATTGGCACTTTGTACCATCCCAATTATATGGAATACAAAAAGTTATCAAATGTATTTTTCAATGTTTCCCATTAAAGGTTAGAACATTACAGTGCTTAAAATCCCAGGGACTTCGCCAATCGTTTGTCACAGGGGTTCAGCAGATGGTGCGGGGAATCCTTGGCGAAGGTTAAGTGGCTCAAGTGAGCGAGAGTGTGATATCAAAGAGCTCTGCAGTTTGGGTCACTCTATCTACGAGCACATCCCTTTCTATTTTGTAGCACTTGAGGTTTGGCTCTTGTTGTGTTCTGTAGTGTAGAAACACATTATGTACCTGTTTGCCCATGTGCATTAATTCATTATGATCCCACTCATAAAGTCAGCATGAAATGAAAGCTGCAATAGTTTTTCTTTCCTATTGTGACGCATATCTACAGAAGCCCGTTTCCACCACTGAAAAAAAGGGAAAAGATTATTGCGACTTTTTATCTCACAATTCTGTGAAAAAAGTCACAATTGTGAGTTATAAAGTGAGAATTATGAGCTTCCATACACATCTGAGTGGAACAGTTTCTCGAACAAGAAAAATTTCTAATTAAAAAAGCTCAAATGAAAAAGCACAATTTGTCATGTTTCATTGCATTATCACAAATAAAACAATTGACTCTAAATAGTATCTAATAAGATAATAAACTGACTTGTTCAGGCTACTAAGAACTTTTTGCAAATTGGATATGGGTAGCTGAAGTGTATTATTTGCATTAAACCCTTTCTTTTAAACAAACCTGCGCCACAATGCACCATGCAGTTCAGCAACACTGTCATAGAGTATAAACCTAATTGTTCAACTGCATTTATTCATTTAAATAATTAAACGAATATGAAATCTCCTGCACAAATCAGTGAACCTTAAATTTAGATCAAAGGTCACAGTCACCCAAGCCGCTGAATGAGCCGTGACTCAATCCTTCAAGCCAATATTAGAAGGAATGGCAATACATGCCAACACATGGCTTCATTTAGGCATGACGCCACAGACCGATGAGCCGCTGACAAGCTTTTGCATGAAGCCAGCGTCATGATATATCGTAGCCCTAGTTTCAGTAACAACTAAGCTGGCAGTGACACAATGAGGAAGTCAAGGCACTGAACATACTTTTTGTTTCACCAAAAGCAATGACTATGTTTAGCACTGATATTATGGGCAGGGCATAATTTTCTTGTGAAGTCAGCCTCTGCATTATGTCAACATCACAGCAGTGCAGCTTTAATTGAGTTTCTGGAAGGACAAAGACATCAGAGCAAAAGTCAGAGATAATGCCCTTGATTACGTCGGTCTCCTGCCATGTGTTTAGTCTAAAATCTGCTGATTTTGGTGCTCTAATCGGAGAGCTCTACGCAAACCACATTCCCCTGCTTTCACGTGGTTTCCCGTAACTAATATTATTGTTGTGCTTGCATGGGAATTCCTGCTAGTGTGAGGATGGAAGTACCTTCATCCACTGCAGAATATAGGGTCCATTATGATATTTGTCAAAGCAACTAAACAGGTCAATTACAACATTCTGCAACGCTTAACATTATGCTAAACTGCATTATTCCAAAGCAAGTGAACGTTTGTAACCATGTAACTATGGTAGTAAAAGGGGGGTGAGATCTGCTTGGTTACAAACATTCTTCCAAATAACTTCCTTTGTGTTCAGCAAAGAAATTTATAAGGGTTTGGAATAAATTGATGACAGAAATTTCATTTTTGGTGAACTACCCTTTAAAGTTTCTGTTACCATGTCACAACTTCAGTTTATGTCACACCTCTGTGACTGTTCATTGCTTTACTTCAGTTTTATTAACTGGACTATTTATTGCTGTAACAAGAACATTGTGTCATTGAATAGAATCACTAACAGATCACAAGCGAAGAGGAAGTAAGACCTGTTAACTAATCAAACAGAGGAAGCACACTGCAGTACTTCACGTTCCCTGAGAGCACAATAGAGAGGTTTATTCTGGAGCTGTAATGGCCTTGAATATGCGGAAGCAGGAAAAGGGTGGCGCTGAGTCAGCTCTCCCATGGGAGTCAGGAGTTAGAGATGATTTCTGAGAATCAGCAAATAAATGTAGATAAGCTATAGCTGTTTATAAACATAAATCTTTGGTGGTTTGGAGGAGTCCTCGGGGTGTAGTTATACTTGTTTCTGGCAAAGGGAAAGTAAATTCAAGCAGTTACTGGGGTAATGAAATGATGCAGCACATGACTAACATGTGATCAGAGTTAGAGGTAGCAGAAGGGAGGATTTCATAATTGCAAAATCAGTGACACACAGTATTGTCCTTAAATTAAAAATACTTTTGAATGCATACTTCTACAGTGTACTTCAAATCTTAAAAGTATATTTAAAAAACTGTACTTGCAGATAATATAATATGAATTAAATAAAAGACCCCTTAAGAGAGTACACCTTCATGACAATGTTTCTTAGGACACTTATAAATTTACACTTTGTAATAATGCCAAATTAAAAGTTTTACATTTCTGCTCTTTGATAATTAGAACCAATCAGTTTATTGATGTACATTCAAGTAAAATGTTTTTTTGTCAAGTCATTAATCAAACGCCCCAGGTGTTCTACATGTTAAAATGCCCTTGTCCATTAAAGAGAACATTTTAAGTTTCCAGTTTCCAATTTAAACTGGAAAAACGACATGTCCTTTAAAAACCTGTCCCATATAAGTGAACACAAATCTGCTCTTAGGAGATGGGATGTCCATTCAGTTGCCAGACTGTAATCATGATATAAATCAGTTAACTTGTATTGAAAAAGTAACAAAGTCCAGAAAAGGTGGAAGTGTGTGTGTGTGGGGGGGGGGGGGACTTTTACAACAAGAAGCTTATTGGATGCATCTGTTGAAATACATTTTTCCTTTTGGTCTTAACAAAGACTTCAACCTCTTGTGTTTCCTCTAATTTCATTTTTTATAAATTAGGATCTGAGCAGCAATGTGATGTGCCCACTACCAATGGGACAGCAGACTGTGTCCCACCAACACAAATATAGGCTAAGCAGACCAAACAAACAAAATCATCGTTTTATAGAGAATATGCTATAATGGTTTACTTTACTTCTATCTGCATCCCACTTGTTATTTCTGATGTGCAAAAAAAAAAAAAAAAAATTCAGTACTAAAAGAATATGCAAGTTAAAATCAGGTCAGTTGTATAATTTGTAAGCTAGACAAAGCAAAAAAAAAAAGACATTTCAAATGCAATACATGAATAAGGATTGTAGATGTACACTGTGTACTCACCACAAAGGTACACTGAGTACAGCAAGTGGAGAAGGAAGTTGTGCTCGTACACGTTCATATGTGTTGTCAACATGCTGCATTTATGTAACCGATTCGCCCACAAACACTTATAAACTACAATTATGAGACATACTTGTAGAGGAACTCTACACTTCTAACTTGTCAAAAGCCTCCTACTGTACGTGTGCTTATGAAATATGTTTGTGCCATGCATGGCATACCGAGACATATTTTAGGGATCCTTCACATTGCCCTTGCTGACAGGGTGAATGGTTGTAAATATATGGTGCTGCTCGAAGCTGTAAGTTCACAGACCCCGGCCTCACACTGACACACGACAAATGACCCATGTCATTTGCAGACTAGATCTGGGACTAAAATTTGGGCCTAAAAATTAGTCACACAACACTCATGATTAAAAAGAAGAAAGATGATAAAAAGTTAAGTTGCAAATTCAAAATCGGGCATAAAAATGGGTAATGCACAACCTTATGATTCAATATTTTATGACAGCCATTATGTAGAAGTTCTGAAACAGAGAAAAAGCAGTCAGATGCAAAGCTTTAACCTATAGGCGTGCATTTCATATTTGATAGGCTATGTGAAGGTCTCTAAATTATTAACATGATCTGAAAAACCTGCCTGTCATCTGATTGATAGTTTATACTTATTTAGTAAGTGAAAGGCCGTTGAGTATAATTCTAAAAACACCCCCTTTCAGCACGTGTCTTTTAATGTTTACTGACTTTTATAAACTAAACTTACTAAATGAGATGAAAGCCTGGTAACTCAAATTGTGATGCTCAACAAATAACACATATGCGAACTTTTTTTGTCTACAGGTTTAATAAACTTTTCCATTATATATATCTTACTATTTATTTCATATGTCAGTTTTTTTAACATTGCTGTAAGTAATGCTCCAGGCTTATTCAAGAAAGTCACATGCTGGTGCAAATACATTCAATAAGTAAACCAGGTTTTTCGTGTTTCTAGGGTAGCCTGTGGCATTTGTTTATGTCTCGTTGTGCTATATGGTCACCACACAGATAGTGGGGGGGGGGGGGGGCTGTATATTCTGGTGAGTTTGCTTGTTTGTTGACTTACACTTCACACCCTTGCCCTTCACAGTGTGTGACATATGTTGAAAAACCTGATTTTCTCAGGCTCTGATGGAAAATGCTGCATGAAAGTTATGTAGGTGTACACATTCAGCTCCTTATGAAACTAGTATACTTCAGCATACTTTAAAGGGTTAGTTAACCAAAAAATGCTGTCATTAATTACTCACCTTCATGTCATTCCAAGCCCGTAAGACCTTTGATCATCTTCAGAGCATCAATTAAAATATTTTTGATGAAATCTGAGCGCTTACCAATCCCCCATAGAAAACAACACAACCACTTTTAAGGCCTAGAAATGTAGTAAGGATGTCATTAAAGTAGTCTGCAGTGGCCCTGGCCCTTAGTACTATAATTTAACCCACTTTTGTAGGCTACATCTTTGTATGTAATTTTATGATTTTGTCTTGTCTTTGAAATATGGTTTATGTACTGACAAGCATTTATTGTAAACTAAAATATACTTTAATATAATTTCTAATGAAACTTTTATGTCATGGATTTAAATATATATGTAAAAAGAAGCACATCTGATTTGACAGACTGTGAATTAAAGGGTTAGTTCACCCAAATATGAAAATGATGTTAATTTATTACTCAACCTCGTGTCATTCTACACCCGTAAGACCTTTCTTCATCTTCAGAACACAAATTAAGATTAAGTCACCTGATTTCAGATTTCACGAAGCTTCTTTATATCCAGTGTATTGCAATTGTGAGACCCGAAATAAAAAAAATTCGTAAAAAGTAGTGTTTTTAAATCCTCATTAAGTAGTTAATTTAGCACACAAAAAGTTTTCTCGTCGCTTCATAATATTAAGGTTGAACCAATGTACACACATGAACTGTTTTAAATATGTTTTTGTAGCTTTTCTGGGCGTCTGAAAGTGTTAATTACCATGCTGGCAATAGAGGCTTCACTGAGCCTTTGGATTTCATCAAAAATATCTTAATTTGTGTTGTGAAGATGAACAAAGGTCTTACGGGTGTAGAACGACATGAGGGTGAGGAATAAATGACATGATTTTCATTTTTGGGTGAACTAACCCTTTAATGTTAGAGGAGAGCCTATATTTGTCATTACGTTTTATTAGCTTAACTGCAAGCACTGCGAAAATTTGTCATGAAATTTACATGATGAATATCTAGACTCGTGCTCAACACACGCCAAAGCAAGCTTTTCAAAACTGCAGAATGCAAATACAGGACCTACAGATAAATAAATATTTTATAAAAATGAAACAGCATACAAAACTGCAATAAACTGATGTTTAGACTGTCTCTTAAATATTTTAAGAGCTGATATTGCTTTGTGAAACATGGAGATGTTATAGCTCTACAATCAGGTGACTTCATTGTAAGAGCTCATATTATTGTTTATAAACTGAAGGGGAATATCGCCATCTGCCGGCTGCCAGATAATGATGTTTGAACGACATTTCTCCACTCTTAAAGAAATAGCTCAGATGAAAATGCATTTACTCACATTCAAGTCATTACAAACCCACATGACTTACTTTCTTCTGTGGAACACAAATTTGTAAGAATGTCCACTCCTAAAAACGCGTGGAACGCGCGGCCGCGTCGCTTCCTCCTTCTTTTGCAAGCGTTCTGGAGCTCGCGTTCCTGTAGCGTCTGTCGTTGCTATGCAACCATGAACAGCTTTCTCCACGACTATAGTATTAGCTTATAAACGGTAATTTCAATGGATTTCCATCACCGAAAATCCCTTGCAGAAGCTCTAGTACAAGATTTATTTATGGAGAAGAAAAAACAAACTCCCGCAGTGTTTTGGGTGCACCACGGAAAATTTCACACACTTATCCAAGAGCTCCGTCTGGACGATGAGAGATTCAAAGCCTATTTCAGAGTTGATAAGGACCAGCTTGATAATCCTTTAAGAAAAAGTGGCCCAAGCATCACCAAACAAAGGTCAGTATTTATCTGAGGTGATAAGGCGACCGTTAGGATAAGAGAAAGAGTTGATTGGATGGCTCTTGTCACATGACCTGCGGTGCTCTTGCGGCATTCTGAAAAGTTGAGATGTTTTCATCTCGCCGCGGCACAGGCGCGCGTGGAAATAACGAGCGCGCCGCACCGCATGCGCGTCGCTTCCATTTTGCGCATTATTTCCTACATAGGAAATAATGAATATGCGCGCGCAAAAGACGCGATATGTGAACGGCCCCTTAGCCACTCATTCTCTTATAATGGAAGTGAATAAAGACTGGGTCTGTCGAACTCCCCAATTAAGTAATACATATGATTTTGTCACACACTCAAACAGTGGCGATTCTACACGGAGGCCTAGGGAGGCCCGTGCCTCTGTAGAAATTTCCATGGCCACCCCTGTGCTGACCAAAAAATAAAAATAAAAAATGAATTATGACTTTATTATGATTTTACACGCGAGCGCCAAAAGCGGAACTAACGTGACGGAACGTTCTACACGGGTAAATTAGAGCGGCGCCGGCCGCGTAAGTGACTCGTATCTCGTAAGTAACTGGTTGTTCCTGCACAATGTTGTGATGTTAACCACGTAACTTCATCTGTCTTGGCTGTTGCATTGCGATAACATACATTTGAGTAAAGTAATCAACAGGTTATTATTGCCCGTGTTAAGTAGAGAGGGATGGTTAGGCAACGAAATGTAATGCACGTTTTTTTTCTTCCGATAGTTATCTTGAAACGAGGAAAGGACATAGCGTCCTTTTTTGTTAACAAAATCAATATTGTCAATATGGATCTAATGTTTCTTTTTTTAAAGTAAATTCTAGGCCTACATTTTTGAAATGCATGCAATACATGCAGATATGCTCTACCAATCAAAAGTTTGGAAACGGTACTATTTTGGTTGTTTTTGAAAGAAGTCTCTTCTGCTCACCAAGGCTGCATTTATGTTATTATAAATACAAAAAAGCTCTGAAATTGTGAGATATTATTAAAAGGTAAAATAACTGTTTTTTATGTGAATATATAGTAAAGTGTAATTGTGATCAAAGCTGAATTTACCATCATTACTTCAGTCTTCAGTGTCACATGATCCTTCACAAATCCTTCACAAATCATTGATAATAATCATCAACATTAATAAACCTACCTTTTTTGCACCTGCACTCACTCTTGTACAAATGTTGTACAATGTTGTAATAAATGTTTATATGATTGTAAAGTAAAGAAGTTAATAATCTTTAAATATAATTTGTTACCATTTTTAATGTGCCCCTCTGGTTAAACACTGGCCCCCCCTTGGCCCCCCTAGTAAAAATTGTCTAGAACCGCCACTGCACTCAAAACAACTGGGACAAAAAAGAAACTTAACACAGATAAAGTTTCTCAAATACAGTTGTAATTTGCAATTCAAGGCATAATCAGGTGTAAACATGAGATGTATTAAATATGCAGACTGGTCTAAATGATCTGTAGTGTCCTCTCCTATATGACAAAGGGAATGACGGCTTCTGTGTGTTCCCTTTTTAAGCAGAGCTTTCCGATTACAATACTTAAACTGAAATTAAAAGCACAATTCAACAGTCTTTTTGCAACATTCCAGCACACTGTTAGAATAGCAGCAGTATCTGTGTCGATCACGCTTAGAAACCACAGAACAGCTTCTCAATAGCAGCACTGACTCTCTGATCTTAATAACATTAGTCATTAAAATAAATTCAGTCACTTGTCATGACCCAAATCAGTATGTTTCAAGTTCAAACATAGAACGTGCTTGGACTAATACACTTCTTTAAAAACATACTTTCAGTCTCACTCAGAAATATGTGTCCCCCAGTGATAAGAACTTCAAATAAAATGCCTCTTAAAATACATTAGTAGACAGCTTCATCCATATTGTCATCACTATCTGCTCCAAAATCCTCTCCGTTGTCAAAGTAAGACATGATGTAGTCTGTCTCCTGAAACACAGTACACATATTCTGCTATTAAAATTGCTTTACTGGGACCCTTTCTAGGTCATTCAGAGAGATAACAATTTACCTTCACCGTATGACTTTCTTTGCTATGTGAGCCACAAATGAAGATACTCTACATCAGGGGTCACCAACACGGTGCCCGCGGGCACCAGGTCGCCCCCAAGGACCACATGAGTGGCCCGCAGGCCTGTTCTAAAAACAGCCCTTGTGAGCTGAGTCTGAAATTAAATTTGATTCTGTTTTATAGTTCATGATAGTTCATTAAAAGGGTTTGTCAGTGGCTAGTGAAAATGGGACATTTTTCCTATGAAATGTAGTGATGCAAGTCATCATCTAAAATTGTAACAATTACTGAGATTAAAGTGCTGAATATTGATATTTGTTTCCCTCATTGTCATTGTTGCTAATTATTGTGAGAAATCATTTACTTGAGTTGTGTCTTCACATAGATGAGTATTATTAATATTATATAACTGAGCAAATTTGTTATTTCAGAAGAGCGTATCAAACTGGTAGCCCTTCGTATGACTCAGTACCCATGAAGTAGCTCTCAGTTTCAAAAAGGTTAGTGACCCCTGCTCTACATAATGCTTAAAGGGATAGTTTAGCCAAAAATGAAAATTATCTCATGATTTACTCACCCTCAAACCATCCTTGGTGTGTAGGTCTATATTCTCTCAGACGAACACAATTGGAGAAATATTTAAAAATAGCCTGGCTCTACCAAGCTTTATAATGATAGTGAATGGGGGGCAAGATTTTGAAGCCCCCAAAAAATGCATCCATCCATCATAAAAATAATCCTTATGGCTCCAGGGGTTAATAAAGGCCTTCTGAATCGAAGCAACTGTTTTTTGCAAGAAAAATATCCATATTTAAAAATTATTTTAAGTTTTGCTCATAAACTGGCATTTCTCTTTAAAATCTCTCATTTTAGACTGGTGTTTTGTTGTTTTGCGCTCTCCTCTGCGCTTCAACGTTCGTCATTACGTCACACGTAGGGTCAAACCGCCGCAAATCGATGTGCATGGCCATCTGCCAGAAGCTAGTTATTATAGTTAATAAAGTTTTAAATATGGAAATTTTTCTTACAAAAACACATGAATTTGCTTAGGAAGGCATTTATTAACACCCTGGAGCTGAATGGATTATTTATATGATGGATGGATACATTTTTGCGCGCTTCAAAATGCATAACCATTATAAAACTTGGAAGAGCCAGGATATTTTTATATATATCTCAGATTGTGTTCGTCTACAAGAGGAGAGTCACACACACCTGCCTTGAGGATGAGTAAATCATGGGATCATTTTTTATTTTTTGGTGAACTTTCCCTTTAAGCAACCTTTTTCCATGCAATCATAATAAACTGATTCTGCAAACTATCTCCATCAAAGAACAAAAGAAAGAAAGAAAGAGGTCATATGGGTAAATGACAGTGCCACAAAGATTTTATAATGTTTTATGCCAAATTATGAAAAATTTTTCTTACATCTTCAAGCTCCTCTTCATCATAATCTTCATCTACCTCTGGCTCCTCCTCCTCCTCATTCTTTTTCTTCTTCTCCTCTTCCTCCTCTTCCTCAGAATGATGCTCTTGTTCTTTTTTCTCAAGTGTCTAAATGTCATTCCATAAAATGTAGATTACTAATATGCTGCATGCACAGATTAAACAGCAGCATTAAAAATCTTAAAATTTAAAAAGCAGCATTAAAAAAATTCTCAGTATGAGTTTCGGTATATTTATGGTTTCAGTGCACTCATACCTCTAGTTTTTGGAGAACCTCTTCTTTGCCAGCAGCTACTTTTGGTTTTCGTTGGAGTTGTGGCTTAGCACCTATGAGTATGAAACAAAGTTAAAACATAGTTTACTCCTATTTTAACATGTATTGGGTAACATTTAGTACATTAGATTGTGAACCTACACACATGGTAGTAATAATAATAGAGTTTCTTACCTGTTTTTCTGGGTTTCCGTACTTTAATACAAAGCTCTTTTGGCAGTCGGCTCCAGTCTGAAATGAATCAAATATTTTTAGAGAGACATGACTTTTACATTTTCTTGACTAAAAAATGTAATGTGCCAGTCGTAGCACAATAAATAAAGAAGATTTCTCTTCATAATTCCTCCACAATGGTACACAGAGTTCTCATATCTTTTGACAAATTAATTTACATTCGTGATTACTGAATAAGTATTCTTGAAAATAATTATATTAAAAATATAATTCTAAAAGATTAATAGTTGAATTTAATAACTTGTACACTACCATTCAAAAGTCTGTGGTCAGTAAGGTTTTTTAAGTTTTTGAAACAAATCTCTTAAAACTCACCAAGACTAAATTTATTTGATCAAAAATGTTATGAAATATTATATTAGTTTCTATTTGATTACATTTTAAAAAATATAATTTATTCCTGTGATGTTAAAGCTGAATTTTTCAGCATTATTATTCACATAATCCTTCTGAAATAATTCATTCTAATATGCTGATTTGCTGCGCACAAAACATTTATTTTTATCAATGATGAAAAAATGTCCCTGCTTAATATTTTTGTGGAACAACATTGCTTTGAAATAGAAATCTTTTGTAACATTATAAATGTCTTTACAGTCACTTTTGATCATTGGTCTATGGTGACATCACCTATCCAACAAAAAGGAATGATTGTCGTTTGTGCAATTTGACTTTATGCGTCCTCACTGAGTGAAGTTGGGTGGTAGTGTACAGTTGTGTTCAAAATTATTCAACCCCCCAATGCTGTAAATGGTTTTAGAGAATTTAGAGTACATTTGTAATTGAATTCAGAATGAAATCCTACAAGGACTTCTTAAAGAAGCATATGCAACTAAAATGACATCAATTGGTTTTGTAATACAGTAGTAAATGTTTTTTTTTTTGTGAATTCTTCATTGACACAATTATTCAACCCCTTAAAGACTACCACTCTGAAGAACAGAGGTCCATTGAAGTGTTTTCAATCAGGTATTGAAAGCACCTGTGGATGTCAGGGAGCAGCAATAAAGCCTAATAAGCACCAATTAGGCAGCTTTAAAATGACTGTGATACTCAGCTCCTTCTAGACATTTACTGGTGTGGTTACAAACATGGTGAAGTCAAGAGAATGGTCCAGGAAGACAAGAGAAGAGGTGATTACTCTTCACAGGAAGGGCAATGGCTATAAGAAGATTGCAAAGATGTTAAACATACCAAGAGACACCATAGGAAGCATCATTCGCAAATTCAAGGCAAAGGGCACTGTTGAAACGCTACCTGGTCGTGGCAGAAAGAAGATGCTGACTTCGACTGCTGTGCGCTACCTGAAGCGTAGAGTGGAGAAAAGTCCCCGTGTGACTGCTGAGGAACTGAGAAAAGATTTGTCAGATGTAGGTACTGAAGTTTCTGCTCAGACAATACGGCGCACCCTGCGTAATGAAGGCCTCCATGCCAGAACTCCCAGGCGCACCCCCTTGCTGTCTCCAAAGAATAAGAAGAGTCGACTGCAGTATGCCAAAAGTCATGTGGACAAACCACAGAAGTTTTGGGATAGTGTTCTGTGGACTGATGAAACAAAATTAGAACTGTTTGGGCCCATGGATCAACGCTATGTTTGGAGGAGGAAGAACAAGGCCTATGAAGAAAAGAACACCTTGCCTACTGTGAAGCATGGCGGGGGGTCAATCATGCTTTGGGGCTGTTTTGCTTCTGCAGGTACTGGGAAGCTTCAGCGTGTGCAAGGTACCATGAATTCTCTTCAGTACCAGGAGATATTGGAGGACAATGTGATGCAGTCCGTCACAAACCTGAGGCTTGGGAGACGTTGGACCTTTCAACAGGACAATGATCCCAAGCATACCTCCAAGTCCACTAGAGCATGGTTGCAGATTAAAGGCTGGAACATTTTGAAATGGCCATCGCAGTCACCAGACTTAAATCCGATTGAGAACCTCTGGTGGGACTTAAAGAAAGCAGTTGCAGTGCGCAAGCCTAAGAATGTGACTGAACTGGAGGCTTTTGCCCATGATGAATGGGCGAAGATACCCGTAGCTCGCTGCAAGACACTTGTGTCAAGCTATGCTTCACGTTTAAAAGCTGTTATAACTGTAAAAGGATGTTGTACTAAGTATTAAGATTGAATGTCACTTGGGGGTTGAATAAAACTGATAATGATGTGAGCAGAGAAAAGACATTTGTGGTTATTTCATTATAAATGTTATGTTATATTTGTCTGACCTACACGTGCCTCTTTGATTTAATTGTAAGCAGGATGACTGAATGATCAAAATCAATGTCAAACCGGCCAAAACAATCAATTTCAGTGGGGGTTGAATAATTTTGAACACAACTGTATTGTTACAGTAATGTGTAGAATATTCTTTTTTATTATCTTTGCAGCCCTGGAGTTTTTTCCCTCTTTTTTCACCTTTTGCTTATAATTTTCAAGTACTATATTCATATAAAAAAATGAAATTTTGTATTACAAATGCTTTCAATAAAGTGAAATTGTGTTACAGTATTCTATATGAAGAACTGATTTATGTGGAAAATCATGGAAACTTTAAAAAAGAAAAGTTCATCAATGATGTAATGCTTCCTGTTGTTAGTGTTTTTTCGGTCAGTGTGTTGTGAATGAAATGTGTGTTTTCTGAATGAGAAATGTTGCCAGTGTTATGTTGGTCTGAGTGAGTTTTGGAGGTGAGATGAACTGTTTGGCCAACATTCATGCTGGTAATGCTGACTGTGTGAAGAGTTTTGGAAATGTCGTTTCAGTATTGAAAATATGAATATACTTATTTAAATTATAAAGAGACAAAAAATGTCCTGAGACTTGAATCCAGTGGAGGTGTGAATTGTATATGTTTGAATTGCCTCTGCTTTATCATCTGTTGTGACTCACCTGGACTCCATTCAATTGTGTTGTTCTTCGGCTCACCATTTTGGTATTTATCAGAGTAACGCGCCACATCTAAAGAAAACAATAAAGAGAGCTGTTTAATCCTGATCTTCGACCATCCATGCCTGATGTGTCGTTGGCTTTAAATAATTCAGTGACCGCCCACAGTTCAAATGCAAATCCAGAGATTGCATGACCTCATTCTCATTTTGGATCTTCATCCTTTGTCCTCAGAATTGTCCACTCTCAGTGTGCTCAGAATTGCCCACATGTTGCCTCAGCCCATCTTACCTGTCTTTGTTATGGCTGCTCTGATGTGGAATGGCAGATTCTTGCTGGAGGCTCTCAGTTCCTGCTTAAGAGCGAGCATATAGTCCACCTCTTCTCCTGTAGGCAGGGGCACTGGCCTAAATTGCATAGGCTGAAAAAATAATAATTACAAATTAAATTATATTAAAACAAATATTACATACAGCGGCATACATACATACAGACTAATGCCATTGTATGGAAAAAAAAACCTTAAACCAATCAAAAACTTTTCTCAGAAAAATCAATTCTCACAAAAAGACATTTATAGCATTTATATGTGTAAAGACTGTAAAAAAATATTGTAACTTTACCTGTAAACATGCGACAGTAATAACCTGTTAATTGGTTAAAAGCGAGTTCACTTACTCTATATGAAAAACTGTAATAGATATAACCTTGCATTTCATGTCATTTTACATTAAAATACCATTTTTTGGAAGGAAAAAAAGACAGTCATCTTACAAAGATTTCACATTCCCAGAATTCCCTGATACTTCACAATTGATGTTTTGTTATTTTAGTAACTATGTGTCTTCTTAGTTTGTTATCAGTTATGTAGAGTTTTATATCACAATTTATGCTGTTAAATGAATGTTTATTGCATTAATTTAGTAACTCTGTGTTACTATGATGGTGTTTTGTATTTGTTTGCATGACTCTGCGTCACTTTGATTCATCTTGTGTTTTCTCTTTACCCCCTGTGTTGTTATGGTGGTCGTCAATATATTTTAAAGGTACAAAACAGATTTTTTTTTTTTTTTTTTTTTTTGGAAACCATACAGATTTACAAACTTTACATGTTGTTCTGTAAAATTATTTAAACCATTTTTTTCCTTGTAAAAACGTTTTTTTTTTTTTTTTTTTGTGGAGTATATTACAATGTAAAGACACCTGAATTACCATTAAACACTTACAGGAAAAAGAGGAGAAGGTGTATGTGTAGATGTGGGTAAAGAATCTCCCCTCCCAAAACCCAGAGCGTCCACACTGAAGGAAAACTGGCTTCTTCCTCGACCTTTGCTCCTACCTGCCATGACTGTACCTGTAAAGTCAATAGCAATAAAAACATTCATAGCCATGATGAAACCAGCAAGATACAACCACAAGGTTGACTTTATTTTAAGCAGAAAGTCACTGAACAGCTTACCTCAAAGTATCAGGTTCAATCCCCAGGAAATATGTGCACAGATCAACAGCTGACTGCTGAATGAAAAGCCATGTGTGAGGCACAATCATTAGGGGCTTACTGGAACACGTGGGTAGTTGTGTTTACATCCGGCACATGTAGACATGAGGTCCGTCTCAGTTTACAGTCCAACCAGAAAGACTCCTCGGGTGAAGAGTTCCTAGCGCTGACAGCTTGCATTACAGTTGATTACATTGCTATTACAACTGTTATTAAGAGGATATTACAACATATCTTAATGATGTTGTAAACTACTTTTGAATACTCGTAAAATATTCATACCTGACAGTTATCACTGTAATAGTTGTGAGAAATCACACCTGTACTTAATTTTCGCTTGTTGCCGTTTTCGTTACTTAAAAAAAAAAAAAAAAAAAAAAAAAAAAATTCACTGGCGTTTAAAAGCTTTCATACACATCAAACATTAGACGTGGATTGAGATTACAAGATACGATATTTACTATTTTTTTTAGAAATTCATAGTCGTAGGTTTTTCATAAGTATTTTTTTTATATAAATAAGTATATTTGTTTTGTGAATAAATGTGCATTAGAGTTTTTCCACAATTGCTAAAACTCCAAACCCCATTCTCTGAACTGAATTCTTCATAGCCTAAACCAATTTGTCGAAATTACATTCACTCGGCAAAAGCTTAAAGAAGTTCATTGGCAAATTGGCACATTGTTTTGAAGCCAGAAAAGTCAGGGGTTTTGTGAATGTAGTTTGAAAATTTGGTTTTGTGCTTAATGTCGTGGAAAAAAAAAAAACGTTTCAAGAAATGTGTCATGGCGATTGTGAATGTGAAAAACTGACAAAAACGTCGTAAGATTTGGGTGTCTTTCTGAGAATGTCGAGCGCCCCCTGGAGGAGGAGAACCAGGCTTACGTGTCACTTAGGAAACAGTTCAATGTTTTGTTTATTCCAGCAGGTGGCAGAATGGTTACATCTACTTGATTCGAAACTTGTAGAGCATTACTAGCAAAAAGAAATGCCACTTTGTTATAGCTGTATGTAAGAATTTTTTTTAAGTCACATATTTAGGTGGAAACTTGAGTTATGGAATGTAAGCACGTGTCTTGAAATACATTTCCCCCCCAATGAACCACCCAAAAAGGCAGACAATTAAATAAGCATCGAAACTTCTTCCCTCACTATGTGTGGATGCAAAGAATTAAGTAAATTCAAAAACACTGACAAGAAGTTACTAAATAAGGAAGGCAGAATACGACTGAAAGGTTGAACTGTGTTCTAAAGATGAGAGCATTTTTAATAAATGTCAAGTCGGGGCATTTGTTCTTTTAATTTGATGATTTGCATGTTTACTTCTACAATTTTGCAGCTGTATTCCAGTTTAAATTCTACTGAAAGGTCTGTGATATATGTAAATGTATCCCTTTTTATGCCAAATGGATAAAATGAGAAAAAAAAAATCTGATAATAACTGGGGAAAAATAAATAATTGATATTAAACAATAGAATTATTTAAGTATATTGTCATATTTACATTATATATATATATATATATATATATATATATATATATATATATATATATATATATATGTGTGTGTGTGTGTGTGTATATACATTATATATATATATATATATATATATATATATATATATATATATATATATATATATATATATATATATATATATATATATATAGTTGTTTTATTATTCTCACATATATCAGTACAAATATAATTCTTAATCATGCCTGTCCACAAGATTTTTTTTCCACATTCTCTGGTTTACAATGTGTTTCCATGACAACACATCCTGTGCAGTGAGGTAGCATGTGTATCCCTCTCCTTAGGGTGCAGCAGACCATTGTCAGACGCATTAACCCCTGGTTAAACACAGTCAAGTTATACAGTTTTGACGCAAATATTATTTGACATTAGTGTAGTGTGTGCACGTCAAACAAAATGGTTTTGACGGAGGCCCATGAATCTCAGTGAAGAACAATGAAAAAGAGGATATAAGCAATACAAAAGCATTGAGATGATTCAACACCTGTTGCTAACTTTAGGTCCAATAAAGCCACGCCTCCGTCCACGATTGACTGATAGCTGGCACTCTTTCTCTGGATAAAAGCTTTGCAAATAAAAGATTACACTTCATTTACCATCAGTGCCACTCTACACTCTATTAGAGGAATACTTCAGCATTCAGGGAATTCTAATCCACTTCCAGTTTCTTCAGGATGAGGCACATTGAGGTTCATTACACTGGAGCAGTATTGTGCTTCCTGCTGTTTTCCACAACAGGTATGCTACAACTTTTACATTTAATAAAATAACTTGAAGATGCGACTTTAGAAATGACTGAGTTCATGTGAACAACTGTTATGGTAAGTCACTTCCTCTTTTTTACGTCATTAATTGACTCCCACAATCAGCTTGTAGAAGTCATATTAGTTTAATAGATATTTACATCCGTTCTTTTTGAAAGAATACGCTTTATTGCTTCTGTTATGAGGAAAAAACTCTGGGACAAACACAGGTTGTGCTATGTCAAGTCAATGAATCAACAACACACATCAAGAAAAAAACAAACAAAAAACATGCCAGTAAGAGAAAAAAAGGGTTAAAATAATTTAAAAATGCCAGCACATTTGGAAAATACCAATGTGTGTAAAGTAAACCCAGTTTGTTCGAACCATACAATCTGAGGATTTTCTGTAGTATAAAAAAAAATATATATATATATTATGCTTTTTTAGAAAATGTCTTATTTTGATACACATAAAACTAGTGTCAGTCTTGAATAATGAATGTAACACCTTTTACCTCTACATGGAGATCACCAACACTTTTTTTATTTGTAAATAAAATATTAACAAAATGTAACGGGAGTTAACGTTAGCTAATCATTTTTTAATTTAAATGTCCTGACATTGACATAAGCTACCCTATCAAAAGGTGCGAGTTTTTACCTAAAGAGTAGATATTAGTTCCTCAAAGATACATATTGGTTCCTAAAGGGTATATATTAGTGCATATATATTAGAAGTGTCCATTTTTACAAGTGAACCATTTTTCTGAGAGTGGCATAAGCAGACCTCTTCAGTAGAAAATTAAGTAAATTCTATATATAGTTATGTGTGTGTATATACATTTTATATATATATATATATATATATATATATATATATATATATATATATATATATTGTGACATTATTAGATGGTTACCAACATGGCAATGAATAAGCTTATTGTTTTTGTAGGTGCTCAGCCCTTGAGCATTTTAAAAATTGTCGAGGAACTTCAGTCAGCCCCAAAGACCTACCCTGCACCCCTTTACACATTTTCCCTCTGCATGGAGATCACCAACCGCATCTTCAACGACTCCCTCCTCAACACAACCTCGCCGCAGTACAAGCGGATGTATGCCGAGGTTTCTGGAGCTGTAAGTGTTTTCTGTGCGATTTATCAATGAATAGATGTCAGTACCCATTTTAGACATAATACCATAAATAAACATTTTAAGTTGCTCCATGTAAATTGCTGTTGACCCAAGAGTGATCTGTAAACATGATCTTGTTTTACCTTCATAGTTGGATGTGGCCTTTAATTGCTCTAACTGTGACACGAGAGAAACTTACAGAGGGCTATCAAATGTACAGTTCAGGTAAACCTTGTTTGTCAGTTGGTCCTATAGACAAACTGAGAATAGAAGTGCATGCTCTTGTGGAAAAGAAGTGTGCTTAAACTTGCGGATAATATATTAATGAAATAAAAGGGCATACGTGTACTTAAAGAAAGTACACCTTCATGACTGTTTCTTAACACAATTAATATACTATTAAAAGTTTAAATTAAAAGTTTTATTTTAAAGTAGGCTACATTTTAAATCAAGTAATCTTTTTTATCACTTTCACACTTGTTTTAATGTGTTCACTAAAAAACTGAAACACACTTGATTATATTTCAAAGACAATAGAAGTGATTATATTAAGTAATATTAAGTTAGATATATTATAAGTGATATATTAAGTAATTTAGTCAGTTCCATGTAAAATTAATTTAAACTATAATTACATTTATAAAATCAATTTTTATTTAATTGCAATTAACATATAGTGTCGGAAAAGTTACATTCAGTTCACACTTAAGTATAATCTTTTAAATAGAGTATTTCCGTAATAAATGCTCTTTTTAAAAATATGCAAGCATGCGTCTTTTTCACAATGGTGATGTTACTGCATTATATATTGCAATCGATTTGCAAAATGTTGTTTCTTGTCTAATTACAGGAACATGCCTATGATCGCGAATTGTACCATTCAGTTTCAGACCATTTTTATCAACCATGTTGTGATCAAATATTTGTTCCTGAGAGCCATCGATAACAGTACCCAAATAAATGGTCTTGCACTCAACAGACAGTTCACTGCTGGTAAGTATTCATCAGGGTCAAGCAAAGCATTAGCTGTCTTTTGATTTATCACAGACAGTGTGAATTTGAATTAAACTGACCTCTGCATCAGAAATCACATACTCTCTTGAGTAGGTACTTACTTTGAGTAATTAAGGCATGACCGCTGAAAACGTACATTCTATATATTATGAACATGTATGAATGAAAAATCGCCATGTTGTCATTATCATGTGACTTACCAGCGTCAGTCGCATCGCTTCACTGCCACTCACAAATCCACTGGCCTCATGGGATAGTAAAGCGTCCATCGCGTACACACTTCAGAATCTTTCCGGAAGTGGAAGGTCATCCGAGTATTTTTTGCCTCCTCTTTTACAAGGACTGTGAATTCAGACATACTTTGTTTGTTACATACTGCTTTTCACAATATAGTAGGGAAGTATGCGATTTCAAATGCAGCCACAGTTTCATGGTGGTCACTACAGAAGAATTAAATTAGTGCATTCACGAAATGTGCCCTTTAACAATGGTCCATAAATGATATTTAATTAAATAAATTTCCATAGGTCGCATTTCAAGTGTTGATAATGTTTCTTTAGATAGTGCAGATGCTGTATGCAATTTTAAAGGTGTTTTCATTTATTTATCCATTTATTTATTTTTTAGCTGTGTGAAACTAGAGGCTGAAAGGGTGTGAAACTCTAAAATGCATATATGTATATAATATTATTAACATTATTTTTTTAATGCAGAAACAGTCACACCTTCCTGGCTTTTTTCAAAAGCCACAACTCCTGAGGCTGCAGCAATTCCCCTTGCAGGAGGTGGTGGTGGTTATTGGCTTCCTGATTGGGCCATTGCATTGCTAGTGTTGGCATGCATCATCATACTGCTTCTCTTCATTCTCTTACTACTGGTAAACTGGTGACACTTCGCTTTAGAAACTCGCAAATTAAAAAAAAAAAAAGTACCCTTTGTGAAAATGAAGTGCGCTTAATTTTATTCAATGTACACCTGTAGTGTATTTCAAAATTGAATAGTATATTGTTAAGAAACCGTACTTGCAGATAATATAATATTAATAAAATAAAAGGCTGTTAAAAAAGAGTGCACTTGTGCTGAAAAAGAGAACACACTTTTATAATAGACTTGAGTATACTTTGTAACGTTATGTATTTAATGTCAAATTAAAAGTTTTACTGTAAAGCACATCTTAATTGTTTTTTAAAGTACTCTTATTTTGATGTATTGACTAGCATACTAAAGCACATCATTTTAACTGTTGTTCAATGTTGCATTTAAAGTTAATATATTTTAAATGTACTAAACTGGAAGTTCATCATTAATGTGTAGTTAAATGTAATGTATATATTAATATTATATAATTTACATATCTAAAAGTTTCTATAGAAATGACATTGAAGTGTATTTTTAATGCTTGTCAGTACAGTCGGCAGTACACTTTAACCACATTTCCAAGATAATAGAAGCAATTGTGAAATTACATTTAAAGATGTACTTAAATCCTACTTAAGTGGGTAAAAAAGGACTCTTTCCACAACGTTTCCAGAAACATTACCTTCGCTGTAGACTTGTTTCAGTACTTCATTTTCACAATTAAGAGTAAAACAGGAAAAAAGTTCCTCATGTACAATGCTATAGTATGATATCTCATTTCCATCTCTCCAGATGTGCTGTTGGTGCTGTAGGAGAAAAGACAAAAAGGAAGAAACGACCACCATAATAGAACATGCACCTTATCAGAGGACATCTTTCAAAGAACATCTTGCCAATCCCACATACATGTCGCACACACCTGGGAGTAGCCCAAACTACCCAGTCTTGGTAAGAACATCTCTACATCTAATTTTTTATGGCTGAAATATGTTGAAAAATCTAATGAGACATTTGTTCACACCACTATCCTAGATTACATCAGCATAACACATTGTGATTTAGATGATTCAGAGTTTCAAACATAAATAATCTTTTCACGAGTTAGTCTGCCAATTCAGTCTTAATGGTTAATGATAAACAAACTAGGCTTGCTGTCCTCGAAGGAGGCTCGAACCCGAGGCTCGGCTTGACCTCTGAACTGAACCCCTCTATAACATAGGGAGAATATAAGGAGTAGGATTCTGGAAGAATTGTCTGACGTAGTGACTGTTGCTCCGAACCTGTGTTTGGAATTACATTTAATCTACGAATTGTTCAATTTGAAATTTTGGAACTGGATGGAGTGATCAGATTATCAGAACACATATGTTAAAACATATGTTAACTGCTTAGATAGATTGGTACAATATACAGTACCTTTAGATTTAGATTTTATTCAATGAATGAAACTAAATGAAACAATGAATATTCAGAATTACATAATGTGTGACCCTGGACCACAAAACCAGTCACAAGTCGCACGGGTATATTTGTAGCAACAGTCAAAATGGGTCAAAATTATCGATTTTTCTTTTATGCCAAAAATCATTAGGATATTAAGTAAAGATCATGTTCATGAAGATATTTTGTAAATTTGCTACCGTAAATATATATAAAGATGTATTCTTCTAAGTAATGTGCATTGGTAAGGACTTCATTTGGTCAAATTTAAAGGCGATTTTCTCAGTATTTAGATTTTTTTGCACCCTCAGATTCCAGATTTTCAAATAGTTGCATCTCAGCCAAATATTGTCCCTTCCAAACAAACCATACATCAATGGAAAGCTTATTTATTCAGCTTGATGTATGAACATCAATTAAAAAAATTACCCCTATGACTGGTTTTGTGGTCCAGGGTCACATATGCTTGTGTTTCTATTATTACTGTATAGCTTATAAATGCTATATCGTCTCTTCAACAGGGAGAACCGGGAGTACAGCATGGCAGCCATGCCGGGATGTACGCGATGAACCCTCAGAGATGATAACCACAATACCACTGTAAAAGAGGTAAAAAGCAATATTTATCATTTTTGACATTTTTAAATTATAAATATACAAGTTAATCTAGGTTATATATTAAGCTATATTACACACATACAGGTGCTGGTCATATAATTAGAATATCATCAAAAAGTTGATTTATTTCACTAATTCCATTCAAAAAGTGAAACTTGTATATTATATTCATTCATTACACACAGAGTGATATATTTAACATGTTTATTTATTTTTAATTTTGATGATTATAACTGACACCTACGGAAAATCCCAAATTCAGTATCTCAGAAAATTCAATATTGAAGACACCTGGTTCCACATTCTAATCAGCTAATTAACTCAAAACACCTGCAAAGGCCTTTAAATGGTCTCTCAGTCTAGTTCTGTAGGCTACACAATCATGGGGAACTACTGATTTGACAGTTGTCCAAAAGACGACCACTGACACCTTGCACAAGGAGGGCACAACACAAAAGGTCATTGCAAAAGAGGCTGGCTGTTAACAGAGCTCTGTGTCCAAGCACATTAATAGAGAGGCGAAGGGAAGGAAAAGATGTGGTAGAAAAAAAGTGTACAAGCAACAGGGATAACCACACCCTGGAGAGGATTGTGAAACAAAACCCATTCAAAAATGTGGGGGAGATTCACAAAGAGTGGACTGCAGCTGGAGTCAGTGCTTCAAGAACCACCACGCACAGACGTATGCAAGACATGGCTTTCAGCTGTCGCATTTCTTGTGTCAAGCCACTCTTGAACAACAGACAGCGTCAGAAGCGTCTCGCCTGGGCTAAAGACAAAAAGGACTGGACTGCTGCTAAGAGTCCAAAGTTATGTTCTCTGATAAAAATAAATTTAGCATTTCCTTTGGAAATCAGGGTCCCAGAGTAGGAGGAAGAGAGGAGAGGTACACAATCCACGTTGCTTGAGGTTCAGTGTAAAGTTTCCACAGTCAGTGATGGTTTGGGGTGTCATGTCATCTGCTGGTGTTGGCCCACTGGGTTTTCTGATGTCCAAGATCAATGCAGCCGTATACTAGGAAGTTTTGGAGCACTTCATGCTTCCTACTGCTGACCGACTTTATGGAGATGCAGATTTCATTTTCCAACAGGACTTGGCACCTGCACACAGTGCCAAAGCAACCAGTACCTGGTTTAAGGACCATGGTATCCCTGTTCTTAATTGGCCAGCAAACTCGCCTGACCTTAACCCCATAGAAAATCTATGGGTTATTGTGAAGAGGAAGATGTGATATGCCAGACCCAACAACGCAGAAGAGCTGAAGGCCACTATCAGAGCAACCTGGGCTCTCATAACACCTGAGCAGTGCCACAGACTGATCGACTCCATGCCACGCTGCATTGCTGCAGTAATTCAGGCAAAAGGAGCCCCAACTAAGTATGTGCTGTACATGCTCATACTTTTCAGTTGGCCAAGATTTCTAAAAATCCTTTCTTTGTATTGGTCTTAAGTAATATTCTAATTTTCTGAGATATTTGGGATTTTCCTTAGTTGTCAGTTATAATCATCAAAATTAAAAGAAATAAACATTTGAAATATATCAGTCTGTGTGTAATGAATGAATATAATATACAAGTTTCACTTTTTGAATGGATATATGACCAGCACCTGTGTAATCAATAATATTTATCAACAAAATGAGAAACAATTATTTACAAACAACAGCATTATTATTATTATTATTTAAAATTAAAATTAAAATTAAAGTTCACATTTTCTCAAGCCGGTCTCAGAAACCAAGGGAGAGGTTTGGAGTGACTAACAGGTTTGCCAATTATTCGTAGCTGTTGGGAGAGCAGATCTTTTCAATATGAACAAAGAGACACTAGCAACACAATACAGACTGAATACGTAAACTGGGTTAGTTAACATGAGGTGAAGCCCTCCATTCAATGAACTGTTTACTAATGTGACCACAACGCTTGCACAATATGGTAAAACAAATATGGGCTTTAGTGCTAGTAAATATATTTCATAAAGCAAGCATTGAATTAGGCTTAAACTCAATGTATGCAGTTCTTTTACATGTGATTAATATGCTACTGCAGTGTCAAATAATGAATGGCAATGATTCATAGCTTGAGATTATTTAAATTGTATGAGATGATTTAGCTATAATTAAAAATAGTGAAACTGATTATTAATAGTATGTGTATATTTGAACAATAAATCTATCCATTCATCCGTTCTCCGAAGTGCTTGTTCTCCGTATGGGTCGCAGTGAACAATAAATGAACAAATTAATTAAACTGATGAGTCATACTTGGTGCATTTACATTATATGATACAGTAAAAAAAAAAGTCCAGGGAGTGGCTTAAGCTATTAAAACTCACCCTTCACACGTCATTTACATTGCTGTATTTCACATAGTTTACAATACTAAACCTACTACTACATCCGTAGTGCTTTTCTTACATGATTTATACACTAAAAATAATAAAACGTAAACAGTATGTTGAAAACTGATGTAGCATTGGTATTTAGTTAAACACTGACAACCTTCTGAAAAATAGTTCATGATAAATGACATCACATGTCGATATCTGTTGCAAGACTAATAAATAATAATGCAAATAATGTGGTCTTTGTTTCAGAGCCATGACTGATGCTAAGAAGGTTCAGGACTGTTTCTCTCGTAGAAGATGATCTGGTTTCTTCAAAAAGATTCTAAAAATGTGGACTTGTCATCATTACCATATGTAATATAAGTATTATGCTTAGCTTGATGAAACTTTATTTATTCTGGACTATTTATGTCACACAGATATGGGGATTTGGGTCTCTTACTCAGTATAACATACCAGGGTTCGTTGTCACACGTTTTACTTCACTAAATATTTCTCAGGGTAGGTACATTCTTGAGAAAGCCTTTAAACATTTCAACTGGCGCATGTTGTCACACAATTAGTTTATTATTATTACATTTATTTGAGACAAATTCCGTAACACATGTATTTAAAATGTGCTATAGGACAGGGGTTTTCAAACTGGGGTAAATTAAAAAAAAAAAATAATAATGATAAAAAATCTAATTAAAATAATAAAAAAATTATATTAAAATATGGTTAAATAAATACAGTACTATAACAGTACAGTAATGAGTAGGAAAAAAATTATAATGGAATTTAATTTAAATATTTTCCACCAAAAAATGTTAGACCCATTTATGATATTATTATTTTTTTAATTTTAGGGGGTGCTTAGCACAAGGATGATCCCTTGGGGGTCCTTGGAATCTAAATGATTGAAACCCTCTGCTATAGGATATTCATTGGCAAGCCAAAGAAATTTTCGCAAACAGTAAAGGAATTATACAACAAAATAATATATAAAAGAACAATGTTGTAAATGGTTAATCAAGATAAAATCATTGTTTTGGCCAACAGGAATTGCAATATGAAGTTGTATCAAACAAATCGCATGTAAAACACACACCGTGTGACAACTTGCCCACGTCTCTTTGATATCTTAGGTTACAGAAGAAGAGTAGTGGCTTGCTTTAATTCACCTCCAGATTACAATGTTATCAATTCATAAACATCTTTTCATTTGAAATCTGTATTCATGTTATTTGTATGGACATATACATTTACACTTTCTGTGGGAAGAACTGTTGTAAAATTTAATGCTATTTATAATAAACTGCATACATTACATGATTTGTTATGTTTTTCGTAAGTTTCTCTTCTTGTTTTGTAATGATTACACAGCTGTCTAAATGTACTTAAATTAGACATTAAAGACAATCTTCTGGTTGATTATGCAACACTTGTTGGATATTGAAAGTTATTGGAGTTATTGGGTTCAATAGTCTGAAAACACATGGAAAACGAGAGATTCAATTTCTAATATTAAAGCTTTGCGAATTAGGGAATTAGTTCTCTTTCAAATGAAAATTACTCCAAGCTTTACCCACCCTCAAGCCATCCTAAGTGTAAGACCTTCTTCATTCTGATGAACAAACAGAGTAATATTAATAAAAATCCTGATGCATACATACATGTAAATATATATATAATATATATATTTACTGAAAAACTGCAAATATCTATATATATATATATATATATATATATATATATATATACATATATATATACATATAATGGCAGTGTACACGGGTCACTAGTATGAGCTTGTGACTCCACATCCATCCATTATAAACATACTACTCACAGCTCCAGGGAGTTAATAAAGGGCCTCTGAAGCAAAGTGATGTGTTTGTGTAAAAAAAAACATATTTAAGTTATGAAGTAAAACATCTAGCTTCTGCCACACCACCTTCCGTATTCAAGTTAACGAAGATAGTGTAAATTTGCGTCACGTCAGTTGAATAGGGAAGGCGTAGGACATAGCATAAGCTTATTGAATTGTGAGAGTTTTAAACTTTCTTCGTAATTTGAATACCTAAGGCGTGTTTACTTCATAACTTGTGAAATATGTTTTGTTTTTTTTTGCTTCGCTTCAGAAGGCCGTGTGGAGTATGAAGCAGCCATTATAATGCTTGGGTTCTTTATTGCGTCAGGTTATTTCTCACACTGTACTCATCAGAAAGAAGAAAGTTATATACACCTATTGGATGGCTTGAGGGAGAGTAAAGTTTGAAAGTGAACTAAATCATGATGGAGAACATGATCATATGGTTTCACACAAACTTGTTGATATAATGCAGCTCAAGTGCTGCTGTCAATAAAGCAGAAAAGGAACATACCCAAGCAACTCATCTTTTAACTCAAATTGTTATGGTAACAACATAATTTTAATGTAAAACTGCAACAGATTAATTTTCTGTAGAGCTTTTAGGCTTCAGGACTTGAGTGTTATGTTTAGTGCAATCTGGCATTCATCTGGAATCAATTTGGGGTGCTTTACTTTTTAGCAATTTTCGTCAGTTGGTCAGTTCTTAAGATCACTTGGTCTTAACTTTCATTTTTATGCAGATGACACCCAGATTTACAAACATAATATTTTTGTATTTTCCCACATTGACTATTGCTCCACTGGCTGGCGTTTCAAAAGCTAAAAATCCTGGCTAGGATCAAACATGGGTCACATCACTTGGAGTCCTTGCACTGGCTCCCTGTCAGGTTTCGTGTTGATTTTCTCATGCTTACCTAAAAGGTTTTGCATGGTTTGGCTCTTCAGTATATGTAAGAGCTCTTAATCCCCTACACCGCCAAATCATTTCCCTTAATTTTGCTCCAAAACTGTGGAAATCTCTGCCTTCTGAGATTAGGCATAGAGAATCTCTTGAGCGTTCTTGAATCTTCCTGTTGCAAGCAGGGCGGGGCCGGGAGCCGTGGGAAAGGAGCGTGGCTGGTAGCGTGATTGCTCATGCACGCCACACCGGCCATGAGTTTCTCATGGAGAAGCTGTGGGAGGATAAAAGGAGGAGCGACAACAGTGAAGGACAAGAGAGGACATGGTCTGGATTTTATGTTGTGTTATATTATGTTTTTACGCGGAAGTCGTCCATTGCTGTTGCTTTACTTTCGTTTTGCTTTACTTTGTTTATTTTATGAATGAATATTATATTGAACGTTCCAGTCTCATCCTTCCTCAAGCCTTGAACTTTCTTACCCTTAAAACTGACTTTTTAGGGTGGCTTTTATTTGATTACTTTGATTTACACTATACAGTTTTCTTCTTGAATAGTTTTGATAGTATGTTTTTTATTTTGTATTGTGTATCAGAATACCTTTCTCTTTCATGAATGCATTTCTTATATGAATGTATTTCTCATTTATTTTCTTCTAAAGCACTTTAAGATGCAACTTTTAAAAGCACTATATAAAATAAAGTTTATCAGAGTTTATATTCAACCCTGATCCGACACTGAGAGTTTGTTTCTAGCACAAAGATATTGAGATATTTTCAGCATGCTTTTGGGGACCAAATAAAGAATTAAACAAACAAAAAAAGGGTTTTGTGTTTTATTCCCAGACTGAAAGTCAGAGGTGCTGCACCTAATTCTATCTTTAGAAACAGTTTTGCGTCACAAGGTAATCAAAATGTGTTAAGTCATTATTTGTGGATTATTAATCAAAAACCTTTAAACAGCTCTATTTATAGTCTATTTATAAAGATACTTTTGTGTGAGCAGGTAGTTTTTATGCATTCTTCATGAATGTTTATTGAGTGTGCACTTGTAGTGTCCTTCAAATTTTTTAAGTATATTTGTAGATAATTTATTATTAATGAATTAAAAGACCATTTAAAGAGATTATGACTGGAAATTATGAAAATGACATATAATGATGTACTGATGTGGGTCAAAAACACACAAAAAGTTCAACTAATTATATCTGAAAACATTACATTAAGTTTACACTTAATTATTTTTCTTTTAAAGTATATTTGCACACTAAAGTATACACACCTCTCTTTTTTCACAAGGGCATATGAATCAGCTACACTTTTGATAGGTGGTTCAGATTGCTCACGTATGTTTTTAACACAAGGATCTGTCTGTAAGTCAAGAACATAGATACAATCACATAAGCATGAGCAATCGATGTTGCTATTTAATCAACACAAATGAGCAACCTTTATTTTAGCTTAAGGGTATTTGGCTGTTCCACGTTTCTATGCATAACCTGAAGTCTATTAAACGTTTATCTCTTCATATACCTCTTTACTGTGTGTAAATGATTTCAAATTATTAAAACTGTCAGATGAAGTGCAATGGATTATAACTGTATAACAAGGACTACAAATTTAAATTAACCAAAATTTTACTGAAGCATTTTACTTTATAATTAATTATTCTATATTCTAATGAAACTACTTTTTATTATGGTTACATACGTTGTCATGTAAACAGGCATTCCTTGAATCAACTCAAGGTACTCTGTAGGAGAAAAAAAGTAACATAACATAACACAATATAATATAATATTAACACAATATGTGTGTGTGAAGTTCATCCTTAATCAAAACCACCATGACAAACATCAATTTACTGCTATAAGGTTCTTTTTATACAATGTAAGTTTAAAGTGTGAAATAAGAAACAATAATGTCACATTGTTGGTGCATAAAAGTGGTTTAATAAGACCATTTAGCACCTAAAATACACTTCAATGCACTTCAAACACAATGACAATGTGTTATTACAATGTTACACCAATTTCTCTGATCCCCATCTAGTGGAAACTGAAGTAATAGCAGCATGCTTAAGATCACAATTAAACAATATGTGACAGAGTGAACAGAGCAGAAAATATACAGATGTAGTGTAAAAGAGGTATGAAAGTAGTAATACAGTGGATAAACAAAATACTTTGGTTTGTTTGATCTGTAATAAAGAGTAGTTCCTTGGATTATGACTGTATTATAACATTTAATCTTATATGATGAATTCAGATATTAGTGAGACACTAAAAAGGACATTCTGTGAGTCTAGTGAGTGAGTAACATACAACATTAACTATTAGCTTAACTATTAAGCCTTGTAAAACAATAACAGCAATGAAATAACCCAGCTAACAGGGCCTGCTCGTAGAACTTTGGCTAACGTTCTCTCAAAGTTATGAGGTTCAAAGTTATCAGATCTTTAATAACATTATCAAAACATTAGCACAAAAAATGCTATTTATACATCATTTACTATACTTAGTACTTTTCAGATGATTCAGAGAACATTCAAAAGTAATGCTCCCATAATACTTGCAAAATGATCAAATAGAGTTAACATTCCCTTAATATTTTCTCTAATGCTCACGAAACCAAGATTAAAAAAAAAACCCCAAAAAACAACAAAAAAAATATAAAAAAAGACATTTTAAACGAGAACATTCATAAATAATGTTTCGTAACTTAATGGGAAAGTTAGCAAAATGTTCCTAGAACATATTTTGTTAGCTGGGAAAGGGCCAAAGATGACACATTAAACCTCTATTCTAACTCTCTCCATTTGATCAAGATGAAAACATGGTTGAGACACAACCTCATCCTGCACTGAAATGGATTTTCAAGATTTACTAGTGTACTAGCACCAATGATTTTACATTAGGAAGTATATATATATGTACACAAAACTCATCCCACTATTTAATATTACCTGTGGAGAGCACAGAAATTCATTTCTTTTCTTTTAACAAGTTTAAAAGATCAAACCCAACTTGGGTGTATATTTTTCTGTTGAGATATTGTTAGTATTTTTCATTCTCTTGTGAGCATAGGAGTTCAAGATAGATAGTAAATGCCATTAGATTTACTAGAGTACTAACACTGAAGAGGCCAAATGAATTGTGGGAGTGTTTTGCAATATATAACATACATTAACATATCATACAGAGCATTTTTGTTTGTTGGTAAGTTAGCTCCATGTATTTATTATTGTAAATCAGTGGTAAGACACCATTTTTCAATTACCACAGTATTACTTGCAATGTAGTTTTTGACAGATGAAAATGATTTATGGCTGATATACAGTCTACATCTATTGAAAAAAAAAAATAGCATCCTATTTACAAACTACCTGGTAATAATGTCTTGCATTAAGCAGATCCAAATGTGCATGCTTGCATTGTTTAGATACTTCTTTCCCTGCTATATTTGTTTTATTCTTTGAGCTGCTGTTATATTTACATCAATCATTCTGTGATATTTCTCCATTGATATTAACATTATTGTTCATTATCTTGTACTTTTTTATGGAAGACACTAGGGGATTTGCACTGTATTTTATTTCCAGTAAAATAATTGTTCCCACACCCTTCAATCACTGAATTTCAATGGTTTTCCATTACTTCTCCAGTTGTTGATTATAACATTAAAAAATTTTAAAAAGTATTTTTATAGAGACTGCACAAAAGAAAAAAAAAAAAACTTTTTTTTTGCACTGACTTTTCCAGGATTGGAAATCACAACGTTCAAATTCTCTGATATTTCCATGTCTGCGGAAACCTTGAAAAGAGTTACATTTTTACTTAGGCCACATCCACAGGAAGCCAGAGCTTTCCCTAAAATTTTCCGAGATGTGGGATGATGACATCATTGTTTCACAAAATATATGGATTGGCAGCTAAACGCATCTCTGTGTGGATGGGCTCTTAGTCTCTGTAAAATTGAGTTCTTAGTCTCTGTAAAATTGAGTTCACGCACAACCAATATCTAAAACCTAGCTAAACATTAATTTGGTTCAGTGTAAATGAAATGCTACAGTAGAGCTGCTTTACTACTGAAATAATAAACATACACTGTACAGTGTAAATGCTCTGAATGATTAAATATATGCAAGGAAGAATGCAAGCATGCACCAATCACAATTCAATATGCAAACAGATTGAAGAAAGAAAACCAGTCACAAATCAATATGCAAATTTTATGATGATGAATTTGTTACCAGTTAAACACAGTATTAATGGGATATTTAAAAAAAAAAAAATAATTTCAATCTTAATTTTGTTTTGTTTTTGTTTTTTTAAGTTAACAAAAATAGATAACACAAGTGGTGAAATTAGTGGTTGGGGGCTAAGTGAACTATGGATGTTTAAAGTCGCAGTGTGTCATATTGACAGTCTGCAGTCCAAATTCAAAATATTGGAGAGTTGTTTCCCCCACTACCTCCTCAATCTAGATTTAGGACACACAAAGGAACAATGGAAGACGATAAGATTTACGCTGTGATTTCATTTAAAAGCCTACTAAGCCTCTATAGCTTTTTAAAAGGATGCTGAGGCTTTTTAGGTTGGATAGAATCTGCATTCCTTGACCCAGTCCAATTGCTGGTTTCCATATGCTGTGTTTTCCGTAAACTGGCAACCTGGGGTATTGAAATCCCATTGGGTAAATTGGCAGTGGGCAGGATCACACAGACCAAAACAAAAATAGACAATCAGACACGGAACGCACTTGTTTTTCAGAGAAACAAGTATGTGAACTTAGCATGTATCCTAAATCAAACATATGATTTGATGCAAACATATGATGCAAACATACCGTGGTGTTTTTATGCTTTAGTACAGTCAAAAAAAAATTACATACACCCCTTAAATATTTAGAGTTAGAGGCTGGCCCTGAATATTTGAGGAATATGAGGAATATGAGGAATATGAGGAATATGCTTAGAGTAGAGTACACAGAGAATCTATCCAGCTTTTTGCAACGTTAAAGCGATAGTTCATCCCAAAATGAACATTCACTTTCATGTCTTTTGAAACCCAGAACTTTAAAAAATGATTCTTTCTTCTGCAGAATGCAAAAGGACAAAATAATACTAGAATGTTGCACTTTTACAAACAATGAATGCTTTCATGAATGCATGATTTTTAAACGAAAAATGATATAAATGCCTGTTGCTCACTCAAGAATATGACTTTAAAAAACTTTGAATAGAGTGCAATTTGTATGAATCACTTTTGTGTTTGCTTTTATTGTGTTTTTGTTTTTTGTGGAGCTTGCCAACCCCTGGTGCCAATCCACTTTCATTGGAAGAAAGTGTGAAAGGTTTGGAATGACAAGAAAAAGTATGAAGAATTTTCATTTTTGGTTGAACCATCCCTTTAAGCATGACAACATATTGTAAAGCCCTATCATGTCGATTTCATATACCACTAAAATATAAAAACCTTTGCTGCTAAAACCTCACAGATCACCAAAGCCCCTCTACTTACAATATACATACAGATCACATGAAGTGTCAAACGTCTGTTAAAGAGTCAATTGGGGCCACTTGAGGTTCAGTGGGAGGGCTAGGGATTTCTTCAATTGGCTCAGATTGAGGTTCAGGCATGCGCTCTGGCATTGGCGTCACCTCTGAGACCACCACCTCGACCTATAGGGTTTGAATGGAATGGGAAGAAACACAAGTTTGATTGGTTCACAGGTTCTAGAGCTAGAAAGAGTTAAAGTCCCTTCACACCAAGAATGTTTACTATAAAGAAAATTATACCAAGTTCTGCCATGAAACACTAGATGGCACAGGCTGATGGGTACTTAATGCAACCTGCCGGCAATCACATTGTTAACTACACGGCACAAGCTGATTGGTTCCTGTGTCATCTGAAGCCAATGAGCTTGTATTGTATACATGTTGTGTTGTGTTGTGTTCCTGCCATCATCTGTGTTTACCTTGTGGATTATCTAGAAAAGACTTGTTTGGTATTCATCATCTTTGTCGTGTGAGTTACTACACAGCTGTAGCTCCTCCTTCCCCAGCTCCACCTGTATATCTGCTTCAGGTATGTACGTCTTACATGCTCACAGCAGTGTGTCTATTTATTGCCAGTAGCAAGTCTCTGTATTTGCTCTGCAGCAATATAAGCATTAATAAACAACAGCAGAAGCGTAGCTAGCATCCACACCAATGGACGATAACATTCTGTTTATTATAAGGACGCACTGCACTTATTTCATCTGCTACTTTAAATGCTTGAGCTCTATAAAGTCGAGTGGATTCTGATTGACTGTCAATGCTTCTAATGATATTGTTCCTCTGTGTCATTATCATTATAGTTGTGTGGACTTTCCTATTCTCAAAGAATTAGATACAAACAATTAATAAAACTTTATAGCTGTCATTATAGTTATCGTCCCTGGTGTGAACAGGCCTATAAAAACGAGAAAGTGATGTTTCTGTTCCAAAACCCAGTGAAGGTTGAATTCTTAATCAAATCTTATAAACAATGTAGATGAACTTGGTGTACCTGAGGTTGGCTAGGGGTGACCACCTCAGGTGGAGTTGGAGATGCACGCTGTCTAAAACCAGGAAGCTGTGGAAAACACAGGAAAAAAAAAATTCTGAACACTAGTCTACATGCTGAATTATTTGACAAAAATCACATTTATACCAGAAGTCTACCAAATTTGCCAAACTATTTGCATTAAATGGTTAGTTCACACAAAAATGAAAATTCAGTCAATCACTCACTCTCATGTCGTTCCAAACCAATAAGACGTTGTTCATCTTCGAAACACAAATGAAGCTACCGTTAATGAAATCTAAGAGATTTCTGTCCCTCCCACAGAAAGTGTATTCGTATGGATCGAGTGGCATGAAGCTTTTATTAACATAAATATTGATCAGCAAATATGCAGAGCACTCAAATAGAGTAAATGGAAACTCAACCGTACTTGTGTGACGCGCAAGAACAAACCTGATTGGTTCTTGCCGAAGCTCAATCAAGCCAAATTTGAGTGCTCTGTATATTAGCAGATCAATGTTTATATATAAATAAAAGCCAATAAATGAAATCTGTTCATCATATAAAATGGTACCGTTTCTTCAGAAGTGTTGAATTACACAGCTCGTTTTATATGGATTATTTTAATATCCCTAAATGAACATTCTAGAGCATCAGAGTTTTGAGTGTATAAACTTTCACAAGAAAAACAGAAATCTCTCAGATTTCATTAAAATGTCTTCATTTGTTGTTCCAAAGAAAGGAGGTTTGGAACAATGCAAGAGTGAGTAAACGATGACAGAATTTTCATTTTTGGGTGAACTAACTATTTAAACACCAACCCTTTTGGTTTAACCCTCCTATGGTGCATATGATTAACTGACCTTCACGCCAGCTTTAGCCAGAGCACTGAGTCCAAACAAAATGGTTACAATGCAGATTGCCAACTCCACCACCAGAAACAGAACCAAGGTGGCCAAGAAGCCATCAATCAAGAGCTGACAGAACCCAAAAGAGACAGAAAAGCAACACAATGATCATACACCTAAAAAGGCAAAAGTTACTACAGCTATCAAAACCGATGTGCTTGTCCACATGTTTGTAAGTTGCCAAAGAGATCAAGTCTTTTACAAACGTAAACACATCAGTATGGATGATATTGTTGTGATTTAAAAAATGGACTTAAGATTAGCAACATTGACCATCTCAGTTTTCATAGCACATCTGCAAATAATTAAAGGCATCTTTCATTCTGAAGCATTTTCAGACAACTGGCCCAAAGTGCAAAACTGACTACACAATCTTCAAAATGACCCACACGCTGCTTCCGCATACATTCACTCTCCTACAAGGTGGAAACACAATTATACACAAAGCTACAGATCATTTTTTTAGACAATAAAAAATAAGCCCATCGTGATTTATATGGTAAATCAGGCAATTTGGACCACCGTTTGAGAAGCTGTCACATTGGCGGCCCAATTTGCCTGAATTAACATATGTTTTGTTCATATAAATATTTTTTTTTTTACCTGTCTTTTTTTTTTTTGCATTATAAGCAAATATTTAAGCACATTCATTTACACAAAGGAAAACATAAAAGGTAAGAATTACTTACTTTACAATTTCTCTCGACAGTATAACTGCACTTCTTGAAACAATTTTGTTGCTTTGGAAAAGCAGACAAAAAAAGACAAAATCATGTTGAATTTTGCCAAAGATCGGGCTCACTTGACAAATAGCTATAAAGCTATTATTATTCATCTACAAATGTAGCTGCAAGCATACCCAATCAGTCAATTTAGAATAACTGTTACAGTTTTTTTGGCTTCCTTGACAAACTACAGTGCCCTCAGAAAGGTTTTGGACTTCTGAGATTGGGACAAATCCCATAAATTACAGACTTAATTAGACAGCTTTTATAAGATGTTTCTTCTTAAGGGGTACCTTTGAGTTTTTGTTTGGTGTCAGACAAAACAAAGTGTTAAGGTGGCTGGACAATGCTGGACTTAAAGGAACAGTTAACCAAAAAAATGAAAAGCTGAAAAATTACAAAGCTGGGAAGAGCCAGGGAATTACTTAATATAACTCATATTGTGTTCAGATGAAAGAAGAAACTTATACACCTAGGATGGCTTGAGGGTAAGTAAATTATGGGGTCATTTTTGGGTGAGCTACATGAGCTGCCTCAAAGCCTAAAATTTACAGAATCACCACCAACCCCCCAGCCAATAAATAAATAATACCCTAATATTCTATCCTTTATGTATTCATAAAATGGCCATGATCCCTTTTTGCATGTTTCATTTCAGATCTAAAATATTTTTTGTGTAAAAAAAAAAAAAAAAAATAGTTATAGTCCAAATACCTTAAAAGGGCACTGTTTTTATTCATTCCTCCAGCATCAGAAAAAGTCTGTACCAAGTGCAAAGGATTATTCTATTCTGTTATAAATATATAAAACAAAAACTGGTAACACTTTACAATAAGGTTCATTAATTAACATTAGTTAACTACATTAACATGAACTAATAATGAACTGTACTTCTACAGCATTTATTAATCTTTGTTAATTTCAACATTTACTAATACACTGAACGCACTGTGAACTAACATAAACAAACAATGAACTGTATTTTCATTAACCAATGATGACGAAGATTAGTAACAAATGTATTGCTCATGGTTAGTTCATGTTAGTTCATACATTAACTGATGTTTAACTAATGAACCTTATTGTAAAGTGTTACCCAAAAATTACATTAAAATAGAAACAAAAGAATAGGAGCGATGTTAACATATTTTGTTATATATTATGTCAACAATTCATATCCATCTATTTCTCAGCAATTATGATAAACCAATTGATATTCTACCTAGAAAAAAATCCAAGCAAACTGCTTAAATTGCTTTCCAATTTAAAGCAATTTAATAAAGTGTTATATATTCAAATGCACATCACATTATAAGTCAGTACCCCAAATAACAACATTAGTTATCTTTTTTTTTTGCACTTTATATTTCATCCAAAAACTTTATATTCATTCCAACAACATAATCCTCCACTTCATCAGGCCCTGGTTAAAAAAAAAAAATCACACTGCTTAAAAAAACAGAAAAGAAGATCAAATCACATATTATGTATAATTTTAATTTAAGCAAACTGAAATTGAACTAAAACTTCAGCTTCCAATTTTAAGAGCACTTCTTATTTCATTGTTGAAATAAAGAAAAAGACAAACAGTTCTTCAACTCCACTGCACTGCACAATCTTAAAAATTCTTCAACCATCTGAACCACTAGGCCTTGATGAACACATCATTGCAGTTTTTATTGAAAGTTTTGAAGATGCTATGTTTTGCACTTCGGTACAGTCCTTTGAAAAGGCATCAAGGAAATTTCTTAGAGAAAAAACTGTAACAAGAAAGTTGATGTGGCCAGTTCATCACATCATACCCACTTTGAAGTGTTTCATCCTTCCCCCTGCACCCAAAACACACCCACATGCATTCATCATCAATATACTGTATGTATACAGATCTTTATCTCTAGGTGTGTGTGTGTGTGTATATATATATATATATATATAAATAAAATATGCAAAAATCTTCCTATAATGTAAGCTGCTCAACAGTGCAGTAACAGAGTAGCAGATCTGTGAGCTCACCACAGCATAGATCTCCAGTCTTCTGCAGTGCTCACAGTGGTAAGTGTCCTGACGGTAAGGCAGGTGACGGGACAGCAGCCCAAGAACAGCAGTGGAAAACGCTGCACTGACCAGGTGAGCAACCAGTGTGGCTTTCACCTTTACACAATGGGACAGAAGTTACTATACAGCTATAACTCACTCACTGTTATTGATCAAAACATTCAAAAAAAATTAAACCGTAATAAGAAAAGACTGAAATATAGCACCAGTTAAAAGTTTGGACACACCTACTTTCTTTATTATGATTATTTTCCACATTTAAATAATCATCACACTATGAAATAACACAAATAGGAGTATGGGAATTATGTAGGGACCAAAAATAAACAGATCAACACTTGCTCGTATTCAAGCTTGCTCTTTGTGTAGATTAATTTATATATATAATGAACATGTAATTGTTGGCTGCCTACCCCTCACTATCTGATCCAATAAACAGCCAAAATGTATATTTTCTACCAAACTACTAGCACTCATTTAAACATAAGCATTCAATTTCTGCTCCAAAAAACAAAAACAAAAAAAACTTTTTTTTTTGTAAAACTAATGCAATCATTCATGTAAGAGCATTAAAATCATCAAGACAAAAAAATTGTCAAGTGTGTCAAAACATTTGCAGGTTCAGGGTGGGCAGGTAAAGAGAAAGGTAGTTTCATTGATTCTCCATTTTTTTTAATGTGTACTCACCCAAAAGAGTGATGGGAACCTTCCAGCATGGATTAAAATTGATCCAGACACAAGTAACTGATAACAACGGGTAAATGAAGTTATTGAAGTTTGCAACATCCATAGGAACAACTTGATTAATAAGCACCCATTTCTCAATGAACATTCATCTTACCTGAGCAACAATCACTACCACAACGATGATGTCAGGAGAGAAGTGGACCTCCTCATAGAGCTGAAGAATGGTGACGCTCAGACACAAGCACAAGACAGCAATAATAATCTGAATGGACTGAAACAGAACAAGATAAACTTGCATCATTTTTCATGATAAACTAGGCTATCATATATATATATATATTTTTTTTAAGTCATCATTTCATATTGTAAAAAATGTGACAAAGCAGCTCATGTGAAATAACTGGTATATAGAGATTTCCAGCATTCAGTATCAAATTTTTTTGCAGTGTTGAAGGTGACACTCACCCCTAGTGCCTTGGGCTCCACATTCTGAAATGTCTTCACCTGCTTTGGCGTCAGATTTCCTGCAGGGCGGGTGGGGCCCTGACTCTCAATGCCCATGTCAGTCAGTTTGAGATCTTTTGATATAGAAGGAACCTGAAGTGAACAGTGAAATAGAGACAGCTGAGAATAAAGACAGATGGAGGCATATTTTCCTTCTTTTCTCAGGCCCAAAGGTCTACCATAGGGGGATGCAATAATCAGATTAGACTACTATGGGCTTTTCAATGGACTATTCTTTAGAGCTGCAGCACGTAACTTTCTTTGGTTAAAAATGATCCAAAATCAATTTCATGATCATGTACATAACCAGTCAGTGCTCAAAACTATCTCCTTACCTTAGCACGATTTACAATGGTAAGCTTGTAATAATGTTTTCTGTTATATTTATCCCTTTTAATATAATATGAATAATACGCTGAGACGATTGGCGTGTTAACTAGGGATGGCTGACGCGAAACTAACTCGACACAGTGTCGAGATCCCGAAGCGGAGTTTCTAAACACTGCTCCGAACTGTGATTCAAAACACCCTTGTCACGTGACTATGGCTAAACGAAGCTTCTGCGCGTTTCACAAATGTTTCGACAGGTGGCGTGCTCGCCGAGTCTGCGTTTGATTGACAGGGGCGGGAACTAACCACACAATCGCACATCTGTCTCAACTCCCACAAAGTTTAAAAGAGGAGTCAATGCACCCTCACCTCGTGGGTTTTTGTGAGAGGAGAAAGATTTTGAGATAGCGTTTACGATATAGTGAGATTTATAAAAAAAAAATCTGTAAAAAACAAACAAAAATGAGACCATTGTGGATTGATGTTTTTTATTAATTTTCATTTTTCATGACCAAAAAACCTACTTATTATTATTATATATTGTAGTTATATAGTGAGGATGTTAAAAACTCACCACATTAACAAAATCACGACATTGTTATTTTTTTTAAATGGCTTGCTGTCAAAGTTGTTTCAGATAACATGTGCACCACTAGGTGTCACCGTGGAGACGGGTGTCGGTATAGTTTCGAAGCCTCGACACAATGCGGCACATTTGCTTCATGTTTCATGAACCCAGAAATTGGGGTTGTTCCTTTGACCCAGAAGGGTTATATTAACTACAATGTTGGGTTATTTTTAACCCAACATTTGGGTCAGGTATTTAACCCAGAATTTGGGTAAAAAAAAAATAACCCATTTTTCTGGGTTGAGATAACCCAGAAATTAGTTGGTCCCTTTTTTTAACCCAGGATTTGGGTCAAAAATAACCCATTATGGGTTATTTTTGACCCAGGAGTTTTTAGTGTGTAGAACAACTATGATTGAACACTAGAATCATTAGATGAACAGTTGTGCTTATTCTTTTAAACTAACTTAGTACCATGACTGTCAAAATGTAAACAACAGAATCGACTTATACCACCTAGGTGAACCTTATGGGCTAAACCGTACTGGGGGCTTTATGGTACGTTTAGGATATCTCTTAGTCCTTTTGCATGGAGCGCGTAACATCTCCACTGTTTCACTTGGGAATGAATCCACAATCACTGACAATGGGCGTTCACAAGAATCTGTCCGATTCCCCTCACGAACATCACTGACCTCTGGTCCAATCTCATCTCCATTGTCACAGTCAGTTAGACGTACCAACATCTGATCAACATGACGTTTCCAGTGAACTGAAAGTCCCACATCTACAGTGTATGATAGAGGGCCGGTCTTTGCTGAAACAACACCAGGTGTCCATTCTTTCCCCTCTGATAATTACGAACTAGTACTTTGACACCCACTGCAAATGTTCTGTCTTTAACATGCACTTGACGTTGCTGGCACAGTTTGCTTGGTGCTTTTTCAACCACAGAGGCAACACTGGGTTTCAACATATCTAATCGAGATCGCAATCTGCAGTACAGAAACAACATGGCAGGCGATACCTTTGTGGAGGCTTGTGGGGTGTTTCGGTACGCCAGTAGAAAGGTGTCCAGCCATTATTGAATTGAAGTTGACCCCTTAGAACAACGTAGTGTGCGCTTAAATGTCTGAACCAAGTGCTCAGCCAAGCCATTTGTAGCTGGATGAAAAGGTGCTGAACGTGTATATGTCACTCCATTAGCCTTGAGAAATGTCTGGAACTCATCCAAAGTGAACTGAGGCCTGTTGTCACTAACGAGCACTTCTGGGAGTCCATAACGACTAAACAGTCCACCCAGGGCCTGATTGGTCTTGGTAGATGTAGTCGATTCCATCACACACACCTCAGGCCACTTGGAGTGAGCATCCACCACTACTAAGTACACGTGTCCTTCAAATGGACCTGCAAAGTCCACATGTATGCATTTCCAAGGGTGTAATGGTGAGGGACCAGGAGCTTTTTGCGTCTGCTGACATGAATGACAGGTTTTTGACAATTGTTCAATTTGAGCATCAATACCCGGCCACCAGACATAACTACGAGCAACTGCCTTCATCCTTACGACACCCGGATGTCCCGTGTGCAGCTCTGCCAGTACCCTGGATCTCAGCTTAGGTGGGATAACCACTCTCCAACCCCACATAGGGCTACCTTGTTGCATAGTCATGTAGGGAACAGCCCATTCCAGGGCCCAGTTTATGGCCGGGCCCCACTCTGACCGTAACGGTGGACAAAGTTTTGCTATATTTTGGATCTTAGTGGACCAACATAAACAAACTGCCCAACGTCATCAGATAAAGATGCTAGGACAATAGCCAGACATCTCTTAGAGGGTTAGAAGTGGACCCCTGGGACCAACCCCAGGAAGGACAGTACTTCTCATTGGTCCACTTGCAGTTTCTGTCCTGCACCCACCTAGAGCCTACTTCCTAAGATTAGGCTGTGACTGCCATAAAAATTCCTCAGGACCTCAGCAGCAATGGGTGAAACAAAGAGAGATCACAAAGACTCATCCCAATCCATTCATAACTATGTTTGGAAACCTTGAAACTGATGTCTTCTACACACATTACTTTCACACTTAGGCACAGAAATAAGTGTTCTCGGTTACAGCTATTTGTAGTGCAACACTAATTTAGCTGTTAATGTACAAATGAATGAATGCATGACAGTCCAGTCTTGTTCCATCATGTTTGGTCTCCATTTGTTTAGAATATTGCCAAAGGTATTTTGGTGGTGGTTTGGTAAGTGAGAAATACATTGGTAAACCTTAAAGACACTTTAAAGACTTCCATCTTTGTGCTTTATGCAATTGAGTTCCACAGGGGAAAGAAAGGTGGGCCACACTGTGTGTGTCCCCTCTGATGCCAGTAACCAATCACAGCACTGGAATGGAGAAGTGCCAAATTGTAATCTCCTCCTCATCGGAAAGGGATAAAAGTACCCTAAGACACACCTTGTTCTGAGTCCCGGCCTGCCAAGCTGAGACACTAACAGATACACCCGTTCTGAGTCTCCGGTTCGTCCAGTGAGACATAACAGAAACACCACGTTCTGAGTTTTCATCCAGCGAGACCGTAACGACTCCAGAGAGACAAAACCGGATTGATCAAGTTCTGAGTGTCTGGCCCAGAGAGGCAGAAGACACACAGAGACACTTGCAACAAGGTTAAGCTCAGGAGAGCAAACCTTTACTCCAAGGTACCTTCGTCTGCGTGTTCCAGATTGTTGAGGACTTTCTGCACCTACACCAGACCCTTCGATGCTCCAAGAGATCAGCATCCCACAGATGACCACTTTACATTAATTCCAAATTACTGAACAGCTTCCTGTTGGGAGTGTTTTCATATTGCCAAGGTGACAGACCTTGGCTGGTGCCCTGAACTTGAGTAGGGGGAAGTGGTCACCTGAACCGCACCTTAAGTGACATGTGATTCAAAAATCACCAATCTCTATTTTACATAGCGTCCTTGCATGGGCGAAGGTAAAATCACTAGTCAATTCATCCTTCCTGTTCACATACGGGGCAAGCACATTGTTTGTATCTGTGACTTGTGGAAAAACGTCCAGTTGCCACCATCTCCGTTACTTGTGACATGGTGGAGTCAGATCTGGTTTCTTTACAAACAGAAATGGAACTATTCTGGGTTTTGCACAAAATACTGCTGCCATGTCAAACAATACACCCTCTGAACCCTCACAACTGTGCACTGTGTGGAGAGCGTCTAGTCACCCTTTCAAAAAGAACCGCCTCTGAGGAACAAGGTAAAACCAAATAAGTTCCAACAAAAACTGGAGTAAGTTAGTTTTTTTTGTGAAACTTAGACTCTTGTGGAAAGATGACCCCCTCAAAATTAGTTAACTTATCCAATTCATGAAAATATTCAGCATTTCCATAAAATTGATGCACATTTCAGACATCTTAGCATTTACAGTGTTGCTGTTATGACATGTCTTCAATTAAAATATGGGTAATTAAATATGTAAACATTCATGCTTATACATAAGTTACAGAATAATTTTACCTTTCAGATGAATCTCTTTTACTGACATTCTGCTTTGTCTGTCATCGGTTATTTAATTATAATCAAGTAAACTGTCAAAATAAAATGTTAAATACAATAGTTTTAATATTTTACATTACTGTAAAATATTTATAGGCTACATAATAGTCTGCACATTCTCAACTAATATCTAAATAAGTTTTAAATGGTAAGTAAAGCTTTCAAGGCGGGCATATTCCCCCATCCAAAAGGCCAGTACAGTTGGGGAATTGTGCTGCAGGGCTTTTTCACACTGCATCACCACTACCACTTCCAATCTGGATGTTTCTGGACATTTTAAACATACTCAAGCGCACATCTTTTAGAGCGCAAAAGTGTCTGAACGTAGTCATATACAGCATACCACATCTCAGTTGATGAGATATTATATTTTAAGTGGTTTCTTGGCCTCGGAGGAAAAAGGAGAAGCTAAAAATAGACGTGCAGATTCATCACTCTCCTCACATCCGCAGTGCTCCGCACTATGACAGAACATGCAACTTTATCACGAGCATCACACCTGCGCCATGAATTACGCTAAACAGACTCAATTCGACTCACCCCAAATCTGTATTCTGGTTTCCAAATCCTAAACGCGTGTAACCTTCAGCGCTGTCATAGGTGGGGCCGCGCGCATGTGTCCTATAGGTCCTGTCCCAAATCGAGATTCACTCAAATGCATTCGTGATGTCACTTACCTCCGCTGCTCGGGCAAAACACGCTGCTTTGTGGTTCTGTTTAAAGGCGAAAGTGCAGTTTTCAGTTATTTCATCCGCGACGAGGCTGAAGGGAAACAACTAGTTAATTCGGGCGTGTGACACGCGGCTTACGTACAGTACCGCAGTGAGGAGGAGGAGGAGGAGGAGGCTGAGGCTCTGCGCTGGAATGCAGGCAGACTGAGAGTGATGCGGCGCTTGGCAACTTCCACAAAACTCATTTCACGGGTTTACATTATTACGTATTTTTTCTACTCGCTAAAAAAGACCTACAGTGCTGTATTGTAGATTTTTTTTTTTTTTTTTTTTTTTTTTTTTAGATTTTTAAATAATTTATTTTCGCATTTTTATAATTTTCAAAAGCCATATGGCTAAGGTGATATTGCTTTTTATAACAGGCTACCGTTTAATAAACAATATCTATTTACTAATGAGCAGTTAGTTTATTTCTTTTTCAGTCCAGTTTCCTCTCAAGTCAGTTATAGTCAATATAACGTTCAGAATGGAACTTCACTGCTAAAAAGAAAAAAAAGAAAGAAAAAAAAACCTTCACCTTCACTTCAAAAAGGAAAATACGGTTAAGTGCGACATGTGCAGTGCAAGTACAGGCTACATAAAATTATAATAAGAACATTGTAATCGAGTGTTTGGGACATGGATTTTATTGGTGAAACTTTTGTTTTTATAATCAGGCTCTCAAAAATTATATAAAATTTTGGATTTAGATTTATCTGCCAATATATCGGTTATCGACTTTCAAATATTATCGACTTTTCAAATATCAAAAACCCTTTCCTTCCCGTTTTTCCCTTCCTACTCCAGCTTATGGTACTGAGCAAAGTATGAAACTTGTATTGTGAGCACTTCCTGTGTTATTTGCTAATTCATGAAGAATCGCTTGTTTGTTTTCCTCACTTGTAAGTCGCTTTGGAAAAAAGCGTCTGCTAAATGACTAAATGTAAATGTAAAATCGCATATCATGGATTCAATACCAGTTATTATCTATCGACAGCATGTGACAATGTTCATTATCACAACAATATATTTCTTTAAATAAAAAACAGGGAATTTACATTGGAAATAGGAAATGTGCCTTGAAACACACTTCATTTTTACTTTTTGTATTTTGATGCCACCTAGTGGCAATAAAAGTAAGTGTTCTTTTAAGGAAATGAGGTGTAGACACTTTAAATCAATAGCTTTTATTTTCAAAACAGCCAGCTTGACAGGCTATAAAAAAATAAACAGAATCTTTCAAAAACAGTGGCATGCAGGGAAATGCATCTAGTCCTGTGACAGACTTCACATATTGGGCTTCGATTGGACTCAGTTATCCAGCTAAAAACCAACAGAAAATTAAATTGTCCTTTTCTCTGATTATAAAATACAGATTTGGCAATATCACAGTTTACAAGTGATTTCCCCAGAATGAAGACTTCAAATCCGTACCATTCAGTGACAAACCACAGGCTGGGAAAGAAAACAAACAAAAGTTTGTTTTAGGTCACTACCACCTAGAAGTAGCTGCAATCAGATCCAAAATACAGATGTGCAAAGGTGAAACAAAGCAACTACCAAATGTTTTTAAATCATAATTAAGACAAGACCAAAATCAGGTCTCTGAGGACTCAACTATGCTCCGATGCTAAAAATGTAAAGCGTCCATAGTTCCAGCGTTGACGCGGTTTCTGTGCTTTGCCATTAGGGTTTAGAGAAGTGGTCAAAAATGAACGAGGTAACCAGGCTACACAGTTCTACAACAGGTCCAAAGTACGGGAAAAAAAAAAAAAAACACTTTTGAGTATTCTTTTTATATAGTTGAAATATAATGATAGAGATACATCAACCCGTACTTACACATGACTGATCAGCACAAATTTAACGCATTACACAAATAAACCACTTGAAAAGCATCTTTGAAAGCTTAATTTTTACTTCGGTGCAAAGTTAAAGGTATAAGTCCACCCAAAAATGAAAATTATGCCAGCATTTATGCACCCATGTGTTTCAAAACTTTTTGTTCTGTGGAGCATTAAAGCTATTTTGAAGAATGTTGGTAGCCAAACAGTTTCAGGTCCCATTGTTTTATTTTTTGACCACACAATGGAAGTCAATGGGAGGGGAAAATAGTTTGGTTCTCAACATTCTTTAAAATATCTTCTTTTTGTTCCACAGAAGAAAGAAAGTCATAGAGTTTTGGAACGACATGAGGGAGACTAAATGATGACAGAATTTTCATTTTTAGGGTCCCTCTAAAAGAAAAAAGAAAGCGTACCTCGTCTCGACGTTTAAAATTTGGAATTAAACAAGGATAAGGAACAAAGGCAAAGACTAAAAAAAGATGTGCGTACCGGAAACTGAATGGTTTATCTGAAGGGATAATATGAAATTTGCAAATGTTGCAGATGATCGATTTAGTTAAGCTGCCTCTAAGGAAATTTTTTTGCAATTTTAAATTAAGGTCCATTAAAAATGGCAATATTTACGTTGTAATAATTTTAAATTGAGCAGAATTAAAGGTTTCTAATATCAATTAAAAAGGTTGAAGATATCAATGAAAATCTTAAAATGTCCATCTATACATTTCAAATTTCTTATATTTGCATGAAAGTAATTTAAGAGAGGCATAAAATCTGATACAATTTAAACTGAAACAAACAACTGTCACATAAATTACAGCTTAAATATTAACAAACTGAAAATGTACAATAGGACCTAGAGTGAGAGATCTGAGTCTTACAGCTTCAAAAAAGTTTTGTAAAAGGTCCAATGTGCCACGAGTGGTTCAGCGAAAGGGCTCGAGATACAGCAGTAGCCCAGTTTGGCTCAGAAAAGAGGCTTAGAGTGAGAGGGTACCATCACAGTGTCCGCCCTCACATGGGTGTGTTGGGCAGGTGACCGTTAGAGCTGTTCAGCATGCTGTTGCTCAGTGTGATGGGAGATTTGCCGTTGTGTGCCTGACCATGGTGGGACTGTCCGTTAGTAGCTTGTCCGTTCCGCTTTTCCAAACGTGGCGAATGCCCGTTGAGAGACTCTCTCTCCTGGGGTGTCGCACTTCCTCCCTTTTCGGCGTCCCTGCGAGAAGAAGGAGTTTGTGGGACCGTCCTGCTGTGACAAAGATGCCTGAACCTGTTAACCGCGATGGTTAGCAAGGCACTGATGCACAGAGCTAACAGAACAGACACCACCACTAGCTCCTGCAAGTAGGTGGGTTTGTTCACTTGCTGGAGGTTTTCACCAGGCTCAATCATTTGGGAGTTTTCGTTGTTTGTGCCAGACCAGCGAGTGAAGTTTCTACTTTTGCGCGTCGGGACCGCCAGCAAATCTTTGTGTGTGACAGTAGGATCCACGTCTTCTGGTTTAGGCCTCGGCTCTGTCTGTTTGGGGATCACAAACCTGGGAGTGGAAACGGGGGTTTTATTTCCCGTTTCGGCAGGCGGGGTGCTCTGCGGGCGGTTCGGGGAAGCTGGTAGGATGGTGGGGATGCTCTTCTGTTTAACGTGGTAGACGACCAGTGTTTGGGCGTAGCCGTTCTCCACAGCCTGACACAGGTAGTGTCCCAGGGTGGATGGGGTTGCCACAAAGCTGAGGATGCCGTCGTCTGGCTGAAGGTAGATTTTGGGCGAGAGCTGATTGTTAAGACGCTCCCAGTGGCGTTTGGCGAGGTGTGATGCTTCTGGGCACTTCAGGTACACTACCTCGTTTAGAGATACAGACACCACTTCACCTGGAGGACACACAGCTGAGGAGGTCAGGGGTCAAGGGTCAGCATACACATGACACCAAGACGGCAACACAGGCATGCAGTTAAATCAGTACTCTGTACGGCAATTTCCATAAGCAAGTACTGAACAGGGCGTTCAGAAAATGTTTCATGTTAACCTCAAGAGGTCAATTTAAAAGTATAATGAACTCTTTCACTGCCACTTTCCATCATTTATGAGACAACTCTTCTACGCCACTGACGGAATTTTCCAGGTTTCTATAGGTTTTCACTGTTTATACGATTGGGAGCACTATTACGCAATTTCTGAAAGAGTACAGAATCTCCGGATCAAAACACCGGAATAAAAGGAGCAGAAACAAGCAATAAAAGCATTGCTTACGCACGCTGTAATCTTTGGAAAATGTTGAAAAAACAAACAAACTGATTTTCTCAACTTTTTGTTCAAAATCTTGCTTTTTTTTTTTTAAATGAAACCTACTCACAATAAAAAATGTTGTTAAAAAAATGAATGCATGAAGCTAGAATATATATCTAATTTTTTAAGACAGAGGCTCTGATTTGACAACAAAATATTCTGGGGGCCATGAACGTTTTGTGAAAATGATCAAAAATGATGGCGGTGACTTGCAACTGGTAGAAAAAAAAAAAAAAATCATTCATATATATATGCGTATGTGTATGCATGCACAATCTGGGTCAACATGAACATGAAAAGCATGGAATCTTCGGATTGTGCCAACATTTGGACACTGATGTGTAATTTTATTGTTGTTAATTGTTTTTAATGAATTTTGAGGAAAATGCCGTAAATAGTACTGCACGCACTCAAGTAAAAATGAGACAAATAAGAATATTTCAGGGACTTCTATTGAGTAACCCAAGCATAACATTTGTAACTGCAATATATTAAATTAAGATTACATTAAATGATACACAATTAAAAAGTATTGAAATTGAGACTCTTGGGATATAAACCTCATTTATGAACATAATAAAGATGTACACATTAACTGTACTCACTTGAAGGTGTTCTGGACTGGCCAGAGCGTGACCTGGGGATCACATTTTTACACTGCTCCGATACATTACCCTCATCTACATCCTGGACACTGTGAAAAGCAGTGAAAGAAGAGATTTAAAAAAAAAAAGGAAATGGGGGTATGCTGATGTAACAATGAATGCTGAAATCTGGAACACAAGCTCATTAAACCAACCCCATATTTGATTAGGGAGTATTTGTTAGGTTTGAATACACTTGGCTGTGATGATACTTACAGTTGGTCCTGACCAGTTCTGTCTGTGCAGACTTTCATCACAGGGTCCCAGCCGCAGAAGGGGTCTCTGGCTAGAATACACTCAGCACAGCTCCAGTAGTAAGAACAGTTGGACACTGGTACTGACACCACTCCTTCTGAAGAGCCGATCAGCACTGCACCCTGAGGGAGAGAAACGACTACAATTAATCCTTCAGACACTTTCTTGCACAGTACAGTACATTTCTGTTCAGTAAGTTTGCAGTGCCATGATTAAATTAAATTACTACAAAAGAATAAAGCTGTAACTATGCACAATTCTAACATTTTTTTTTCTTTCCTTCATAAAAACATTTTTAAATCCATTAAAACATTTTAAATTTAAATACACATTTTCAAAATAGACTAGTTGATGTTAGGGAATCCATGTATATTCATTTTAATAAGATAAAATATTAAATAATTGTAATTAAATTATAGTATGCTACATTTTAAATGAAAGGCACGATATGCATTTTTTTCGCCGCTAGGGGTCACTAAACTCTTCAAAACAATAACAAAGGTGTCGTTTGATGCAGTGAATGAGTGGAACATGGAACTCGTTGTCAGGCAGATTGATCTAATGTTTTTGGGGAAATAATATTTATGGATGAGTGAAAGCAAGTTTTTTATCATGACTGTGTGTCAAGCTGAGCGTGACCGAGAACTGCGGGCGTGATTACTATTGAGAGAGAGAGAGAGAGAGAGAGAGAGATCAGTGCCACACCCGAGTCCCGGGGACAAAGGACAATTCATTCTATCTAACTACTCATAAGTGCTAAAATACTATTCATACAGGTCAGTTTAGTTGATGAATTAAAATTCTAACGCAGCACCGTTTCACTTGGTCTAACGCTACACTATCGTACTAAACTGCATTTGAGTGTGTTATAATTTGTAATGTTATTCTGTGTATTAGTTTGTTGTCTGTATGAGACTTAACAGTAAGTTAGATCAACATTAGAATATTATACTGATGATATTCTAACACTTTGTTGTCTTGAGCTGTATAACATTGATCTAATATAGTCTACATTTGCTTACCTTGTCTAATAACGTGCAAGAGCGCGTCTCTGTCAAGTCAAAGTTTGTCGCAAATCTCTCTCTCATGGTTACTATGCAGTATAGGCAGAAACCAGGGATAACGCAGATATTACGCCACTGATATGCGCAAGTGACAAGAGAGGGACGGGGCACTATTTAAAATTGTGAATTTCTCTGAACTCACAAATTCTTGGAAATATTTAGGATAATGTAAATACACAGCTGAACGAAATATATAACACTGTAGGTTTTTGGATATTTTAATATAAAAATTTTACATATTGAGCCTTTAAAGGTATGTAGCACACAGCTCTCAGAAAAGTCACATGTCTAAAGTAAACGTGTCTGAGGAAAGCTAGTAAATGACACTTGTAGTAATGGGTACCTTAGAGACTGAAAGCAGGATGTTTTTGACCAGCTGAGGTTGATGAAACACTTGGATCTCCTCAATGATGTGAGCTCCTTTCTCTAAGATCACAGCTTTGTGCAGGTAGCCTGACTCTAAAGGGAACAGTTTTGAAATTTGATATCAAGATCATCAAAAGAATGAATTATAAGAAACCGTAATAAAGTCACAAAAAATCTAACATGACAATCAAAACCAGCCAATGCACCGCATTTTAGGAGTTAACGAATTATTCATATTATAACTGTCATTAGTTATTTTTACTCTCATTAAATCTAGCACATTTTACTCTTGTCAATAATTGCCATGGTGTTTAGACATCATTTTAATTCTAATTTTCTTTCTTTTTTCCTATATGGAATAATATCTTTAAAACAGCAGCATTTATATACTGTTATAGCATTTATTAATATTTTGAATTAGCTTTTATGTTTATATTTTCAGATTTAATTTTAAATTTCATTTTGATTTAAGTTTAAGTTTTAGTAATTATATATATATATATATATATATATATATATATATATATAAATAATTTATTTTTATTTCAGTTTAAGACATTTTTGAATTTCAACTTATTTCAGTGAGTTGCCAAGACTTCAAGTTTATGTTAAAGATTTTATTGATATTTTAGCTTTATTTCAATTACCAAAAACTTTTTATCCCAATTTTTAAAAGTTTATTTAAAAATAACAAAGTGCTTCAAAATGTTGTGCAGGTAATTTGGTGTGGAATAGAAATTAAAGGTTGCTTCAGCTTCTATTGATCTTAATCCTGTTTGAAACACAATGCATCATGATACTTAGAACCATTCAAGTAATCAATAAAACTACTGACAAAGAAAAACATCTTCACCATCTTCAGTCTTATTGTGATTTTTGATGGTGACTGTGATATTGACCAACATTTACCTGTGAGCAGGTAAAGCACAGTGTAATTTCTGCCGCGTGCTCCGCGCACTCTCTGAGCTGCGATGTTGCTGTAGCTCTTATCAGGTGACACCATGGTCAGGCCCTGATTGACTGGTGGAACACTTTTATCTGCCAGGAAGTTGTCCTTAACAAAGCGCAGAGTGTTGTCCGATGCATTATGGAGGCCACACTGCAGAGATAAACAGCAGACATTTGAATGGTTTGATTTAAGGGCGTAAGAAAAACAGAAGACAATTTGGCTAGTAAAATAAAATAAGAATATTTTGGATTCAGTAAAAAAATTTAATGTTTTGAAAGAAGTCTCCTATGCTCAACAAGGCTGCATTTATTTGATCAAAAATACAGTAAAAAACGTAATATTGTGAAATATTATTACAATTTAAAAGAACTATTTTATATTTAAATATATTTTAAAATATAATTCATGATGACAAAGCTGAATTTTTAGCCACCACTACTCCAGTCTTCAGTGTCACACGGTCCTTCAGAAATCATTCTAATATGCTGATTTGCTTGTCAAGAAATTTTTTTTGTTACTATTATCAATGCTGAAAACAGTTGTGCAACTTAATATTTTTGTGGAAACATTTTTTTGCAGGATTCTTTGATGAACAGAACATTATTTATTTGAAATAGAAATCTTTTGTAACATTATAAATGCTGTTACCGTCACTTCTGATCAAATTAATGCGTCTGTGCATTAATTTCTCACTGAACCTCGCTGAACTGTGTATAAAAAAATAAAATAATAAAATAAATGACACTAACCTCTCCAGGGTTTGCAAACTGCTCCTGTACCCGTGTGCTCCATTTCAAAGTGTCCCGATTCAGAACCTTGTAATGTCCTGTAAACACCTTTTTAATGTCTTTGAGGCTGAACGCACACACTGCTGAGCGACCCAAGTTTACTTGCCTAACAAGCAACGAAACAAAAACAGAGGTAAGTTTTTTTTTTAAAGCAAAGCAGTATATAAAGCATAATGAATTAATATAATAAAGCATGTTTCCTCACCACTGAGAACTGAAAATCCCATAGAATAGAGTTTCGTCCTCAGACGTGCCCTCCAGTGGTGGAAGGCTGACAATGTCCTGTAGGACATTGTACGGCAGCTCTTGGTCAGCTTGACATAGTAGCTGAGCCTTGGCAAAGGTGGTCCAGCGTTTCTGAAGAGTACGCTGCCCTCCCACATCACTCTAAAGAGAGATTAGCACCAACTGAGAATAACATTTTTAATAAAACCATCACAAATTAAACTAATCTTTCACATGAGTTTGATGAATCTGTAAACATACTAACTAAAACTATGTTAAAAACATGCTAACATCCACAAGAAACATCAACAAGCAACACTTACTGTACAAACTTGGGCCACACGAGACACTGTAAACTTGTCAACGAAATCGTACTCTTTTCCTATCTCACTAAAGAAGAAATAAACCTTCTCCTCACTGGGAGCATACATGGAGCTGATGAAAGTAGGATCTGGAATTGTGTCATGAAAAAAAAAAACAGTGTCGTTATAAAGCAATGCAAAACTCTCCGTTTCAGCGAAATCAGAATTGGTACAATCTCTGCCTTTCTCCTTACCACTGTGGCAGCATTAAAAACAAAGGGTTTTTTTTACCTTCTAACCAGCCAGGTGTATCATCCAGTTTCAGATCAACACGGCCGCCCTCGCTCAAGTGGCGTGAAATGACGTGTCGAGTTCCCCTGTAGTCTGCCACTGTTCCTGTGTACAGTTCTCCATCTGAAACAAAGAAACATTATAAATTAACATTATATTGTGCTAAACCTGAACATTACTAACTTAAAGATTGAGTACACGGCAGTTAAATTCTGTTGCATCATTGACGCAACTTAAAACCATTGTGTAGCTCAACATTTGAGTAAACCCATATACAGGGAGTGCAGAATTATTAGGCAAATGAGTATTTTGACCACATCATCCTCGTTATGCATGTTGTCTTACTCCAAGCTGTATAGGCTGGAAAGCCTGCTACCAATTAAGCATATTAGGTGATGTGCATCTCTGTAATGAGAAGGGGTGTGGTCTAATGACATCAACCCCCTATATCAGGTGTGCATAATTATTAGGCAACTTCCTTTCCTTTGGCAAAATGGGTCAAAAGAAGGACTTGACAGGCTCAGAAAAGTCAAAAATAGTGAGATATATTGCAGAGGAATGCAGAAGTCTTAAAATAGCCAAGCTTCTGAAGCGTGATCATCGAACAATCAAGCGTTTCATTCAAAATAGTCAACAGGGTCGCAAGAAGCGTGTGGAAAAACCAAGGCGCAAAATAACTGCCCGTGAACTGAGAAAAGTCAAGCGTGCAGCTGCCAAGATGCCACTTGCCACCAGTTTGGCCATATTTCAGAGCTGCAACATCACTGGAGTGCCCAAAAGCACAAGGTGTGCAATACTCAGAGACATGGCCAAGGTAAGAAAGGCAGAAAGTCGACCACCACTGAACAAGACACACAAGCTGAAACGTCAAGACTGGGCCAAGAAATATCTCAAGACTGATTTTTCTAAGGTTTTATGGACTGATGAAATGAGAGTGAGTCTTGATGGGCCAGATGGATGGGCCCGTGGCTGGATTGGTAAAGGGCAGAGAGCTCCAGTCCGACTCAGACGCCAGCAAGGTGGAGGTGGAGTACTGGTTTGGGCTGGTATCATCAAAGATGAGCTTGTGGGGCCTTTTCGGGTTGAGGATGGAGTCAAGCTCAACTCCCAGTCCTACTGCCAGTTTCTGGAAGACACCTTCTTCAAGCAGTGGTACAGGAAGAAGTCTACATCCTTCAAGAAAAACATGATTTTCATGCAGGACAGTGCTCCATCACACGCGTCCAAGTACTCCACAGCGTGGCTGGCAAGAAAGGGTATAAAAGAAGAAAATCTAATGATATGGCCTCCTTGTTCACCTGATCTGAACCCCATTGAGAACCTGTGGTCCATCATCAAATGTGCGATTTACAAGGAGGGAAAACAGTACACCTCTCTGAACAGTGTCTGGGAGGCTGTGGTTGCTGCTGCACGCAATGTTGATGGTGAACAGATCAAAACACTGACAGAATCCATGGATGGCAGGCTTTTGAGTGTCCTTGCAAAGAAAGGTGGCTATATTGGTCACTGATTTGTTTTTGTTTGGTTTTTGAATGTCAGAAATGTATATTTGTGAATGTTGAGATGTTATATTGGTTTCACTGGTAAAAATAAATAATTGAAATGGGTATAAATTTGTTTTTTGTTAAGGTGCCTAATAATTATGCACCGTAATAGTCTCCTGCACACACAGATATCCCCTAAAATAGCTAAAACTAAAAACTAAAACTTCCAAAAATATTCAGCTTTGATATTAATGAGTTTTTTGTGTTCATTGAGAACATGGTTGTTGTTCAATAATAAAATTAATCCTCAAAAATACAACTTGCCTAATAATTCTGCACTCCCTGTAAGTTGCCGACATTACAGACAAAACCAACGTTATCAGAAGAATCCATTCAACATAAAACTGAGTTACAGCAGACTTTAAGTTCCCAGCATGCTTTGCGCCACACTTTTAAAAGTTGAAATTGTGTGTTATTTTGTGTATTTTTATGCAAGATTAATAACGGGGAAGATGTGTTATTGTTTAATGTTCTGTTATTTTGGTATTTAAAGGTATTTCTGTGATGTTGAAGTTGGGTGGGTTGGATGGGTTACCATCGTGGTGAAGAGTGCCTGTGGTTCGGTCGAAAATGGGCTGCGAAACTTCAAGTCTATACTGCACTGTTGATTAAAAATTCATGCAAGTGAATAGTGATAGTCTATTTGATGGTTACATTAGCGTATACTGGTGTGCTGTGTCTAACTGACACTAAACCATAAAGATTACATGCTAATTAATTCAATAGTTCAATGAAATTGTAAGTACAGAATTTGATAAATGTACAAAATTTTTAATTTTTTTTTTTTTTTACGTTCTACTAAAAGAATCTTTGAGTAGTTTACTTAAATGTTTTACAACCACTTGAATTGAAAAATGAGAAACGTTACATTTGGTAAACAATAGTTTTAAGCACAGTGGACTTAAACATTAATATTTCAGTTTGACTTAATTGTTATTTATAATTATTGGTTATTTTAATTAGAGTTGATTACATTTTTTGAGGTAATCGGTGTTTACAAAAATTGTATTCTGAACTTATGGGGTTTACGGTGCACATTCAGAAACACACAAACATCTTTATCTCTCCTAAGCATTCAGAATTTCACTCATTACCATCAAGATAAATTCATTAGCTTAAAGTACAAGATCTCATTTGTGGTTTTAGAAAGTCATATGGACTTCTTCAATAAAACGGGGGGTTTTCACAGTGACGCCATAAAAGAACCATTTTGGCTTCCACAAAGTACCTTTCAGTGACTGCTTTCTTAAAAGAACATTTTTTACTATTATTACGAAGAACATTTTGAGAATCAGAAGGACCTTTTTGTGTAATGAAATGGAACTATAGGTGCCAATAAAGAACCTTTATTTTTAACAGTATACAAGCACACAACAAACAACAGTGTGTGTGTACTAAATGGGATTCATGCATGGCTTGAAACAGGCTGTAGGCTTGTCCAATTGATGATGAGGTAAATGTAAAGTGAACATTCTCAGGCCTCATGTCTGAAGTCACATGTCGGCCACCCAAAGATAAGTAGATCAAGAATAGGATTTAAGAGCAAGAAGATTAACAGTGTCTGTTCACTGAGAGAAATCTGCTTGTCTCTCTCGTTCAATCTAGTTTTCATTACAGCTAGGCTAATTTCGCACCACACACATAAGTAGCGTGTAGGAGTTGCATCAGCAATAACTACAGCACCAGGGGTTTCATTCACACTGACTGTTTAAGCAACAAAACAGAGCTGATGCTCTATATGTAAAATAAAGCAATTTCTGGGTTGCTATTTTAAGTATTTCCTTTAATAACATCCATAAATTATTAAATTATACTCCGACTGATCGGACGCCGAACTTTATCAGCCAATAATAGCTTTACATAGTTGATCGGTGGTCTCTATAAAGGCCGATCAGATGACGCAAAACTGGTGAGACAATTTTTCTATGCACAGCTAAAATTGCTTCACTACACTCACCGGTCTGGCAGTTCAAACAGGTGTCTGAAAACATTTACAACATCTTTGCAGAAAGTGGAGACATTGTAATAACAGTCATATCTATTAACATACTAAAACTAAACAGGTTCAGCAACAAAATTCAACTTCCAGCAACTGCGATGGACGTTGAAATAAATACACATTACTAAGGTATGCAGCGTGAAATGAGCCAGATAACCTATGTTCATGACAGCAGAGGGATTCTTACCCACAGTTATGGCAGTGTTCTTCAGGTATGGGTCATAAGGGCAGCGACCTCTGCCTTCTTCAGGTTTACCGCTGGGGCCTGTCGCCATGGTGAATGACTTTGAATTCTGTTCGAGCATTTAAAGCACATGAGTGTTAATTCACTGACAAACTTGAAGAGATTTCAATTAGGATCATTTGTACACCACACTTTGCCTTGCTGATTTTGTTTAAATATGATATGAAAAGACATTTACAACAGTAATAAAATCTTTCACAGGCTGTGGTGCATTCATTCAGGAGATTTGCAATTTGGCATGCACATCTCCCCCGATACACACACACACACACACACACACAGATATTCCTCTGACACTTGTATGCTTCATGTGTGAAAGCACAGAGTGAGGAAGCAGCACTGAGACCGCTGTGTTCGCATGACAGGATCGAAGAATGCTCAATGGTGTGTGAAAGACAGTCACGCAAGTTTCCGTCTTAAAGGCGTAGAATACCATAAAAGCACTCAACATGTCGCAAACTTATAAAATCTGGCTATAAAGCAAAGAGTAATTTAACATACACAGCAGGGTTATGCAATATCCTAATATGTCATGTGACTGACGCTTAACTCAATAGAGGTCAGTGCAGAAGAGACTCTGATGTGACTCATATGAAAGGATACTACACAATCATTGGCCTTCGGACAGTAAAGTCACCTTTCCACATGTACATACGATTGCTGCAATTTGGCCCTTGTGGCAGTTGCACAGAGCTTTCAAAATGGTTGTGGAGTGACCATGGTAAAATAAATGAATTATGAACGTATGATTATATTCACACAAAACAGATCACTGCAGATACGTCTCAAAGAAAATAAAAGTTAATTGGGGCTAATAAACAATCATTTTGTAATAATTATAAAATAATTGTTTCATACATAATTATTCCCACCCGGCCATTATGCGTACAAGAAGTAAACGGAGCACAAAAATAACTAAAAAGATGGATGCGGTCTGACTTACGATGTAGATGCAGCGGGGACTGAAGGCAAATGTTCCACAGGCATACATATGGGTGGAGTTCAGTTCTTGCAAAACCCTCACAAAGTTATGACAATCCATCTGAGGGTGAATGAGGGAGTTAGGTTTAAGGCCAGCTTATGAAGACTTATATCTGACAAGTTTAACATAAGGGTCAAAAAGGTTGGATTGTTTAGCACTTAAAATGTTTTTTTTTTTTTCCTCTCCATACCTTCATTTTGCCTTTCATGGAACAGTCATCAAGGTCTTTTTCTGGGGGAGACCAGTCCAGCTGAAATTTTAGAGTAAAAACAGGGTCAGATTCATCACATGCATATGCCACAGCTCAAAGAAAGTTGAAATTAGTTTGTTTCACATTTTATTAAACTGTTAAAGGCGGCAAACATCAACAACCTAATACATGCAAACTCCCAATTTTTATATATATATAAAATATAATGAAATATAATGATACACAATGATTACCTAAACATTATGCATTTATGCTTACACAAATTTTAGAGAATTTATTTAATAAACTATTTATTTCTGTGAGGAAAAAATCTATTATTTATTGATAATTATTTTGTGATCAGCTCATTATATTCAAGCTGTAAGGTACAAGAGGTCATGCTAAATTTTGAATATAGCCACAGCTAAAGTGCCTTATTGTTTTCATAAAATGTATAAAATATTACATAAAATAAAACTATTAAGGACACACATTTTATTATAATATCTATCCATTATTCTAATTTGTTGTGCTGGCATTGTGAATTTCTAGGTTATATCCTTCAGCTAGTTATGTACTAAATCAAAATCACACTGACCTTCTCCTTCATGGCCATAGTGTCAGTTTGACTGACATCAATTGAGAGAATGGCATCACGTGCTCCGACGAATAAAGTGCCCTCATCATTGCTAAGCAACAGTGTGGTGGTGTTATAAACATCAGGGTTTGTGAAGACGGTGAGGGAACGACCTGGACTGCCTGTGACACAGCAGAAAAGAAAAACAGTCATACTGTAGAGATCCCAATAATTACCACTATTTTTATATCAATTGATAAGTGAATGAAAAGGCTTTATTCCCCAGAATCACAAAAGAAAAATGTAAGAAATTATATTTAGCAATTAGGATAAAGAAAAAGTGCTTTTAGGATCATTACAGTAGACATTTAAAGATTGTGACATCTATTCCATATTCCATTAATGACAGATGGCGTGGGGTGTGCATGTGTTGAAAATAATCTGACAATGCAATAAATAAATAAATAAAATAAATATTTGTAAAAATGTATTCCTAACTGTTCTGGAATAAAATCACTGACACCAGGGGGCAGCCAAACCTCCTTAAATATATTAAGAAAATCTAAAAATGCTGATTAGTTGTTGCAGAAAAAAACCCCACAAACAAAACAAAAGCAACAACGGTAGTTCTCACGACAAATGATAGTGTTTTGGTGTGAATTTGCTTATGCAGCTGTTTTTGATGGAGAGATTATTATACACATGATATGGCTTGATGTATTAAGTGGGGATGAGATACATGCCAAAGTTTAAATTTTAGAATCTGAGGTTTGTTCTTGAGCAGCAACAGTAATAGTGATTGCCTACTTTTGAGAGACAAAATCAAAGAAATCTTGATTATGTTTTTCAGCAATGAATAGTCACGTCTGACACTAAAAACAGTATCTTACTTTAAATCTCTTATCTACTCAGACGAAAGACACCATGATTTCCAAAAAGCGTGCGAAGACAACAGCAACTTCCTGTGCTTTTTTCTGCAATATAGACTGCCTGCCACACTTTTGCTTGACTTTTATTAGACATACACTGTTGCAGCGGGGGTTTTTTTTTTAGCAGATGCATGGTTCACCTCAGTTTTAATATGTGTGAATTTCTGTGTGTAAATTTAAATGTGGTTAGCGTCATTTTCTCAGAGCAAAAAGCTGCTGATAACTGGTTTCTGTACTGTGATCTATCCTCAAAAACCACATTATATACATCTCTGTTCAATCAGGTTCATTGTAGAAAGATAAATATGTCTGCAGACATCCACCTATTATTCAGCCTTATGTGACTATGATCTCTTAAACACTCAACCACTGTATTATAAAGATAATAGGTAAACCACAATGCACACCTTTGTAAACGGAACAATGAGAGTGAAGACCAAAAATGAAGGCCATGTGAATTATTGATAGTGTTTTAGTTTGGATGCAAGGACAAACAAACAACAATGTGTGTCAGTGTGCTCTACATGCAAAAGCAAGCATGCATGCAAGCAGTAATTTTGTGCATGGGTTGAGCATGTTAACTTCTGTGTGTTGTACATGTTGTGCATGTTGTACAGTTCTGTAGGTCGTGCATGTACAGTTTGTATGGGAATACAGTATGTACACTGCCTTTCAAAAGTTTGGAGTTGGTAAGAATTTTTCATGTTTCTTAAGGCCCTGATAAACTTCAAGAGAAGTTCTTCTTTCCTTCGTTTAGTGGTAAAACAAGTGAAAATACGTGAGCAGCGATATATTGTAATCGAACATCCGACGCCACTCACACTGCTGAGAGCGACGTTTAGATGAATATATAATTATAGAATAAATAAAATGTTGCTCACTTTCCCCTCAATAACAAAATAAACAACAAAATTGAGAAACTAGGAAGGACTTTTTAATAAAGTATAAGAAAAGCATCATGGTTGTTTGCACGAGTTCTGTAATTCAGCACTCCAGTAAATTCAGGTCACGTTTATATTACAGATGGCTTAAAATCAAGCAGATTTATCGTATTAAACACAAAAAACCGTGTCAGTCTCTCATTTCATCAGAAGTTCATGTTTTCACTCGCGGACGTCTGACGTCTTCTACGACTTGAGAGGAGAAATGAACTGGAAAGATTTTCTGAGTGAAAGCCTCAGCACACACCTACCTTACGTAATGGCAACGGATCAATGGTAGTATGAAGGAGCACTTCAGCAAACTGTTTCAAACTTCCAAAACAAGCTCCAAATGAACCAAATTGGCCTGATTTTGTTCGAAACGACGTCAGGGGGTTCGGGGCCTTTATTCTCACCAAGGCTGCATTTATTTAATTAAGTATATAAAGTACAAACGGTAATCTAGTGAAATGTAATGTATTCCTGTGATGGCATTACGGTCATTACTCCAGACCTCAGTGTCACATGATCCTTCAGAAATCATTCTAACATGCTTATTTGGTGTTTCAAAACATTTCTTATTATCATTGTTGAAAACAGATGTGCTGCCAAATCATTTTTAAGGATCAGGATTCTTTGGTAAATAGAAAATAGTAAAGAACAGCATTTTTGAAAAGTGTAACATCATAAATGTCAATTTATGTATTAAAATGGGTCTATTTAAAAGTTAATTTCTTACAAAATCAACGACAACAAAAAAAGACAAACTGTATCCATATGAAGTGTCATTAAAAATGTAAAACTTTGTACAGCTTAGTTATTAAAATATTTCTTGTGCAACAAGTTTTTATGCAAAACAGCAATGCTGGCTCTCAATTTAGGTGCATTTTAACTGATTGCATGAAACTTTGTTAATATTTAAATGGGAAAACAGAGAAACAGTTATGTTGACGAAGAGCCAAAATAAACACACAATGGGTTGTGAAGAATATACAGGCTCAGAACAAACAGTTATGTGTCATGTTATTCTCAAGAATTGAAACTGTAAGTGGTTTGGTAAACAATGAATACCATATCTTTAAATGATTTCTCAAAGGTTGCTCTTATTTTGAGAGCAGATCTATGGGTAAAGTATAGTCTACATCTACAAACAGACCTGAAATGAAAGTGACAGTTTATCTGTTTGCATCCGGCAGTATGTCCGCTCTTACAGGAAACTAGCTTGGACCAAATTTGAACATGGCAACATCTGAACTGAGAACATCAAACCTCAGAACTGAAAAAAAGAACACCTCAGAAGTGTTCTTATTCCAATCCATTAATATCTATGCATTAAACATAAGATAAAATAAAAACTACACTAATCTTGAAATATTTCCACACTTTCAGTAGTTATTTTATTCCTGAAAGGTAACTTCAGAACTTATATTTTAGAGTTAAACAAAGCATAACAAATCATAAATGTATTAACTTATAACTTTAATAACTTTCAGGTGATAAAGTATGTGCCTGATACTGTACTTTTATTAAAGGAACTGGCTATTTCCATCATTCTTATACTAAATTCTTAGTTGAACAAAGGTCGGTACTCTTAGGAGCAAAAATGATTATTCTAGGAAAAAGAACTGTGTGAATCCAACAAACTGCTCTCATTCACGTTCTTCCTTACAGATTCAAGGGAAAGAGGGGTGAGGTTGTGTTACGCAACTATTTCAGATCTAAAAAACTCCTGCCAACGCTTGCAGAAACACACCACTATCTGGGCCTTCACTGAGTGTTTGGAAAAATGCCGACAAGCAAGGATAGTGAGGTCATAAAGGAAGCTCTAAGACAAAGAAAGTCTATCAACTTCTAAGTCACATTAACACATTAAAATCAACACATTTTTGCCCTAACCGTAGTTCTTATTCTGCTGAGAACACGTGAGCAACTTCTCCGTTAGCTGTCATGACCCTGGGAAGAAAACAGTCTGCTCTGTGGGGAGGCTAATCCTAAAGCTGAGCCGCAGCATACCAGCTGTCTTCTCCCAGCAGCCCTCTTGAGCGAGAAGAACGTCAGCACTACTTTTTCCTCCTCCTTCCCCACCCTTTTCCACTATATATCGTTCACATGATACATGACAACTTCTGTGTAATCATAGCTGTTCTTAGGAATAAACAGTTCAACGTGCAGCCGTAGATCTTCACAGAAATCTGCAGACTTCGACAGAACACACCTCCTGCCCCTGGGCGTCAAATATTTTTCTTCATTTGATAACAACATTATATAATTAGCCGTTTTTGTAACACATTTAAATGTCCACAGATTTCAGACAGTTTCACCAAAATTAGTCAAGGAAATGCAGAAAATGACTGCAAATCTACTCAAAAAAATTAGGAACAAATAAGCCGATAAAAAAAATGAGCAAAAAAGGTGGAAGGAAAAGGATTTTCCAAGAAAATCTCGGCTAATTAGCAGAACTTAATGGTGGTTTTGGCCTCATAACTATTCCACTAAAGTCCTATAATTCCTCATATGAGCTGATCTCTTGTCTGTGAAGCCTGTAAAGAATGTGGATCTGACAGTCAGCACGCGGCTGTGAAATTATGCAACCCCAGGGTACATACTCTCAGTGCAGAGCAGAGAAACTAAAGCAGCGCTTCAGTTCATTAAAGACCCAAAAGCTTAAAAAACTCCTTGACTCAGTTTAACATACAAGTATGTGGAAATCCATGTCTTGTAACAGTAAATTATCCCCAGACAAAAAAAAAAGAAAAAAAAAAAAAAGAGGTACACTGAAGACTGCAGAGGAAGTTTGCTTGACTATCTACTCTTCCTTCTACTCTTATTCATGATTATGTAAAGTAAGAGTTCTTTTAAGGGCAATTCACACTGCAGACAGATGCCAAACAATGGCAACAGATACTTTTCAGCTTTGCAAACTCCTGTGTAACTCCTGTCGGTGTGTGCTTGTTGTCCCCAACTGAACAATTGATACACACTCTGACACATGTATTGTTCATTAACTAATGGGACCTTACTGTAAAGTGTTAATCTTTATTTGAAATATATTTTTAAACATATACTTCATCGATCACCTCCCCAGAGTAAAAAGACCATTTATTGAAACTAAGCAGCCAAAACGTCTGGTTCTGAGCATCTACTAACAGAATAACAGACAGAGCGTGAAAAATGGTCAAAAAACTAAATTATAACAATGGGTACCTCTAAAATATCCACAACTTTCTAAATTACTGATGTCAATTTACTTTCATTTTTAATCACTTTTAAATAAAGGTACACATGTAACGGTACACAACACAAAACTGCATGCATTTCGCAGAAGAACATTGTTTTGGCTGTGCTTCGGATCTGCGTGACTGTGCGGATATGATTACTGCCCATAAAACATTCACTATAGGCTTAAGAGATATAACCAGTTAGGTGAAAAGGATCTCAAGCGATTCCCAGGATCTTACCTATGCCACTCCGACACCATACCAAAGACTTTAGATATACAAAGACAGTGCAATTAATATTACTTATGAACGCAAGAAAGTGCAATGCACAATATGGCGGGTTAAGTTCCACATAAATAAAAGAGCCAATCGGCGATTGGTAAAGTCACTGCAGCTGCCGTTAGAAGTTCCAGTTGCTATAGAAACAGTCAGTACTCGGGAGACGAATGCTTATGAATGCACATGTGTATCAATGGTGATTTCAAGTATGACATTTAATCATAAGCTTGGTAAACAGCTTTGGATCATTTGAGGTTTCCCCATTCAGAGAGATAGGATCTGCAAGTCAGAGTTTCAAAGATGGTAGCCGAGTGAAATGACTTAAATTATGACCATAAATATGCCAAAGTAGCCAGAGAAACTTTTCTCTATTTACAGATATGACGAGACACATGCAGGCGGGTGACGCATGCACATAATTCCCAGCGAAAACCATCCTGACAGGTATAAATTAGGAACACTTATAAGAGGCTTAACATGGTGAATCATGGTAAGACAAAAACAAGTTTTGGAAGAAGGATTGATGTATTGACTCTTAAATTTAAATTTAGTTCATTTGGAACAAATCAGTGTAGCTTTTACTTTGCTTTAAAAAAATGTAAGAATACAGAAAGCATATATTGACGCACCATATCACTAATTCATCAATTGCTCAAACTACAACAATGACAGCAGCAATTATAAGTTTGCATTTGTCGTCATCAAATCAGGCTCAAACACCTGCATAAGTGTGACCTGACTCATTCTGGCCTTCGCTGTAATTGGTACTGCTGGGAAACAGGGACTCAGAGTCTGAATTAAGCCCTGTAATCTTCAAAATTACGTCTAGTCATTTACAAGGGGAGTGAGCAAACATTCGCAGGTCCAATGACTGATCCTGAATCAGCAAGTGTTGTAGTGATGCAGCTGCATGTCTAAGCTTCCGTTCCGCTGTCTCTCAATTGTTCAGGTAAACAAGGAGAAGCTCTTTGTAACTAATTTATGCGACTCCCACAGAAAAGCCATTTGCCAGGTCATCCTGATTTGGTCCTGCTTTGCCAACTCATGGACTGGCCTCCTCTTATCAAATAACTGCGGTTCAGAGAACAAGGGTTTCCATTCATTAAAAAAGAAACAAAAGAACCACTTCAACTACATCAGCAGATTCATCTGCTTACTTTCTTGTTTCTCAAAAGTAGACGAATTTAACTTCCTAGTCTGTGACCCAATTACCCTAAAATCACAAGTCTTATTTTTTGACCAAATTATTTGACAAAGAATTTATTTGTAACAAGTAAAAAAATTAAAAAAATAAACAAATCAATATAGTATATAGTTTTATTATTATTTATTTATTATTATTATTAGTTTACACTGAAATATATATATTTCATTAAACTTTTCAAAAGTGACTGTTAAGATATGCATGTTCCAACAGATTTCTATTTCAAATACTATGAACTATATTTATCAAATAATGGTTTCGACAAAAATTTGAAGCAGCAACAGTTCAACGATGATAATAATAAGAAATGTTTAGAAAACAGTTATTTTAAATTGTAATAATATTTCACAATATTACTGTTTTACTATAAATAGCAGCGATGCGAAACAAATAAGAATATTATTATTCAAAAGAGTCATACAAATGACAACTTTATATGGTAATAAAGTTTGTAACAAGTTCCTAGATTTAAAAACCTGAGAGAAGAAGCTTGTTTATGTAAGTGAGAGGTCACAGGAGAAATGAAACCTAATCTAGAAGTTTCAGAAACATTTCAAGAAGCCATTATAGGAAGAAATTGCATCAAAGCTCCCACTGAGGTGGAGGACAGATGCTTCCTCATAAGAGACTCCAGACAGGATGTTTCATTCCTCTTACATTTTCAAATTAGGGCAATAAACATGATACACATGGACAGACATTTGTTATAATGATCTTTCTGCTTTTTATCTTTTCTTGTTAGTAAAAAAACATTTTGATGCCCTGAAAATTCCAGCCTTTTTGGGTTTTTTTTTTTTTCACAGACTGAATCTGTGCAGACTCCAAAAGTTGTGGACTTTGTTGTTGTGTACAATGACCTCTTAATGAAAGTGAATAAATAAATCTATGAAATAATGTATTTTTGATTTATTTTTCTACTCAAATAATAATTAACCAGTTGCTCTAATGGAACTAATTAGACTGATGATTATTATGACGTGAAGACAGCCACATAATGCTTACAGCAGTACATTAAAAACATTTTTTTTTCATAATAGCATTTCCTAAAAAAATAACTTACATATTGCTTATACATGAAAAGTAAAAATACTAGCGGGTAGGTCTTTGGCATACAAGGACTTTGGCATAATCACAGCTAAGCATCTCATCTAATCAAAGTCTTTCAATAAGTACCCGTTCCAGTCACTGCACTGTACAGCTAAACCAAGTCCACTCGGGTCATTCGACAACTGTGCATGCCATTTATTTTGTCTTGGTTATTTTAAAAAAACAAACAAAATTCCTTGTCACACATTATTATAATCAGCAACACTGACCGTGTCACAGAAATTAAAAAATTAAATTAAAAAATGCTAGCATTCAGATAGCTCCAAGTATTTATGATATTGATAAAAGCTATTATAATTTGATTAATACATTTCAAAACAGACTTTGAGTGACATTTAATGAAATTGCCACATGTTAACCCATAATTTAGTGATTCGTGTTTTGAAAACATTCATATTAAATTAGTGTTTAAAGCATTGACAAAAAAATATTTTTATTAAGCCTACTAAAAATGCACCAACCCAATTTGAAGCAGGGTTGTTATTGTTGACTAAAAATATACCTAATTCAAATTTATTTGAAATAAAGCTGTAACACTAATATTACATAAAACGCATACAATTTTGTGTTCAATTTTCATAAAATGCATTTTTTTCAGTTAGTTGCCAGGGCAACATTTCTAAAACTGAAATAAAAATAGGCTATTCGACTAATCGCTAGCCGACTAGAAGAGGCTTAAGCTGACCTAAAATTGTATTAGTCGGTTAGTCGCAGAAAAAAAAAAATCCTGATGCCGAAGCCCGTGAGTGATAGATCGTTAACGGCGGGTCCTTTAGGTAATTACAGAATCACCAACTCAACGGATTCGTTCAAAACACTGAATCATTCAGTAATGGAAAACATCTGAGTGTTGCTGAGATGCGCTATGGTTCTACTATGATCTTTGTTTGGAACTTTTTTCGCTGCTGAAACAGAACAAAAACAGTCAATATTGCTATTGTCAATGTTGTCTACTTGCTTATTGATCTGTTGTATGAAATCAGTGTTATTTTCAATTGTGATGGTATTCAGGAAAACAGCACCATTGGTCATGTGCCCTTGGTCTTGCTTAATTGTCATTAATCATAATGTTATAAACAAAGACTCCAAATTTTGACTTTTTACTGCAGTATGTTAACTGATGTTCTTTGTCTGTGCTGCGCTCATTTGTTTCGATGTCTCCAATTTCTTTCCCCTTCAAATAATCCACTTGTCCCAGACAAGCATTAATTTTGACCCCTGAAACATGTCTAAATAGCTTAAATGAACAACTACGACTTGAAAAATGGGTCACACTTTTTTTAAGATATGCTTGTTACAGTGTAATTACACATACAAGTACTGAGTAATATTAATTAACTACATGTATTTACTATATGGTTAAAGATAGGATTAAGTTGTATGCAATTACGCTTCTTTTTTAGTTATCACTATAGTAACTAGATGTAACGTGTATTCACTGTAAAATAAAGCTACATAGTAGTATTAAAAAAAATTAAATAAATAAGACAGCTCATACTAAAGCTTAAACTAAAATTAAATTGATATGATATCAGCAGTGGAGTGCAGTCTTCCAAGTATATGTTTATGTATGTTTAACTCAAGTGGCACAGAGGTTAATCTCATTACACTTGATTATGTAATTCAACTTAATTCACCTTCTGTGTTTTATTTACCCTAAAAACCACGACCGCTCAAAAAGTTTCATATGCTATTAAAATAAATAATGGCATTTGAAAAACAAATCCTTGCTCTAAATTCAGCACATAAAATCTTCAAAAGTTTAAAAATAAGACTTACCCATGGGAAAAGACAGGCGGGGGAGGACATGAGAATGACACCTGATGACAGTCAGAAGAGACAGACAGGCACAAAGTGACGATGAATGCACCATCCTGTTGGAAAACCAGGAGGCCACAGAGCACAACAGATGGGCTAAATCCAAGACTGGTCTATCTGTCGCTGTTGGGTTCTGCGCTTGTCCTTTCAGCACCGAGTAGCCCACAAGGACACCACTTCAAACAGCCAAAAGAGTCTGCCGTCATCTCATCTGCTAAGAAAAATTAAGAACTTGTTAGTAGGCGTTCTTCAAGTCATCACTTCCTCTGAAGTCGCCTCTTCCTCTTTCAGAATTTTGCAAAAGTTTAAGAAACACAATCAAGGGACGACATGCATCACATCATTTGTGATTGGGGAGAGGTATTTAAGGTACATTTTTTCAATTCATCTTTTGGAGAAGGAGACTAAATCACCATGCAGACAAAGTCTGTATGTAAAGACAAAATGTGTGGAGAGGAAACTTGGCAATATGCTTTTCCCAAAGTACTGTTCATTTTTTCAATTTAATATAGCCATTTACCTTATGGCCAAGAACTTTACAGTGGTTTAACTGCAAACATGGAAACATGGAGTGTGGTTTCTCTCTTCAGTGAGTGTAGAGAAGGAAATGGAAAACTTAATGAGATGAAGTTTTTTTTTTTTAGGATAAATCACGTTGAATCATGTCTAATGACTATATGATGGAAATCCCTGTGACCCAAAAACAGAAACATGGTGACTAGTGTCTTGTGCTTGGGCAACCACGATTTACTAAACACTTTTTGATGTGAAAACCAGAAAGAAAAAAAAACAACAAAAGCAGTTTTCAGTTCAATTTACATAAAAAAATAGACAAAGTAAACTTTAATTTTTAAATTCTGAAGAAAACAAGTGGTGTTATACCCAAGCAAAACACACCAAAATGACGCAGGGATGTTGCTATGAAGTTGCTAAGGTAATTTTAATGTTTTTTTAACATGTTATGTTATCTTGTTGTTGGGGTGTTATGGTCTCTATAATATTCTGATTTCTAGATCAAGCTTGGGTACATCCTATTTTTTTTCCTCCCATTAATCATCATCTGCCTGTTGAAGATTACCTGTCTGTACATGTAACACAAGTCACTTACATAAATAACAGACCTCCCCAAAACCAGCTGGACAATCTGAGCTATTATTCATGTACACACTACACAGCGCAAACGGTGAGTTACATGACAAAGTTTAACACAAGCAATTTTAGTAGAGTATGAGTTTACAGTTTAGTACAGTCGTGGCCAAAAGTTTTGAGAAATATTAGTTTTCACAAAGTTTGCTGCTAAACTGCTTTTAGATCTTTATTTCAGTTGTTTCTGTGATGTACTGAAATATAATTACATGCACTTCATACGTTTCAAAGGCTTTTATCGACAATTACATGACATTTATGCAAAGAGTCAGTATTTGCAGTGATGGCCGTTCTTTTTCAGGACCTCTGCAATTCGACGGGGAATGCTCTCAATCAACTTCTGATAGCAACCCATTCTTTCATAATCACTTCTTGGAGTTTGTCAGAATTAGTGGGTTTTTGTTTGTCCACCCGCCTCTTGAGGATTGACCACAAGTTCTCAATGTGATTAAGATCTGGGGAGTTTCCAGGCCATGGACCCAAAATTTCAACGTTCTGGTCCCCGAGCCACTTAGTGATCACTTTTGCCTTATGGCACGGTGCTCCATCGTGCTGGAAAATGCATTGTTCTTCACCAAACTGTTGTTGGATTGTTGGAAGAAGTTGCTGTTGGAGGGTGTTTTGGTACCGTTCTTTATTCATGGCTGTGTTTTTGGGCAGAAATGTGAGTGAGCCCACTCCCTTGGATGAGAAGCAACCCCACACATGAATGGTCTCAGGATGCTTTACTGTTGGCATGACACAGGACTGATGGTAGCGCTCACCTTTTCTTCTCCTGACAAGCCTTTTTCCAGATGCCCCAAACAATCGGAAAGGGGCTTCATCGGAGAATATGACTTTGCCCCGGTCCTCAGCAGTCCATTCACGATACTTTCTGCAGAAGATCAATCTGTCCCTGATGTTTTTATTGGAGAGAAGTGGCTTCTTTGCTGCCCTTCTTGACACCAGGTCATCTTTCAAAAGTCTTGGCCTCACTGTGCGTGCAGATGCGCTCACACCTGCCTGCTGCCATTCCTGAGCAAGCTCTGCACTGGTGCCACTCCGATCCCGTAGCTAAATCCTCTTTAGGAGACGATCCTGGCACTTGCTGGACTTTCTTGGACACCCTGAAGCCTTCTTTACAAGAATTGAACCTCTTTCCTTGAAGTTGCTGATGATCCTATAAATTGTGGATTTAGGTGCAATCTTAGTAGCCACAAAATCCTTGCCTGTGAAGCCGTTTTTATGCAATGCAATGATGGCTACACACGTTTCTTTGCAGGTCACCATGGTTAACAATGGAAGAACAATGATTTCAAGCACCACCCTCCTTTTAACATGTCAAGTCTGCCATTCTAACCCAGTCAGCCTGACATAATGATCTCCAGCCTTGTGCTCGTCAACATTCTCACCTGAGTTAACAAGACGATTACTGAAATGATCTCAGCAGGTCCTTTAATGACAGCAATGAAATGCAGTGGAAAGGTTTTTTGGGATTAAGTTAATTTTCATGGCAAAGAAGGACTATGCAATTCATCTGATCACTCTTCATAACATTCTGGAGTATATGCAAATTGCTATTATAAAAACTTAAGCAGCAACTTTTCCAATTTCCAATATTTATGTAATTCTCAAAACTGTAGTAGTGATGCTTGTCTTAGCAGGTGGCCTTCACTAGTTAAGTCTGAGGGAGTAACTAAACAGTAAATTAGTTTACAATATATACAGCCCTAACCCTAAACAAGCACCAAGACTTGAGGGATACTTGTTTCTCCTGAAAACAATACACAGGTCAAACACAGTTCCTGCACAATACTCAATATATAAACCCAAATTACTCATTCATAAACTCACAAGTTTGCACATGTGTGATTAGAATAGATTTGTAAGAAGAGATTTGTCTTTTATATCCGGCCAGTGGGATTTATCGGAATAACAATTTCAGAATTACCCAAGCATTAGTTCCTTAAAATGTCAATGATGCATTGCCAATAACATTGGTTTCAGTTAGTCACTTCCGACCTGATGTGTCATGTCAGTCACAGCATCAGATCATAAGAAAACAGTGTGACAGCACTGTAAGAAAGGACTTTTAAAACATTTTGGTTGCAAAGGACCCCCAAACCTTATCGTCTTTAAGTTAATAATAAATTGAAACCCTGACGTTGAAAACCAGATTAGATTTTCAACGCAATACTTTTCCATTTGGATGGAGATTTGAAACTAAAAGCAGTGTTGGATACTCCAGTGTTGATCCACCACATATGACACTTGGCTGTCTAAATGAGCAATGGGTCACATCAGTCACAAGTGAGACATATCTTGACTTCTATCATGTGACAGCAAACGATGAATATTACAACTGAGGCATTCATATCTGATTAAGCATAATGGTATCGTGACAGATAGTAATCCAGTGTGTGAGAACAGGTCAGATGAGCGCTTCACAATCTACTGAGGAGTGAGATATTACAGTAACGGCTCTAGAGTAACAGCATTACAAAGAAGCTCTACAGGGGTTCCGGTTTTGTGCTATCTGCTAGCATTCCCATACATCTCAATGGAGGTTGTTTGGAATTTGAAACTCTACCATCTTTACTCAATGGTGCTCAAAGGTTTTTGGGCCCAATAACCTGAGCTGTATTTTAGAGGAAATGGCATCATAAAAACACAAAGTCCATCACTACCTTAGAAAGTATCCTGAGTTTTGATGTGATTGGCAGCAGAAAGGAAAATATAAATGTTGAAGAGTTAAATTTTCCTTCCATTTTTTGCAAAGAAACCTTATCTGAATTAAAAATGTGGCACATTTATACATGGTAACTAAAGTTTTAGTTATATGAGGCAAACTGTTAAAACTGAGTGGTTAACTTTACACCATCCGCTATGGACTTGCTTTATGCTCACTGATCTCTCTCTCTCTCCATATATACATAAGATATATAAATAAGTCCTGCATCAGTATCACACATATGCATCGTGCTGCTCACGTGTACAGCGTCGGCCAATACTGAGCCGACGTTCGGCCGTAAACACAGTAGCCTGCGCATGACAACAGTTCAAATTGTTGAAACGGTCACAAAGCCAAACGTCGCTTCATCACATTAAGATTGAGTCACTGCAGTCACAGACTATTTTAACGATGTCTTTAATACCTTTCTGGATCTCAAAAGGTAAAATGACTTTACTGGCTGTATGTGGTTCAGAAACCCATCAAAAAAATCAAAAAACAAGATGAACGAAAAAGAACGAAGGTCTTACAACAAAGGGTTACAAAACCCAAAACTGAAATTGTCAATAAATTTAAATCTGAAATTGTATACTGATTGAATGAATTGAAATATTGAAGAATGCTATCAATGTATTCTTTAGCAAAATTAAAAGTTTCATCTCTGTCATTGTCCTCTCCTGGAGGTTTAAACTTTTTCTCTCTTTCTCTTTCTTTTCGCAACTCTTTTTACTGTTGTTGCCACTTAACTACACATCACACTCCATCACATCTCCACATGTCACATTACACAACAAAAAAAAATTTCACTAAAAAAATTTTGAAATATTAACTAAAATTTTATAAATTAAATTTTATTTAAATAATGTAATTTATTAAATAAATTAGTTAAAATGTGTATTGTGTGTTGTGTGTTAGTGTGTTAACTCGATCTAACGGCTCCTCGAACCGATTTCATCTAATCTCATCAGTCATTCATCAATATCAAATAATACACATGAAAATGATGAAACAAATGAAACAAATGTGACAAATGTGAGACACAAACACATTTTTCAAGTTTTTTTCACGTTAATAACCTTAACTCCCCAGACTGCTTTTGTCGGATAAATGATGATGATGGATTCGGGGTTTATGATTGGTTAGATGACTGTCAATCAAAACTGTCGGGTCAATTACTCATACTCATGAGAATGAACTCAGCTTTTTTTTTTTGTCCTGACAGACATGCGCATATAGCAGAGTGTGTGAGGCAATTCAATTGATGAGACTTATTTTTACTCTCACTCAAAATGATGGGTGCTTGCTTTTGATTCCTTTTTAGAGGAAAAAGCTGCTCATACCTGCTGGTCTAGGATCAGTTTTCTCTGTAATAATAGCAAAATGGCAAACCAGATTTGGTTTTTGCACTCTTGAGATCAAAGGTTTCTGTTTACAAGATGTTTTTGTAGCGTTGAGCAATGCAGCCCATCACAAACATCTGTGTTGGTTTCTTGAATCCAATGGCCAATCTGACAGAAAGAATCCACTCACCTCTCAAAATGGGGGTATTGGCCCTCTTGTTATAAGTTAACAAGCAAGTGACACATAAGTGCCAGCTTTTGATTATAAAGGGAGCTTTTATAGGTGATATAATCCATTTAAATTTTGAATCAAACGTTTGTTTTGCTGCATCATGTAAGGCAATGATTTTTGATTATTCGAATTGGCTGTCATGCCAAATCATGCATACAGTATGCTTGCTTTTCTGTTCAAATAAATAGAGGTTTGTGAATGTAGCCACTTAAATAAGAGATAATTTATCAGGAGCATTTATGCTGGGATATGTAGGTTGTTTCTAGATGGACATAACTTGAAACCATTTCATGATATTCTATTTAAATGTGTTTTTAAAGAAGCAGCACATCTTCTTAGTCTTACCTAGAGTGGTTCATCCTTCTCCTATGCACATGCATCATTAGACTAACTAGTATCAAGTATTTCTTTCTCTAAAGACGAAGTTCAAAGAACAAGTACAAACGAATAAGTTGAAGGTAAAGCACGACAAGGTGTGCCTTAGGATGGGAAATCTGTAGAGAATGCAAGAAGTCTGAAATGTTACACTTTATAGGCTAGATTGCGTGACGGACAAGAACCTGCGGAAAAAAGTATCATTAATTTAACCATAATTGGAACTTTTTAAAGTTGATGTGAATGTCAGGTGACGGTGATGTTACTTAACTTACTGATGAACTCTTGTGGTTTGATATCTTTTAACGAGTGATCACTACTGAGGCAACTATTAAGGGATTAATTCACCTTAAAATTAAAATATCCAGATAATTTACTCACCCCCATGTCATCCAAAATGTTTATGTCTTTCTCTTTTCAGTCGAACAGAAATTAAGGTTTTTGAGGAAAACATTCCAGGATTTTTCTCCATATAGTGGACTTCAACAGGGTTCAACAGGTTGAAGGTCCAATTTGCAGTTTCAAAGCACTCTACAAGATCCCAGACGAGGAATAAGGGTCTAATCTAGTGAAATGATTTTCTAAAAAAAATAAATAAATAAATAATATATTATATATACTTTTTAACCACAAATGCTCATCTTGCACTGCCCCACGCATTAACAATCATGTTGGAAAGGTCACTCAAGATGTAGTTGGAAGTACCAGATTAGGGTGAAAAATTCTCTCACTTTCTCCTCCAACTCCAAAATTGTCCGACATCGTTGTTTTACCTTTTTGGTAAGGGCCGTTTGTCTTTGCACATTCGCTTTGTAGACAATGGATTGGTACTTCGCCTACGTCACGCATGAGCTTTCCAATGTGATTACGTAATGCGTGATGCAGAGCAGTGTAAGACGAGCATTTGTGATTAAAAAGTATATAATTTTTATTTTTTCACTAGATAGACCCTTATTACTCATCTGGGATCATGTAGAGCCCTTTGGACCTTCAACCCGCTGAAGTCCACTCTATGGAAAAGAATCCTAGAATGTTTTCCTCAAAAAAAAAACCTCTTTAATTTCTTTGACTGAAGAAAGAAAGACACATATCTTGTATGACATGGGGGATGAGTACATTATCATAAAATTTTAATTCTGACATTAATTATTCCTTTTAGGATCTGTGCATGGATTCCTCTTAGCAGAAATATATCCGTAAAACACAGAAAGAGGAAACGTTATGCATAAGTCACAGTCACACTTAAACCGGAACAGCCTCTGACATAGACAACAGACAATAAGGTTAAAGATGGAATAAGCATGCAAACTCAAGATATCCATGTTGAAAAATAGGATAAATGATTATAAATAAAAATAAATGAAAAAAAGATTTTAAAAAAATGATTATAAGTTAAATGATTAACTGATACTTAAATATGAAGAGTAATATGATGGATATATTCTGATTTCTTTTTTTTTCTACATGCACATATTTAAATGCAATTCCAAATAACGCCACTGTTATTGAACACATGAACACAATGACATGACTGAATATTCAGAAGACAATGATGTGAACCGAAAATTCAAAGAGGAACGGCTAAAAAAAAAGTTAAACTGGTGATTGATATTTGTTCAGAGACTCATTTTTTCTAAAACTTTCACAGGAGTAAAAACTGCCTTTACAGTTTGGCATTTATCGTGATAATTATCAACTGATATGAAAAATTCTATCATGATCATTTTTTGGCCATATCACCCATGCAGTTTTACTCCCACTTTTTCATAGCTTTACACGCCCATTTGTTCATTTTTTTTTTTTTTTTAACAAATTCGAGGTGTGAACAAAGTGCCAAAACAGGGGCTTTCATGACATTTTAATATACTTTGTTGGTTGAACCAAGGGCGGGATCAAACTGCTTAAAATATCTACAACACAGTCAAATTCGAGAAAGTTGTGACATGTTTGTGACAGGGTAGTCGTGGAACAAACAGTGCCAGTGGTGAGGGAGTCGGGCTTGTAATCTGAAGGTAGCCAGTTCGATTCCCACACCGGCAGGAATTGAAAGTGGGGATTGTGAATAAACAGCACTCTCTCCACCTTCGATACCATGACTAAAGTGCCCTTGAGCAAGACACCTAACCCCAATTGCTCCCCTTGTAAGTCGCTTTGGATAAAAGCGTCTGCTAAATGATGAAAAATGTAAATGTAAATGTAATGTTTTTTTCTGGTAACAAAATTGCAGCAATGTCCTTACAAGCAGTACATTTTTAAATTTTAGCAATTATAAATCACACAAATTTACTTTAATTCCTATCTTTAACCCTGAAATTTACCACTAATTTATACTCCGTGTATTTATACAGTGGGAAGAACATGTATTTGATTGATACACTGCTGATTTTGCAAGACATAAGTATTTGATCACTTACCAACCAGTAAGAATTCCAGACCTGTTAGTTTTTCTTTAAGAAGCATTATCTGTATAAAAGACACCTGTCCACACATTCAATCAAACAGACTCCAACCTCTCCACAATGGCCAAGACCAGAGAGCTGTGTAAGGACACCAGGGATAAAATTGTAGACCTGCACAAGGCTAAGATGGGCTAGAGGACAATAGACAAGCAGCTTGGTGAGAAGGAAACAACCGTTGGCGCAATTATTAGAAAATGGAAGAAGTTCAAGATGACAGTCAATCTCCCTCGGTCTGGGGCACCATGTAAGATCTCACCTCGTGGGGCATCAATGATCATGAGGAAGGTGAGGGATCAGCCCAGAACTACATGGAAGGACCTGGTCAATGACATGAAGAGAGCTGGGACCACAGTCTCAAAGAAAACCATTAGTAACACTACGCCATCATAGATTAATATCCTGCAGCGCACACAAGGTCCCCCTGCTCAAGCCAGCGCATGTCCAGGCCCATCATAAGTTTGCTAAAGACCATCTGGATAATCTAAAGGAGGAATGGGAGAAGGTCATGTGGTCTGATGAGACAAAAATAGAGCTTTTTGGTCTAAACTCCACTCGCCGTGTTTGGAGGCAGAAGAAGGATGAGTACAACCCCAAGAACACCATCCCAACCGTGAAGCATGGAGGTGGAAACATCATTCTTTGGGGATGCTTTTCTGCAAAGAGGACAGGACGACTGCACCGTATTGAGGGGAGTCTGGATGGGGCCATGTATCGCAAGATCTTGGCCAACAACCTCCTTCCCTCAGTAAGAGCATTGAAGATGGGTTGTGGCTCGGTCTTCCAGCATGACAATGACCCGAAACACACAGCCAGGGCAACTAAGGACTGGCTCCGTAAGAAGCATCTCAAGGTCCTGGAGTGGCCTAGCCAGTCTCCAGACCTGAACCCAATAGAAAATCTTTTGAGGGAGCTGAAAGTCTGCACTGCCCAGTGACAGCTGGGAACCTGAAAGATCTGGAGAAGGTCTGTATGGAGGAGTGGGCCAAAATCCCTGCAGCAGTCTGTGCAAACCTGGTCAAGAACTACAGGAAACGTATGATCTCTGTAATAACAAACAAAGGTTTCTGTACCAAATATTAAGTTCTGCTTTTCAGATGCATCAAATACTTATGTCAGGCAATAAAATGCAAATTAATTAATCATACAATATGATTTTCTGGATTTTTGTTTTAGATTCCGTCACTCACAGTTGAAGAGTACCTATGATAAAATTACAGACTTCTACATGCTTTGTAAGTGGGCAAACCTGCAAAATCGGCAGTGTATCAAATAGGGTTGGGTACCGAAACCCGGTGCCAATACGGCACCGGTACCTATAGAACCGGTATGCACCGGACCGAATCAGAATGCGAATGTCGGTGCCTCATTTCGGTGCCACTTAAATGCCTGAAGTGATTGAAATATTTGTCCTCTGGTGCTTTGACACAGACATAAGAAGCATCAGATTCATCAACACACCTGATCGCTAGTTAAATTTAAATACTCCTTTCATGGGGTATCAGAATGCTCTGAAAAATAATGTCCCGAATGAGAAAACTCACGTGAACGTTGGAAAGCTTTGATGATACAAATCGTCGGGAAGTGAGACCATCCGTGAAGCGCAGCAACTACACTGGCGCTGACTGCAGTGCAGCAGGTGGTCTACCGTTAGCTTAGCTAGCTAAATTAAACGCGCTTAAATTAAAATGCCTAAAACTAAACGCTCCAAAGTGTGGCTATATTTCACCAGAAAGAATTCTGACACCGCGACGCGCAGCAAATGTTTGCGTGTAAAGGGGGAAACACGTCAAACCTAATGAAACATTTGAGGGCACATGGAATATGACCGTTTTTGACCGCTTGCGACAGTCTTCCCATATCGTCTGCACTTTCAAACAGGCCTCATCAACAACATCTGAGAGAGTTTTCTCCTGTGCAGGACATGCAATAAGTCAGGAGAGGTGTCATATTATGCCAGAGATGGCAAATATGGTCCTATTTCTGCAAAAAAAATTGCTGAAATTTGAAGCTGTTAAATTATTGTAGTAAGCGAGTTGGCTCAGGTTTTACTGCTGTTGTGTTTTGGATTTACTTATATATTCATGTGTACTTTAAACTTTTAATATATTGTTCAATTTAAAGAACTTTTTTTGTCCAGTAAAAAGGTATTCTTGACCGAGTCATCCACCATCATATTGTGGCTTTTTTTAAAGTATCGGTTCAGGCACCGTTTTAGCACCGGTACCGTTTTAAAAGTATCGATTTGGCAAGTATCAAATACTTGTTCTCCACACTGAATATACACAGACACACACACACACACTCAACCCGCTGAAGTCCACTCTATGGAAAAGAATCCTAGAATGTTTTCCTCAAAAAAAAACCTCTTTGACTGAAGAAAGAAAGACACATATCTTGTATGACATGGGGGATGAGTACATCATCATAAAATTTTAATTCTGACATTAATTATTCCTTTTAGGATCTGTGCATGGATTCCTCTTGGCAGAAATATATCCGTAAAACACAGAAAGAGGAAACGTTATGCATAAGTCACAGTCACACTTAAACCAGAACAGCCTCTGACATAGACAACAGACAATAAGGTTAAAGATGGAATAAGCATGCAAACTCAAGATATCCATGTTGAAAAATAGGATAAATGATTATAAATAAAATAAATGAAAAAAAGATTAAAAAAAATGATTATAAGTTAAATGATTAACTGATACTTAAATATGAAGAGTAATATGATGGATATATTCTGATTTCTTTTTTTTTCTACATGCACATATTTAAATGCAATTCCAAATAACGCCACTGTTATTGAACACATGAACACAATGACGTGACTGAATATTCAGAAGACAATGATGTGAACCGAAAATTCAAAGAGGAACGGCTAAAAAAAAAAAGTTAAACTGGTGATTGATATTTGTTCAGAGACTCATTTTTTCTAAAACTTTCACAGGAGAAAAACTGTTTAAAATTTGGCATTTATCGTGATAATTATCCACTGATATGAAAAATTGTATCATGATATTTTTTTTGGCCATATCACCCATGCCGTTTTACTCCCACTTTTTCATAGCTTTCCACGCCCATTTCTTCATTCTTTTTTCTAAACAAATTCGAGGTGTGAAAAAACAGTGCCAAAACAGGGGGTTTCATGACATTTTAACACAGTTTGTTCACAGGGCGGGATAAAAATGCAAAAAATATCTACACCACAGTCAAATTAGGGACAGTTGTGACATGTTTTTTTCTGGTAACAAAATTGTAGCAATGTCCTTACAAGCAGTACATTTTTCAATTTTTCAATTTCAGCTATTATAATCCCACAAAATTTACTTTAATCCCTATCTTTAACCCTGAAATTTACCACTAATTTGTACGTTGCTGCGCACTGGGCCTCATATTTTCTAGGCACCATTTATAAGAAACTTGCACTGTGACATAGGATGCTATCATAAAGTACAGTCATCTTAATATAAAATGCATATCCATTAGAGAACTGAAGTCAGCTAAACAGCCGTCAATGACGCATGCAGAAAATGCCTTCAGCTACTTAACACAACCTATGCGTCAAAATGTTCGTGTCAGGAGCCTGTCTGAAAGATGACACCTATATTGTAGGAAGTCACGCAACCCTGATATAAACACAACAAACCTTACATCAGAACCTGCCAGGCCTTTCCATACCTAGCCATAAACATTCAGAGACATGTCTGTCATACTACACAGATTCTAAAGTGCAAGCTTCAGGTGCAGAAATGCACCCATGTGCACCAGTGAAACTACAGATTGAAATCTACATAGGGTCAAAAAACTGTTTTAAGATAAAAAAAAAAAAAAGAGCTCAACCGAGAGAGTTCCTGTTCTTGCTTACTGTAAGATCATTTGACACTTTTCATATCCGTTTGTGTTGCTTCAAAAAAAGGAGATGTAGACTACAGCCTCTCAACCATTATTTTAAGATTTTGTTTCATATTTAGTCATGTGTAACAATGTTAAATGACACAGTTGGTAATGTGGTTAAGAACAGCTTCAAGATGCCAAGATGAAACTAGTTGCATTCATTGCTCAGGTGTGATTTTGGCCCATTCTTCCACACAGTCTTCAAATCTTGAAGGTTTCCATGGGCCTCTTCTATGAACGCTGATCTTTAGTTTTTTCCACAGATTTTCAATTGGATTGAAGTCAGGTGATTGGCTGTGTGTTTGGGATCATTGTCTTGCTGAAATGTCGAGCCTCGTTTCATCTTCATCATCCTGGTAGATGGCAGCAGATTTTTATAAAGACTGTCTCTGTACATTTTTCCATTCATCCTTCCTTCAATTATATGAAGTTTGCCAGTGCCGTATGCTGAAAAACAGCCCCACACCATGATGCTCCCAACACCAAACTTTACTGTTGGTATGGTGTTTTTGGGGTGATGTGTGGTGCCATTTCTCCTCCAAACATGGCGTGTATTATGCCATCCAAAGAGTTCAATTTTGGTCTCATATGACTAGACTATATTCTCCCCGTATTTCACAGGCTTGTCCAAATGTTGTGCAGCAAACTTTAAACGAGCTTCAACATGCTTTTTCTTCAGTAATGGAGTCTTGCGTGGTGAGTGTGCATACAGGCCATGGCGGCTGAGTGCGTTACTTATCGTTTTCTTTGAAACAATTGTACCTGCTAATTCCAGGTCTTTCTGAAGCTGTCCACAAGTGGTCCTTGGCTCTTGGACAACTCTTCTGATAATTCTTTTCACTCCTCTCTAAGAAATCTTGCAAGGAACACCTGGTCATGGCCGGTTTATGGTGAAATGATGTTCTTTCCACTTCCGGATTATGGCCCCAACAGTGCTCAGTGGAACATTCAGAAGTGAAATCCTTCTGTAACCAATGCCATAAGTATTTTTAGCAACTTGCGAAGGTTTTGAGAGCTCTTTGCTTTTACCCATCATGAGATGTTTCTTGTGTGACACTTTGCTAATGACCTTTTCATAGGGCATCAGTTGGGACTGAACCAGCTGATATTAATTTGCACTGACAAGAGACATGATTGCTTTCTAATTACTGATTGTCCTGGCTTTCCATGCCTTTTTGGACCTCCCTTTCTTCATGTGTTGAATACTTTTTCCCTGTGTCATTTAAAATTATTACACATAATTTATGGACATCTATGCTTTGATTTGATTTTGATTTGCTATGGATTGGATGGGTTTCAACCAACACCTAGTGAAAATTTCATGTCAATAGCACCTTTAGAAATATATTTACTGAGAAAAATGGTGACGTCTTCAATACTTATTTTACCCGCTGTGTGTGTGATTTTATACATTATATATACATTTATTATTCTTTGTTAATGTTAGTTAAATGCAGTATCTTATTCTTATTTCATGCTAACTAAAGTAGTTAACTAATGACATTTAATGATAATTGTAGAGTTATCAAAATGTCTAGCCGACAATGCTAAAAACATTCATAAAGACTATCCAAACAGAGACATTTCCCTAAGGAAATACCTGAGGACAAAAACCACTGATAAATCAAAGCAGGTCTGACTGTTTCGGGTGACTCTGACCTCTTGAAGAAGAGCAAAGAGCGGAGACTAAAGTCTAATGTCAAAAACATGATGAAGTACAGACTTCTGAAGCTGACTGAAGTCCCGGGGCAAAAAAAAGATTCCCTTTTGCCTTTTTTTGAGTCGCACGTAGGCAGATGAAAAGAGAGCGCGAAAATGAGAACTGAATAGAGGGTGGGTCTTAACTAACGGAATGGAGACAAAATTATCCCTCTCTCGTAATAACTGTATCCTTCCATTTCACACAACTGTATGAAGCTTAAAGGCTTCACTCAAAAAATGAAAACTACTCACCCTCATGTCGTTCCAAACCCATAAGGCTTTCGTTCACCTTCGGAAAACAAATTAAGATATTTTTCATGAAATCCGAGAGGTATCCACAGACAGCAATTTAACCACTGTCAAGGTCCAGAGAGGAACTAAAGACATAGTTAAAACAGTCGCCGTGGCCGCAGTGCTTCAACCTTAATTTTATGAAGCGACGAGCATACTATTTATGCGCAAAAACAAAAATAATGACTTTATTCAACAATATCTGTAGCATCGTTTCCTACGCTGTTTACGTTCAGCTCTTCCAGGTTCTACGTCAGAACACCGACTCATTATTGGCCGACTCCTGCGTCAGCATCACACGCATGCGTCGTGCTGCTCACGTGAACAGCGTAACAGCGTTTAGCATTACAATAATGATAATTTAAGGTTAAATGTGCCTAACTATTATTACTGCAAAAACTATTAATCACACAAACACACTAAGCAAAACAGTATGAAAGGAAAAACAGCCATTGGCGCAGCATAAGTCTTACGTGAAGAAGCAGCATAAATATCTGCCTCCAGAAGAGCATTCAGCGATTCCCTAGAGAAACACGGTGGTGGCATTTGCGTGCAAGCAGGTAACACATTTTGGTCCATGGAGGAAAAGTGATGAGTCAGTGAAGGAGAAGAAAATTGCTCTCCCAGTGAAAGCTTTCATTCCCATGTGCAGTTGCCATGACTACAGCTGATGTGATTACCAGGCAGCAGTGGAGTTATGATGAGGTTTGTGAGCCAGTTTGCTGATGCTCCATAGTATAATGATAGTTGTCACGTGAAGGAACAGTTTGAGAACGCCACATAACATTTTAAGCGTCTCTGTTTAAAGAATAGAATCCAGCAAATAAAAAACAGCCAGTGATACTACACCATGGAGACTCTGATGTAAGGTTTGTTGTTGTGTTCTGAGAGAGGAATGGAAACAACCCTAATCCCATCACAATCTGCAGACTCTCAATAATGATCTGAGGACAGACAGATTCGACCACTCTCTTGCACTAGATGGCAAAACGCACAGCTGGAGCTTCCTTCAAAATAACTTCACTTTTCAGAACCATTTTTGCAATGTCTTTTAATCCAACTGATCCCAAGACAGTGAATGCCTCAAGTCAGTTCTCCTCAAAGGTGACTCAACATAACCACAGGTGTAGTTAATCAACAATAATTACAACAACATTAATCATTTATAGTAATATAATGTATAGTAATATTTTTGGTAAAAAATGATCAGAAGTGTCTTTCAGTGACTGGTAATTCAACACTGACAGGTTAGATACTGCACACTGATCTATATTAGTATACAAGTGTGCATTTCTGCATTCACTGCAGGTCCAGACAACAATGTGCACCAGCCTGATATTCAGAGGTAGATTGGATCAACAGCAGCTGATACAGGGTTTTAAATAGAAAAAAAGCGAAAGCAAAAATGGTGCCTTTCAAAAAAACATGTGCTGTTGATGATGTACCTACTCAAGACCTGACCTTTCTTAGAATAAGAAAGCACAAAAACTACAAACTAGACATTGCAATCACAGAAACGTTCAACAGAACAACCAAATTAACCAAGTGAAAACACATCCTGCTTAACACATAACGTTGCAGGATGGAAAGCACGTGTCTTTCTCGGTCTGTCTCTCCCTCTCTTAATTTTATTTATTTATTTAATTATTTATAAAAGTTTCTACACGGTTGCTCAACAACAGTTCGCAGCATAAGAGTCAATGTTTACTTCACTCAAGAGTTGACCGTTTAAGTTACAACGCAAATCTGCATTTGAACCGATTTGAATAACCGTTCACGCTGAGCACAAACACACTTTCAATTATCACCCTCCTACAGCAGTTTAGGGATTTGCCCTTGTCCTTAGTCTATCTTCAAATACACTACGCATTTATTGCACTTCATAAGCCTCTGCAACGACTCAACGGTTGTACTCACATGACAATGTGCTTCTCCGTGATCTGTTACGCTCCGCTCCAGTGTTGATATGATAGTCCCCAGTTCGAGTATATTACTGTTTCTTAATTACGAACAACCCCAAACTGACGTTACTACTCGAAGTAATCGAAAATCTGAAACATAGGGTATGTGTTTAGAGACAAAATTCTCCCCCTTTTTTAAAGTAGCTCGTTTTCATGTAAACGCTCGTCTCTCTCTATCTATTGTGTCCACGCTGTTGATAAGTAAACGCCGTTTTGCCCAAAGGGAAGATCAGGTCAGCAGCACTTCACCTATACAACAGCGCCATCTGGCCGTAAGACACGGAACAACATAAAACATAATAAACACACTAAAAAAAACTTCTATTTTTAAGAGTGAAGGCTTAACCTGAAGGAGTGTTCATTGTTTGAAAGAGAGAAACAAAGAAGAGTTATATAAAGCGCCACTTTACAAAACATTTAAAGGGACAGTACCCAAAATGAAAATTCTGCCATCATTGGGTGAGTACATTTTTTGGGGTGAACTATCCCTTTATTTATTTAACAACCTAACATTTCTTTTTGGCTAACAATTTGTTGTCAAAATAAGCTTAATATTTATTTTGTACTCCACACACTAACTATAAACCATTCAGTTCCTTCGGTAAAAACCAAATTATATTTTATCAAAGAGGTGCAAACACGAGGAAGGGGTTTTCGGTCAGTTGAGGGGAGTCAGCTGTTTTTCTTCTTGGCATCCTGTCACAGCTTCACCATATCAGAACATTCTGAACAGGAATATGTCACGTATTAGCCAAACCAGTTGGACGTGACAAGCTTTGTTATAAATACTGTGGATAACTGCCTAGGGCATTGTGCAATATGCAGCTATGCAGTATAACTAAAATACAAAACATTCATCTAATATAAACTAACTGCAACTCAGTTATTGAGTAAAAGTTGAGTACAAAAATCTTATTGATTGTATAAAAAAATGCAACGTGATTCATGTCAAATCAACATGTAGCCCATGAATACATACATTTAACTATAAATATAAATGCACTTACCGGACTTTTTCAAGACGACAAATTCGCTGTTCCAAATTCCTTGACCTCAGGTTCTCATTTCCTTATCAAACGGACTTCCAATGGTAAAACCTCAGTCAGCGTTCGCGGTCTAAACTTTAACATAGGCCAGCAACACTAAAGCTCAGAAATGCTTGTTCTCAAATTTGCCCACTACAATGACATAGGCTATGCGTCCCTCAAAGGCTAGAGTTGTCCTGTCATCGCACCTGCCCCGTCTGTGCATTCCGTGTGGATTTAAGCAGCCTAAATGTAGATCTCATTATTCACTTGAGAAGCAGGTGATTACTTTTACAGCCCTGTGAAACTCTGTCCCGGATGGTAGGCAGTCTATGCTATTCAAACAACATTTGCTGAGCAATTTATTCAAGCAATATGTTCAATAATCACCAAGACTGTCGTCTCAGGCTTTCACTGATTGAATAGGTAGGTCAGGAACGAGCACGGCAGGGGAGCTGGAAGTAAGATTAGGATGGGCAAAGAAGATTTGAGGCTTAGAGCCGACCTCAAAACTGGCTTTTGCGCGCTTCTCTGAACGATAACGCCAGTGTGTGAAAATGTGTTTTTATGTGTAGTAGTGCAAGGGGTAGCCAAAGTGTGTGAATAAACCTATTTATTTAGGCTTGCCTACATAATTTAAACTTAATTGTGTTAAAGTGTGATGTTCACTCTCAGGTTGTTGGATAGTTGAACAGAGCGCGCGCGGGTGGCAGGTCTAACAAAAGACATTTTTACAAAAATTCTTAGGAGTTGTAATTGTGACACTGATTATCAGAGGACTTGTAGAGACGCCACCCATACAGGAGAACAGAATTCTCCTGAGTTTTCAATCTTTCTCATAATACTAGTGATGCTGTGAAACTGAGACCATTTTACCAATCGCACTGAGACATTTAAAATGATACTAAACATGAAATTGGAAAAATAGTAGATTCACAAGATACGTGATACATAGCATATATGCATTCTTGGAGAACTTCAGTGACTTGACTCAGGGGCAGGAAGGGATGCATAGATGAGTGAGGACAGTTTGGGCAAGACTTTGTCCTATTCCTGTGAAATCTTCTCTCCAGACGAGTTTTATTGCTTTATTGCAGGAAGCTTGATCTCAGCTTTTGTCTAAGCAGGAAAATCAAACCTTACACAAACCAATCAATATTAATAATCCAATTGTCTGACGACACATCTCTGTTTTTGAGAAATAAAGATCACGATTCTTTAGCCTTAAATATAATTCATCTCTTTTCATCTCTTCTGGTTTAGTTCTTAATATTGACAAATGTGAACTATTATCTATTAAACATTCGAGACATTCCAGTCAAATCCGAAGTTAAATACTGAGGTATAATTATTAGTAAAGAGCAGAAAAAAGATCAAACTTCATTTTGAGCCTCTTATTCTTGCTGTTCAGCGTAAATTGAACTCTTGGTTCCAGTGTGATTTCTCTAGAACAGCTGGAGTGTTTCTTTCTAAAGCAGATGCTGATCTCGGGTTATTTATCCCACAATGGCTCCGGATGTTTCTGTGGACACTTGTAGAATGCTGGACAAAATGATACTAGACTTTGTCTGAAAGTGTAAAAATCACTGAGTTAAAAGAGTGTTATGAGAGCTGATCGGACAATGGATTTGAGTTAGAGGACTTTTCCACTCTTCATAATTCTCTCAAGGTTAAATGGATAAAGTGTTTTTGGAATATTATCCCAAATCATATTTTCAGTTCAGTTTTGTTCCGCTGCAACTCTGACATCTCTAGAACACCTTCAACTCTTTCTAGTTTCATAAACAGGTTTTAATATGCTGCTCCCTCATATATGATGATCATTTTTCTCCACATCACTGTTTTATCTGGAACCACCAAAATATTACATATAAAAATAAATCTCTTTTTTAATAATTGGTTTGATGAGAATATACTTCTAGACGATCTTGCTCTCATATGAACTCTTCCTGCAGGACTTCTCTTTCCCCTCAAGAGAGCATCCCAGTGTTTTTGGAGCAATTCCTGATGGTGTCATATCTTTAGTCAGATCGGCTCCTAAAGCTCCTTTATTCTCTGCTCTATTTTTGACGGCACAAATCTATTTGTTGATCAATGTCTTCTCAGCAGCTCGTCAAACAGAAATCAGATCTCTTTACCTGCTTGAGCTTTTGGAAAAACACATTTAATGATATAATGTGGGAAGATTTCCGGCTTCTACTGTGAAAATGTCTTTTATCTAATAAAGTTGTTGAAGTTTCTGTTAAAATGATTCACAACTGCGACTAAGTTCATTATAAACGAGCTAAATTTAATAATCGTATTTCCTCCATGTGCTCCTTTTGTCGTCATTTTGAAGAGAAAATGAACCATTTGTTTTGGGACTGTGTGTCTTGTAAAGTATTTTGGGTTGACTTTTCAAACTTTGTTAAAAGACTTCTATCTTCTAACATTTGTATAAGCCCAAAACTGTGAATTTAGACCCTGTCTTTTTAATTTTGTACTTAATTTACTACTTTTCTTGCCAAATTTCATGTTCACAAATGTAAATTCTCAAAGAAAGTCATTTTTTATTTTTTAGAAAGATTTTGATTTATATCTAAACTCTTCGAGGAATTGTACAAATTTTACTGCATGTAAGACTCTTATGGTGTAAAACATTTAAACTAGTTTAATACGCTTTTTTCTGTTTTTATATTGTAACCCTCATAACTGTATTGTTTAGTGTTGTTATATATTGTTTATGACTGTTTGTCATCTCTTTGTTATTTTTGCATAATTTAAAAAAAAAAATAGTTCGCCATAAAGTTATTAATGTTTTATGACGCTATGGAACACCTCAGAGCATTATTTGTGAAATATATTTTTATAATTTGTATGTAATTGTAACGACGAGACAACGGAGTGAGTATCCATTTGCAGTTTATTTAAACAGTTCAGTGTCAAACAGGCAGTAGTCAATACACGGCAGTAAACACATAGGAGGCAAACCATAAACAAGAACGGAGACAGGCTTAAGTCGGGGCAGGCGGCAAACATACACAGTCCAGATAACAGGCAGAGGTCAGGCAGGCAGCAAAGGTTCAGAAACGGGTAAACAGTCCAAAGTCAAAACAGAATAACAGTCCACAGGGATAAATGCTCAGAGTTGATGACAGAATGACAATCAATACTTCGCCTTGTAGTGTGGTGTGAGTAAGGCTTATATAGAGAGATGATATGTGTCAGGTGGGAGAGTAATCAGTCCCAGGTATGAGGGCTTGTGGGAAATGAAGGGTTAATAGGTTAATATTCGGGTGAGAGCTTCCTCTGCTTGTCCGGAGGATGTGAAGAGGGGGCCTAGCTCGTAACAGTAATTATAATTAGTAATAATAATATAATAGTATATTATACTATTATACATATTATAATTTTGGAGATAAAATTTATAGTTCGCTCTAACTTCCGGCCTGTGACGTGTGCAGCTCTCTCTCTCTCTCTCAAATTGAAAAAAAAGTGAGTTTGAGTTTTCCTGTCGCCATTTTAAGCGGGAAAATATGAATTTTCTTTTTTTTGAGAAGCTGTATCTTGTGAAAGTTTGATCGAGGTCAGTGTTCATGTGTGGATTCCTCATATTAATATGAATCTCTGGAGGACATTTGAAGTGATATAGTCGTGGCCAAATGGTGAGGGAGTTGGGCTTGTAACGTGAAGGTTGCCAGTTCGAGGAATTGAAGGTGGGGATTGTGAATAAACAACATTCTCTCCACCTTCGATACCACGACTAAACAAACTCAAACAGGTTTGGAACATCATGAGTAAATGACAGACTTTTCATGTTTTGATGAACGATCCCTTTAACTGTTGGGTTTGTTTTTAGTGATAAGACTCACCTAAACCATTTAATGACTCTTTAAAAATCATATAAAAATTCGAAAATGGGGGGACCTGAATTCTTTCCTCCTCTTCCAGATCCCCATCTCCAAGTTGCCATAGTTGTTCAGGAGAGAGCTGTCCTTCTGTTCGCAGAGGGTGATTGTTCCATCCTCCAGTGAAGGAATGAAGGTCTGCCCTAATGCGAGGAAGAACGATGTAATGAACCCCAAACAGGTGGAAGATGTCCGAGATGTCCAGCAGCCCATCCTCCTCGAGAGTGTGCAGAACATCATAGTAGTCGCTTGTGTCACCGAGACGTCTCGCCAAAGGCCCTCGATACTGAAATTAAATTAATTTATTGACATTAGTTTTTAAAAACGGATGAGGACTGTTTGAAATTTCCGATAATAATGCAAATCTGAATCTATCAAGGTCACTGAAATGACATTATCCAGCTCAGGGTCTGTGATGGTGCTGTATGTTCCTCTAACAGAAAGATCATATTCATTCATTCTTATGTGAACTGTTCTCATAGAAACGCAAAGGCATTTGGCAATGCAAGAAACAGGTAGATGTGTATCCAGCAAATCTTTTAGTCTTTCTCTCTCAATGACAATTTTTGGGCATCCAGCACCTGGACCAACGACTCTTTCCACTTCCACACTTGGCACACATGTGGCTTCAATCTCAGACCTTACCATGTGATGAAGGTTTCACAGTCAGTGTAAAATCTCTGGGGGAATGTCTATCTGTCCAGAAAAGGATTCAAGTATAACAAGCTCATGGTGGCTCATAAACTCCAAATAATCAAGGTTAAGTGGTTGCTGACTTATTTCAGATTGTAATTTGTTCAAAAGTCTCTCCAAAAATATAAAGTGGATGGTTTTGCATACTAAGTATGCATTGCCACAGAACTTATACTGGAAAATAAATGACTAATCTTACGTACTATTTAGGATGGATAGTATGCACAGTGGAAAGCAGGCTTGTTCCGTCTTACTGCAAAAGATAATAATGAAAATAAAAGTCAAATTATGTGGGTAACAATGACATATATGCAAACATAACAGTAAGTGAAAATCTTCACTTCATCCCACTGTGCATACTATCCATCCTAGTATGTAAGATTAGTATTCCAGTCTTTATTTTAGCATGTTAGTTTTTTTTTTTTACATTACATTGCATTTCTATGTTCATTTCATAGCTTTTATTTTTAATTATTCAGAGGCAGTACATTATCTTGCTTACACACTTAACTAATTAAAAGGGGAAAAATCTGTCCTCTAGATAGACAGTTATATGAAAAGTGATGCAACGAAATGTTCCATAACTGACGAGAAAAGATTGAGTTAAGAGATATAGCCCGGGTTTTACAGACAAGTACACTAAACCAGGATTAAGCCTTAGTTCAGTTAGGATATTTAAGTAGCTTTTATAAAATTGCCTTTAAAAAATCATTACTAGTGATAATCTTTAGACAAAACAAGGGCAGTAACATATTAAGATGTCAGAGTACGTTTGTTTCAGTTAAAAACAACTCAAACATGCATTTTAGTCTGTGAAACCGGCCAATTCATGGGAATCAACAACTCACAGGACTCATCCGTTAACTGGAGAGCTAACAACACAAGTAATAAGCTGGCTTCTTGTTCATAGACAATAAAAACACCAACAACAGAAACATAACTCACTTAACAACTTCACATGCGAAAGAGAATGTCCGCGCACATCCAAATAAACTTCTTTTAAATCCAAAACTGATTTTCGTTAGCTTGAAATACTTTCTTATTTGCGAGACAAACATTTCTCCTCAAAAAGTTCACGCGCGCGCGAAATGCCCTCTTGCGCGCTCAAAATTTTGGCAGGAATCCAATTCCATAGTTTATGGATCTCCCGCGGTTGAAACAGAGATTGATCGATAACATGAGACATGATTCATTTCAGTAAGCTGAACTGTATCTTTCAACACACCTTCTACAGTTCATTCGTGTTTATTTACTATTAATTTGTAAAGAGGAAGAGATGGTCAGAGCGCGACGTGTCACGTGACATTTAAGAGAGCCAAAACGGCATTTACTCTTTTAACTGTGTAATAAAACTAACAAAATTTGACAGCTGATACTGTATTTCATATAAAAAAAAAATAATGACCTGCTTTGTCTTGCCTGTTGTCAGAGTCATCTTTGCTTTTTCACTGCATAAGAAAAGCGTGAGCGTCTCGCGCTGAGTTCCACCGTCGTCATCTGGAATAGAACGCACTGTGACGTCACAATAGAACGCACTGTGACGTCACAGAGCAGCAACTGTATAAATAGCGCTGCAGAAGCGCTCGGGCAGACAGACCGCACAGACGATGAGATGAACCACAGATGAACCCTGAGCATCCAGAGCTTAAAGCTGATCTGCTGTAAAACCTCTTCAGGTCTTTCAGATATGGGGTGAGAATTGTTCTTTTATTCCGAATACATAGATTATGATCCACAAAGAAATGAAAAGAGATTCCTGCCTGGCATTCCGTTTGTGAATCGCTTCCTGTACATTTGTGAGTCGCTTTCTGTGTGTTTGTGGATCACCAAACACATTTGTGAATCGCTTTCTGTGCGTGTGTGGTTCGCCGGACACTTTTGTGGGTTTCGAAACATTTCTAGCTTCAAGACGTGCACACAAATCCACAGATCGGTGGACTCCACCCACCGTCTACTCAGGCCAATCAGACGCTTTACATCTCATCATAGAATAGAAATAGCGCGTTACGTCTCGGTGTAGAATAGAAATAGCACTTTCCGTCTCGTTATAGAACAGAAATAGCGCTTTCCGTCTCGTTATAGAATAGAAATAGCGTTTTCCGTGACCGTTACCTGATTGGCTTGAGTAGACGGTGGGTGGAGTCCACCTCAAAATTATTATAGTTTCGCATTTTTAGATTTTAAAAACCCATCGAGTCGTTTTCGTCTTACTTTTAGTTTTTGGTTACTTCAGTCCGCCTTTTTAGTCAGTCGTTTTCGTCGTAGTTTCAGTTTTCGCTTACTTTAGTCCGCCTTTTTAGTCAGCCGTTTTCGTCATAGTTTTAGTTTTCGTTTACTTTAGTCCGCCTTTTTAGTCAGCCGTTTTCGTCATAGTTTTAGTTTTCGTTTACTTTAGTCCGCCTTTTTAGTCAGCCGTTTTCGTCATAGTTTTAGTTTTCGTTTACTTTAGTCCGCCTTTTTAGTCAGCCGTTTTCGTTGTAGTTTCAGTTTTCGTTTACTTTGATCCACCTATCTGGGGATTTGTGTGCACATGACGCTAGGAATGGTTTGAAATCCACAGTTGTGCGAGGTGAGCCTCATGTGTGCAAGAAGTGATCCACAAATGCGTGCGGCAATCCGCAAATGCACAAGAAGTGATCCACAAATGTACAGGAAGAGATTCACAAATTAATGCCAAGCAAAGTTGTCTTTGTGACATAAAAACACATTTTTGGTATAAAGGAGCAATTATAACCTCATATTCAGGGCCTGATGATGGTCCTCTATCCATCCTGCTTACACTCGGCAGATTTCCCACAGCTTCAGTGGTCACACAATCTTCTGATATAGTGTGGTGTGGTAACATCATGGCTTGTACTTGCTTGGAAGCTGGCTATCAACATGTCTGCCAATCAGCATGAGTGGAAACCTATATACATCGACACAGTCGACTCGCCTATGCTTTTTGACAGTTTCAGCATTTGGCCCAGCCCAACATGCTCAAAATCGAGCTCTTCCTGTCCGTCGAAAATATTTCATCCTCGAGAAATTGTTGCTTCAATCTTCTGGCCCAGGAGCAAGGGGTAGTCGTGGCCTAATGGTGAGGGATTCGGGCTTGTAACCTGAAGGTTGCTGGTTCGATTCCCATGCCGGCAGGAATTGAAGGTGGGGATTGTGAATAAACAGCACTCTCCCCACCTTCGATACCATAACTAAAGTCCCCTTGAGCAAGACACCTAATCCCTGATTGCTCCCCTTGTAAGTCGCTTTGGATAAAAGTGTCTGCCAAATGTAATTATTATCTTCTACCTAGAACCAACTTTCTCGCGGGCATCAGCTCAAACAAATGAGTCCGAGAAAAACGAGATCCACACCATATTTCTATACAAATGATTTGCTGTTCTAACAAACGCGCTGAGCCTCACAAGTCGTGAGGCTCAGTGTCTAATGTGTCTCAGTGTCTCATAACTCAAATGATATGCAACCTAAATACCACAATCATCATCATCATCGTCTCCCAACGTCATCAATAGCGACGTTCCCTCATGCGTCCTGCAGGAGCTCAGTGTCTAATGCCTCCACTGCCACAGCAGTGATGTTCCTTATGCTCCCACAGGAGCTCAGTGGCTTTAATGCCTCCACTGCCACAGCAGTGATGTTCCTTATGCTCCCACAGGAGCTCAGTGGCTTTAATGCCTCCACTGCCGCAGCAGTGATGTTCCTCATGCTCCCGCAGGAGCTCAGTGGCTTTAAAGTCTCCTCTGCCGCAGCAGTGATGTTCCTCATGCTCCTACAGGAGCTCAGTGACTTTAATGCCTCCACTACCGCAGTAGTGATGTTCCTCATGCTCCCTGCAGGAGCTCAGTGTCTAATGCCTCCACTGCCACAGCAGTGATGTTCCTCATGCTCCCTGCAGGAGCTCAGTGTCTAATGCCTCCACTGCCACAGCAGTGATGTTCCTCATGCTCCCTGCAGGAGCTCAGTGACTAATGCCTCCACTGCCGCAGTAGTGATGTTCCTCATGCTCCCTGCAGGAGCTCAGTGTCTAATGCCTCCACTGCCACAGCAGTGATGTTCCTCACGCTCCCGCAGGAGCTCAGTGACTTTAATGCCTCCACTGCCGCAGCAGTGATGTTCCTCACGCTACTGCAGGAGCTCTGTGGCTTTAATGCCTCCACTGCCGCAGCAGTGATGTTCCTCACGCTCCCGCATTAGCTCGGTGGCTTTAATGACTCCACTGCAGCAGCAGTGATGTTCCTCACGCTCCCCCAGGAGCTCAGTGGCTTTAATGCCTCGTGGGTAGTCGTGGCCTAGTGGTGAGGGAGTCGGGCTTGTAATCTGAAGGTTGCTGGTTCGATTCCCATGCCGGCAGGAATTGAAGGTGGGGATTGTGAATAAACAGCACTCTCTCCACCTTCGATACCATGACTAAAGTGTCCTTGAGCAAGACACCTAACCCCTAATTGCTCCCCTTGTAAGTCGCTTTGGATAAAAGCGTCTGCTAAATGATGAAAAAAAAGAAAAAAAAAAAAGAAATGCCTCCACTTGCCGCAGCAGTGATGTTCCTCACGCTCCCGCAGGAGCTCAGTGGCTTTAATGCCTCCACTGCCACAGCAGTGATGTTCCTCATGCTCCCTGCAGGAGCTCAGTGTCTAATGCCTCTACTGCCACAGCAGTGATGTTCCTCACGCTGCCGCAGGAGCTCAGTGGCTTTAATGCCTTCACTGCCGCAGCAGTGATGTTCCTCTGTTCGCTCCTGCAGGACGCTCCTCACCTTTCCGAAGCCAAGGTCAAACTCTGACGACGCAAGAAGCCTTCCCAATCCAGTGACTAACCCCTCCCTGCAATTACGACACTTTCAGCTTCACACTCTGCAAGTTTTGGGGGGTTAGCAACATGCTTTCCGGCTGCTGTCCCTCGCCAGTTGAAGCTTTTTGGGGGGAGTACTCTGGGCTCGGGCCAAATACCGAGCTCGGAGCCGTCTCCTCGGACAGCACGCCAAATATGCATACTAATTACTCTATCTGATTATTTGTAAGTGTGAACTCGTGAAACAAGATAAAAAACAACCTTTATACATTTTTTAACAAAATATTTATGATGCATTAATTAATTTATGTTTTATATTTAAAATACCCATTTTAAACACAATTATTGATTCACAGTCATTTTCTATTTTTATTAAATATTGTATCTTAAACATAACCGAAGTGTGTTGGTGTTTTAATAATGTTGGAAGTGTCAAATGTGTGAATTCATTTACAATAATTGCTACTTTTAGCATTTCTCACCAACCTTTCTCACTCGCCATCTGTCAGGAAAAAGAAGACTTAACTTCTCATGGTGGAACTCTGCCAATTGATGGTCAGCCCTTTCTCAGACAAACACTCTTCAAATGTAGACAAATAAACATATATATGCCCCACTCAGGCGGGCATCATGCACCTCTGCATGTAAACACACATCTGCGCATAACTACTTCTACACATACGTTACTCCTGGAACTCACCTCTCCCTTCCATTAATCAATTCAATCAATTACTTTACATTCTATTCATTTTAATTTAGTTTTGGTGAAGTCTTAGGCAGTTACCACTATTTTGAGTTTTTGGGGGTTCATTTTTTTGTCAGACATCAACAAATCCTAAATTATTACATAACCCAGAAATAATGTTGTTATTAACACAATCTTTTTCTCTTCGTGAAGCCATCTGTCTCAGTTATTACCTGCGACACATTAAAGTCACCTCAAGTATAATTTTGTCATTCATGTGTTTAGTTGAAGGTCTGCAGTTTGTTTCTCTAATTCATGAAGTAACAGCAGATTTGTAGATTTGCAATTGACCCTTCGCAAACAGTTTGACTGACAGGCGATCTGACCAATCGTAACCCCGGATCCACCATTTTGTCCATCAAAGCAGTCAGGGGAGTTAGTAGATTAACGTTGGTGAACTTGAACTTGAAAAATTGTGTGTACTCACATCTTTCCGCGCTTGAAACAACATTCCTTCTGATGTTCATTCATGTTTATTTGATGCTATAAATGAACTAGTATGAAGGGATGAACGGTTCACGAGCCGCTTGAAGGAGCTACAGCGATCTGTCATGACACATTAAAGAGACACTAGACGCTATTTATTGTTTAAACTTCTTTAAAAACATTGTCAATGTCCTCTTTGCTCCGCAATGTATTTTTCACTGCATGAGAACATGATGTGTGGCGTGAGAGCGAACATAGCAACAGTAACTAAAGGGGGCGGGTCTTTGCGAACAGTCAATTAGTACCACAAATATGAGCTATAATATATTGCATAAGTGAGTCGAGTATTAGCCTCTCAATATTATTACTCTCATTGTTAACAATTTCCCTCCTGAAATGTCCTGTGAGAATAGCGACCCCTGCTGATCTGTTTGTATCACGACTCAAGCAAATGTCCTGATCCTACTGACTCTTCCAAAAACTGATCAGCCCTTCAACTATGAGTTTCTGGTAATAAATAAAAATCAGCCCTTTTATCTTTCAAGAACAAAAAAAACAAAAAAAAAACAGCCTTTCTTTTATTCATATGCTGAAACATGTTAGCAATGTGTTAAATCATGCTAGCAACACACTAATCATGGTAGAAACATGTTAACAACACGTGTATATAATTATTCATATTCATAAATATAACATTTGTTGAGTATATGAATACATTAATGTATTTTATAAGACTACAAATAGTCATTTGTTTTTAACATTTTCAGATTTTCATAACATTACTCTGCAACAGATCTTTTCATTTTGCTGCTGAATTATACACTCGCTTGGTTTAATATCGTCTGTCATAGCTTATGTTTTATATATTTTTTATTAATTAGTTGTTTTCTCTGTGTATTTAGAGGATAGTGTTTAACATATAAAACGGGGACCATTAGTGTATGAATTCCTACTGTAGGCCTATATATATGAATGAAGAGGAGGATGTTTGTCAAACTGTCAGGAACAACATCTCATCATTACGTGATTACAGCGGTTATGTTTAAGGAATGTTGTGCTTGGACAATAGAATATTCCAGAATTGGTTAGAAATGGAAATGAGTTTAAAAGACTTCCGTCGGGTTGGTAAACAGAAATTTTGGAAAAGTTCTGTGTGACGTTCGTCAATTAGCCTACTCAAATTTTCTCGGTTGAACTTTATTTTGCCTATTTATTTAATAAATTTAAATATAGGCTATTTTAATTCCTTGCAGAATGTAGCCTAACTATCGGTGAATACGTTCATAAAATATTGTATCTATCAGTGGAAGACTGCGAGTTACAATTGTGCTAGTTGTGTTAAATTACGTTTCACTTATTTAAGATGACTGTCAAAACTCCGCAGAATGGCAACCAAGAATTAGATAAAAGACAAGAACACTTGAAGTGAAGTAGTAGCCTATTCATTTCGCTCTCTTAACCCTTTGCAAAACATGGGTGAAAAGTGACCCGACTGAGTTGTCATTTTCTAGCCTGTATCTTTTCAAAAAAGATAATTTCATCATTCAGTATTCCAGGAATTCCTCAGTGAACTCGTTTTTGATCCTTACTTTAATTTTTCATTTCTTACTCAGCATGTTCACTCACAGTGTCAAATTTAACACTTTTGATATAGGCTTTATATACGTCCACACTAAAAAGAGTAAAACATACACCTTAAAACCAACTTGCATGGAGTTAAAAACAACACTGTAAGTGTTCATTAACACAATTATTAGTGTCTTTTCCCCTCATTTACAATGCTAGTGTTGAAACTAGTAGTTTTACAAGAGCGTTATTTAGTATCATGTTCATACAAACCCTGGTGTGTCATTAAATGTAGTCTGCATTCAGTCTAACAAAAGATACATAATATGTGCATTCAATAACAGCTAATACGTTGTATCAGTTTATTTATTTTGAACAATGACGCATCTTAGACATAACAGTTAAAACAAATATAAAATTCATCATCAAATTCACCCATGTGAACTTCAAAATGTTCGTGGCTATGTGTACTCTCTCTACTTCCAATATCTCTGTACTTTAATTACATGCACATAAAAATGTAGTCAAAAGTTAGTCAATAGTCCATGCAACTCCTTTACTTTGGAACACTCACCAATGTTGTAGAGTGTAACAAGAAGATAAAAACACCTACATAGCAGGTAGAAACATACTTAAAGTTCGATAGCACTCAAGGAACTGGTATCTTCAGAAGAGATGACGTGCTTCTTCAACCACATAAAATTTGTCGATCCTGCCCTTGATCCTTCTCAACACCAATAGGAATGGCTGGTGGTCCTCCCTCCGACTGAGATGGCCTTCAATACTGGTACTGGTGCAGCACTGTAAACAGCAAAAACAAAAATTACATTAAAGAAAAGAGACTACTAATTTCACTTTTGCTTTCTTTTGTAGAAAAGCTGGTAAACACTTTTATTAATCATAAGATATTTGAGATTCTATAGTTGAGATTTTGTGAATATGTAGACGAGTTAAAAAAAACCCCACAATGCATGCCAACAAGACAATGCGTAGGCCTCTTGCTGTAGCCTTTCTGCTCTTATCTGAGCTCGTGTGGTTAGACCAAAGTAAAGAGGTGCAATACACAGCAGGATGTTAGAGACGAGGGTCTCATGAAAAAGACTGCTTACTTTCGCATCAATTTACAGTGACCCAATGGCATTACAGCAACATTGATATCAAATATTTCACACATAAAACATATTTACACAAATAAAATGCAGCAAACATAATCCTTTTAATACATGTATTCCCATCCTTAGATCCTAAATAACCAAATTTCTGGTGTTATGATTTGAGCATGCATTTTTAACCATACATATAGATAAAGAATTAATGATATTATGTGATGTATATGGATACATTTTTTTCATTTGATTATTTACATACACTCTTAAATAACTTTACATAGCATCGGTTTATTTTGGTGAATATCCTTATCCTTGTAAGAAGATTCAGAAAGTTACCTGACCAAAAAAAAAATCATTTTAACATTTAAACCTTTAATATTCAGTAAACATGCATAATAAAATTATTTTTTTTAATATAATTTAATGATTTTGTTTTTATTTTATATATATATATATATATATATATATATATATAAAATATATATATATATATATATATATTTATAGAATGGAATTTTAACATGACATTGCACATATGAGATAGGTATTTGAAGTGCAGGGTGGGTAAATGTTTCTGACAGTTTGCAAGCGAAAGCGTGGGCGTTCAGCATTGGTCGTTCTTCTTTCACCATACTACTCTTTTCATCTCAAACCCGAGTGGTTTGATCAAAACAAGTAACTGCATCCAGAATTGCAGCAGAATGTTAGGCACAGTAGAGTCAACCGACAAAAAGAACACCTGCTCAGTCTGCATTGACCTTTAAGGGATAAAAATCTATAGATTTGTGCAACACAGAGAAAGCCACATTATTATGCAATAGCCACTTATTGAATGATATCTGAAATATATGAACCTGAGACATCCAATCTCTATCACCTGTTAGCAATACCACATCAGCACAATGTCCTTTTTGGCCTCCGAGTTCATAAAAGTCACGTCTTGGAATCCAAAACATCAGTAACGAAAAGTGGCCTCTGTAGACTGACACATTGACTGGAAGTTTATTTCTGGAAGTTCATGAAGTAACAGAGAAGCAGTCATTTTAAGACAGTTCTTCTCAAACCTGATCTGAGGACACCATTTTGTATGTCTCCCTCATGTAACATACCTGATTCAACTCATCAGCTCATTAGTACAGGCCGCAAGACTTTAATTGGGTGTGACTGATGAGGGAGACATCCAAAATGTGCAATGGGGGGTCGCCAGAATAGGTTTAGGAAGCACTGCTCTAGAAGGCCTCAGTGGAAGGTGATGTGGTTCCATTGACCCATTTCCTAAAACACCAAAGTAAATGTAAGTAGTAAAATGTTATTTTGTCTTGGCAACATGTTTCTCTAACTAACTAGTTGTAGTTAGTACCTATGAGGGTTGCAGGGAAAAATGCAGGTACCTGGGAAAAATGCACTGTAAATAGGTCTTTCCATCAACAATGTAGGTGTAGCTTTTGCACAAGTGATTTATAAAGGTCCACCCACTGAGGTCTTGTGATGGATTCTTCCTTTCCTTTTTTTGTTTCTCCTTGCAGGCAATTTTCAGTCACACTGTGGCATTTGATTTTAAGAGTGTTAAAACTGGTACATCTAACAGTCTTTTAGACCCTTGGAACTGCAGACATGAGCTCCTCGACGCCTTGTTGGATGCTGTTATGTTTTTACATGTTTGCTTCACACAGTAAGTTATTTGACAATTTTGCCTGCATTTTCAGTTGGGAATATTCCATCTCATGTGTCTCACCTCAAGTAATTTTAAAGAGGAGCTATTTTGATATTCTAGTCATAATATCAGAATTTTTTTTGAGAAAAAAATTATTCTCTCATTTGCAGCTACTTACTCATTCTTCCTGACTCAGTCGCCGGACCTCACACACGTCTCAGTTGGTGACACTGTACAATTAAAATGTACATTTGAGCATAAAATGTCTTTCTGCTATAAAGATGCAACATGGCAAAAGTTGAACCTACGGACTGGTAAACTCTCAGCGGCGAGGTCTGGCTCTGAATCTGATTCACTTCACTTTGGTGATAAAACTTGTGTAGTTACTTTTACTAATGTAACACTGAAGGATTCAGGTTTGTACTATTGCATGGGCCATTCTAACTCAATTGCTGTTGTCGGCAGTGGAAGCAGAGTGATCGTAACAGGTAAATCTGGAGTTAAATCTCATCATCACTTCAATGGCTTATGGTCACTGCAACAGATAAGATTTTGAGTTGATGATTTCTGTTGTAGATCCCTCTGTTGAACCAGAACTATCCATCTTATACTCACCACAAGAAACTGACTCGTCACCAGTACTGCTGCAGTGTCTTGTGTCCGGAGTCGTCCCGTCTCAAGTGCGGGTGTTCTGGATGATTGGAGAGAAAGTGCGTGTTGGATGGACTGAATCCGCCTGGACAGACGCCACTGACTCAGCCACAGAATTCACACGTGCTCATCTCAATATTACTGCAGAGGAGTGGACAGAAACCGATGAAATCCAATGCTTTGCTGAATATAATGGGAAGAACATGTCCAAACTACTGAAGCGATATGGTGCGTATAACCCAAATGGTAAAAGTCTCAGAGAAACATATCAGGAAAAATAGCAGGTCAACACCAGTTATTCTCCACTCAGTTTCTTAGTGTAAAAATATCAACCCATGAACACTAATAGTTCATTTTTAAAATTTAATGAAGAACTTCACACTGGAAGTCTGAAAACTCAAGACATCAAGTTGAAATGAAAAGCCATTTCGACAAGTTAAGAGAATGGAAACAAAAATGTTATAACATAACATATGATGAAAAAAATAAAGTAGAAACATTTGGAACATTGCCCAATGTTAAAGCATTACACTTTTATTTATGAATTAATCTATACATATATAGTTATAATTACTATTGCCCATTGCTATATTTCAGAAACCAAACCAATCTACTCCTGGCTTCTGTACGCCGGCTGCGTGGCAGCGCTCCTTACAATACTTATAACCATCATTATGTGTGTGGGATTATACCGTGGTAAGAATTGAACACTTCTGATTTTGTAGGTCTATTGATGTACATACTAACAAGTACAATATATTTCCTAAATAGTGATTTAGGTTTGAATTTCCAAAGTTCACAACTGCCTTTAATACGGTTCATGATTTGCTGGCTGTGCTTTAGTCAGGTTTGTTTGATTGGACATTAATAATGAGTGAAGTTAACTGACAAACAATCTAACATATATAGCCTAATCTTGTACATTCGCAATGTTGATAAACATGACAGTAAAAAATGTTAATACGTACATGTATGAAAATCTTATTGAAACAAGCATGTCATAAGTCTTTTGAAATTCCACATCAGTAACCTTAAACTTAAATGAGATCATGGTTTATTCTGGAGGAAATATGTATAAATGTAATTTTAAAACTACCATCATTCAACAATTTCGCATGAATTAAAAGACAAAGGCGCATGCTTTGGTGAAACTGTCCAGCTGATGATGTGAGACATTGTGGAATATTTTTATAATAATTTCAATCATACATTTAATTTTTTCCATTACCATTCTCAGATATGTCAGTGAACAAAAAATCCAGAGGGTCAGTATTTCAACGTATAACTTCTAAAGAGTACTATACAAATGTAATCGAACCTAACTGTAAAATATTTTGCATTTTAGGCTCACTAGAAAAGATGCTCACCGCAAAATTTCATATGGTAATATTACCTTTCCAACCTAAAACTCTGTATGTATGTAAGCTGCATTCTATGCATTTAATAAATGCAGTAATAGCTTAAAACTAATAAGAGTCAGGAAAAAATAGCAAACACAAAATGACCAAATGTGTATTTACCCTTTAACAGGTAAACAGAACACGCTGAGAGGAGAGAGTTCATCTGTTAAAAGTGGCACAGAATATTGTGAAAACTGAATCTGTGTCTTCAGAAAAAGACTGTTTTTGCTGTTTCAAAACTATTTAATGTGAACATTTACAGAGAGATCTATGTTTTTGGTTTTGTTTGTTGCCAAAAAGATGTAAAATTGGACTTATTTTTTTAATCAGCTGACACAATTCTAGTGAGACTAATGATTAAATATAAGCAAGCGCTACATATGTATTATATAAACAAGGCTTGTGATAATATTAATGGATATTAATGGGAAAAAAGATTATTGTGGTGGTTATTGAAGTTATTGATGAAAATAGATTTTGCCTGTAAGTTTAATATAAAACTCATTTTGTACTGTGGTGAGGGTGTGTGTGCTCTTATTTGTTATATTTGTGAAAGTTTTTTGGAGCTTGGCAGTGAATGTCATAAAAAGAGCTGTGTGCAGATTTTTAAAAAATGTTCCTTTGTATTACATTGTTCTCTAGATTGTTTGATTCCGACTGGTCAATTGTAACATTGATTGGTAAAAAAAATGACCAGTAAATTGTATATTTGATGTTTGATATCGGCAGCATAGCTGTACTGCTTGCAAGTTTCTTGTATTATTCACTTTCTGTCTATTCTTACTAAAACAAGTATGAATAACTCATCTTGCATCTCAAAACAAGTGGCTAGCTGTAGTAAAAATGGTTGGAGGACTTATGTTTAAATTTGAATATTAATGCAATGCTTTAATGTATTAATAACCCATGTAACACTGCATAGCAGATTAGACATAAATGTAAAAAGGTTCTTGGACTTTTACATATTATATATTTGTTATAATATTTGTATTAAAAAAACAACGCTTTTGAAAACGTTTAACCAAACAAAGCCTGTACTAACTTTATAAAATTCAGCCTGCATTTTATCATTTTACAATTTTGTCCAGTGTTTCTCGTATTCCATCAATCATGGACAGGATGTGTGTTCATCAAAAGAATAAAGTTATATGGATTATGTGAAACAGCAAAAAATAACCCTTGTAAGGTTTATTTTCACATGGATTTGAGTTTTTCTTTTTTAAGGGTGCTAGTGGATGTTGGAATATGTTAATTTAAATGTAAAAGTTAAAAATTAAAACGTAGATTGCCTGTTCTTGTTTTTATGTCCATAATCATAAATATTTATTAGAAATTGTACGTCTCCATGTATAGTTTCTCTGTATTCTGTCCTCTTAAAATTTAATAATGCCCCTGTGGAGGATATCACACACTTTCCAGTCAGCTTTTCAGAGTAGTTCATATGATTGTGTGAAATGTTTGATGAGTTATATTTGTCCAAAATGAAGACATTAAAAATATAACCTTTAGTTCTATTAAAAATGAGGACATGAAAATGAGGCGAGTGAAACCAATTATATTGCCTCCTAAAATAATAATAAATGGTAAAATGCACTCCAGTTTAATTTTTCTTGTCACTACCACACTTGCATGTTTGTATCTGATATGAACCATACATAAAATATGAAGAAAGAAGAATATTAAAAACTCCTGACTGACTCTGTGGCAATGGTCAGACCTGAACCAGCACATATTCACCTATAGATACAAACATACAAATTACACAGTAAAACATGAGACTTATAAACACAAACATCTAAGAAAAAATCAGTATAGTTGATGTCAGTCTGTTCAGTTCAGTTTCTGTTTGTATAGACTTTCAGATTATTTTCTCATTGTATTTGGTTGAATTCCTGCCACTCATCTGTCTACTGATTTCCTGTCATCAATAGTTCATTTGAATCAGACGTGTTGCTCGTTATCTTGTGCTATCATTATCATTGTTAGTGTGTGTTGCTGCGTGATCGTCTGTCTGCTGAAAATATCATTAAACCTGACATTTTGGATTGATTATCTTTGTCTGTGTCTGCCGGACCACCTAATTTTGATGAACAGTTCATCACCGTGGCCCAGGAAAGCCAAAAATTCTTTTAATTTGTGAAGAACTTTTGTTGTTTGGCAAGTAACAGCATTCTAGAGGATGAATCCCTTAAAACTCTGTTCTGGATTGGGACAAACTTCCTCAACAATATCCACATTCCAGACACTACCAGACTCATTTGGAGGGAAGTGTCTGGAGTGTGTGTGGTCCCCATCCAGAACCTGGCTAAACCCAGAGCCCCCCCTGGATGCTTCCGCCTGCCATGACTATTGTGCCATGCCTGAGGATGGGAAGGCGGAACTCAACATCAGCCCGGAGCTGAAGCCACTCAGAGAATCCGACCAGGGATGTGAGCTGACATTACCGTCCATCGCCGTGGGAGTCCTCATGGAGTTTGAGGGGATGGAAGCGAGTGACCGTGTACCTGCTGGGAGCCTACTCCTCCTGGTCCCCGCCTCCAGTCTCGTCGCTCTCTAGTCCGCCTTGAGCCCTCGTCCCAGCTCCTGCGCCTATGCTGCTTCTCCCTTCGACTCCAGCGTGGACCATCGAGCATTCGCGCTCTTCAGGCTCCCTCGGACCAATGGCTCTACCTGGGTCGGACATTGCCAAGCTTCCGCTGCAGACTTGCAGGCTATGCGCTGCTCTCTGGCCACCCACCCCTTTGGCTTCAGTAAGTTAAGCCCTCCGTCAGGCTCCACCTCCACCCCCGGCCTCACCAGCTCATCCTCTGCTCTCCATATCTCTTCCTCCGCCTTGGAGAATCACACTGCAGCTCCATCACAGCCACCCAGGTCATCGGCATACCATTACCACCTTAGACTTCTCTCTGCGCGGTGAGCTCCACCTCCCAAGGCGTTATCACTGTCAGTCCTCCCCCTGAATCCATCACCATCATGGCTCTTACCGCCATCAACTCCAACTTGGGCATTCTCTGGGTCACGACCACCTGGCTATTTCTACCCATGTCACTTCAATGGATGTTACCTTCTTCTGACCTGCCTTGGTCATGGTCCTCCTGCCTGCCCCATGAGATTCCTGATAGATACAGTACTGTGCAAAAGTTTTAGGCAGGTGTGAAAAAATGCTGTAAAGTAAGAATGCTTTCAAAAATAGACATGTTAATAGTTTATATTTATCAATTAACAAAATGCAAAGTGAGTGAACAGAAGAAAAATCTACATCAAATCAATATTTGGTGTGACCACCCTTTGCCTTCAAAACAGCATCAATTCTTCAAGGTACACTTGCACACAGTTTTTGAAGGAACTCGGCAGGTAGGTTGGCCCAAACATCTTGGAGAACTAACCACAGTTCCTCTGTGGATTTAGGCAGCCTCAGTTGCTTCTCTCTCTTCATGTAATCCCAGACAGACTCAATGATGTTGAGATCAGGGCTCTGTGGGGGCCATACCATCACTTCCAGGACTCCTTGTTCTTCTTTACACTGAAGATAGTTCTTAATGACTTTCGCTGTATGTTTGGGGTTGTTGTCATGCTGCAGAATAAATTTGGGGCCAATCAGATGCCTCCCTGATGGTATTGCATGATGGATAAGTATCTGCCTGTAATTCTCAGCATTGAGGATACCATTAATTCTGACCAAATCCCCAACTCCATTTGCAGAAATGCAGCCCCAAACTTGCAAGGAACCTCCACCATGCTTCACTGTTGCCTGCAGACACTCATTCGTGTACCGCTCTCCAGCCCTTCGGCGAACAAACTGCCTTCTGCTACAGCCAAATATTTCAAATTTTGACTCATCAGTCCAGAGCACCTGCTGCCATTTTTCTGCACCCCAGTTCCTGTGTTTTCGTGCATAGTTGAGTCGCTTGGCCTTGTTTCCACGTCGGAGGTATGGCTTTTTGGCCGCAAGTCTTCCATGAAGGCCACTTCTGACCAGACTTCTCCGGACAGTAGATGGGTGTACCAGGGTCCCACTGTTTTCTGCCAATTGTGAGCTAATGGCACTGCTCGACATCTTCCGATTGCGAAGGGAAGTAAGCATGATGTGTCTTTCATCTGCTGCAGTAAGTTTCCTTGGCCGACCACTGCGTCTACGGTCCTCAACGTTGCCTGTTTCTTTGTGCTTCTTCAAAAGAGCTTGGACAGCACATCTGGAAACCCCTGTCTGCCTTGAAATTTCTGCCTGGGAGAGACCTTGCTGATGCAGTATAACTACCTTGTGTCTTGTTGCTGTGCTCAGTCTTGCCATGGTGTATGACTTTTGACAGTAAACTGTCTTCAGCAACCTCACCTTGTTAGCTGAGTTTGGCTGTTCCTCACCCAGTTTTATTCCTCCTACACAGCTGTTTCTGTTTCAGTTAATGATTGTGTTTCAACCTACATATTGAATTGATGATCATTAGCACCTGTTTGGTATAATTGTTTAATCATACACCTAACTATATGCCTACAAAATCCCTGACTTTGTGCAAGTGTACCTTGAAGAATTGATGCTGTTTTGAAGGTAAAGGGTGGTCACACCAAATATGGATTTGATTTAGATTTTTCTTCTGTTCACTCACTTTGCATTTTGTTAATTGATAAATATAAACTATTAACATGTCTATTTTTGAAAGCATTCTTACTTTACAGCATTTTTTCACACCTGCCTAAAACTTTTGCACAGTACTGTATGTACAACACAAGAGCAAAACAATTTCCTGACCTCTTCTTTTTGACAGAAACTACTTTAGAAATGCTCATACGGTTGACAATAGGTCATATTAAATTATCTGATATTATTATATTATAGTCTCTATGACTGTACGTTTTATTACTTTATTATTATTAATAAAACTAGTTACATAAGCCTATGTTTGAGATTGTTCATAATGTCTGCACATTTTTTGTGAAAAACAAGACAATGTATGGCCTCTTGCTGTAGCCTTCATACTCTCGGCTGAATGCTTGTGGTTAGACATACGCTGCATAACAGGATGTTAGATTTGACAAGGGTCTCATGAAGCAGAACGGCACACATGCATTTCCTGTCCATTTTTGCACCAGCTGCACTAGCATCACTTAAGCCTAGATTTGAAACCAAGCCTAGATTTTATGTTGGACCTTACACCTTTGAATTGATGTATAATATTATCAGTTGTCATCCCTACATAACCTAAATAACCACATTAAGGGTGATGTGAAATACTTGGTCCGAGGACCTTTGAAGTTACCTTTGTTTTCCTGTTTTGTATTATGCAAATTTTATAATCTGAGCTCTGATATAAGAAAAAAAAAATATATTTTTTGTATTTATAATTGTACAGTATGCATTAAGAGAGTATATTTCTATTATGTCCATCTTATTTGGTAAAATGTTAAGCCTAAGGGGATATACCACCATAACAAAAATAAGTTACTACTTGAAGGCTACTTCATTTTATTAAAGGTTTACCAAAAAATTCAATTTCTATCATTATACACCCTCATATCATTCGAAACCCCTAAGGCCTTCATTCATCTTCAGAACACAAATTAAGGTATTTTTGATGAAATCCAAGAAGTTTCTGAACCATACATAGGCAGCAAAGTCTTTGCACCTTTCAAGGCCCAGAAACGTAGTAAAGACATCATTAAAATAGTCCATGTGACTTCAGTGGTTGAACCTTAATGTTATGAAGCGAAAAGAATACTTTTTGTGTCCTAAAACAAAACAAAAATAACATAAAAATAATTATAATTATAATAATAATATATAATATCAGTCTCATATGCTGTTGACATAGTAAACACAGTGCAGCACTTCCAGGTTCTCCGTCAGAACACTGACTCAGTATTGGCCGACACTGTAGGACGCATGCGTTTTATGCTTTCTTTCTTTTATCAACACTCTTGAATGTGGGTAAGTAAAAAAAAAAAAAAAAAAAAAAAGCTGAGAAAATCTCAAAGTCTGGATCAGATTGTTTCCATCAACACCGTCAAAGCTAGCTAACTATCAAAGCCAATTAGGCTGGCAGGCACTTTATTCATCTTCAAGGGACATTCAAGTTTCCACTAGCAAGAACAATTAAAACAGACAAGCAGCCCACTATATAGAAATTAAAACCCTGCTCACATGGATGAATTAAAAAGCCGTATTGCCTGAGGGATAACTTCCTCACTTCCTGCCTGAAGATGGTATTAGGCAGTGGGTGATGGATGTTGTCCAAGATGGACAAAAGCTTGCTGAGGGTCCTCCTCTCTGTCACAGATATTAAAGAGTCAAGTTCTACACCCACCACAGAGCCAGCCTTTTTCACCAGCATATCCAGCCACATAGCGTACCTCTTCTTAATGCTGCTCGCCCAGCAAACCACAGCATTGAAGATGGCGCTAACGATGACTGGTAAAACATCTGCAGTATTTATGACAGATATTAAAGGACTTCTCAGGAATAAAGCGTCTCTGTCCTGTAAGGCCCGCCCTTAATTAGAATAACACTATATCTATCCAGAGGTCATGACCATTATCATAGAACCAAGTTGACCAATCTAACTTCCTCTAATGATAACTTTACATAATCATGCCATACTTAGTTAGAATAATATTACAATAATCAGGGGTTGAGGCTGACTCGAATTCAGATTGGTCTGACAACAGAAAAACCCATTATTAGCCTCTACAATCTAAGTACACATAACTAATGGCAATGTGTTAGTCAGAGCTCCAAAACTGAGTTTTGGTCCGTTACTAACCTGAGCGTAGATTTGTGGAGTTGTGGACTTAACGTCCCCTACTAGAATGAATCATTTCAGAGTCAATCAAAATAAATTCAAATATAACAATTTATTAACCAGGTAATAGAACAATAATTCAAATCCAATTCAAAGAATAAAACATACATCCAATCAATAATAAAAGAACATAGAAGCATTTACCTGGCAGTGAAATAGACTACACACAGCGATTGTGCGGGAGATTTGTCTACAGACTCCCAGAACCCATTGCCAGTTCCCTCTAAATACCTAGATAATTCAATAAGACCAAATGGTGGTGTCTGCAATTGTAATCAGGTTTGGTCCGCTGTTCAGGGGGTCACAAGTGGGCAATCAGCTTGAATGGGTTATCACTTATTTGCATACAGGCACACCTTTAGTGGCACACAATATTTCTTGCTTTCTAGAACTTCTTGGAAGTTCGTATTATGCCTGGGAGAATGAGAAAATTTTACTGGGCGCACTGAGACATTTCAAATGATACCAAATATGTATATTCAGTTGTTGTACACATTCAACATTGCATTGGATTTGGATTGAGTTTTAGGTGAGGGAGAAGGATGGGAAACAGAGGATGATGGTGAGAGTGTAATGGTGAGGTCGCATGGGGCGTCTCGGATGGTGCTGCTACTAATGCAGGAGAGCATTCAAATGTTGATTGTCAGGAAAGTCCTTTGTTCCTGTAGGGAAAAGTTGTCCTTCAGTCCAGACGATCCGACTCCAGCCTTACAGTCCCTTCCTGTAGAGGGTGTCCGAGTTCTCGGACCAGTCCAGTCTGTCGTCCAGCTGCAGTCCTGGGTATTTGTTGGTCTGGACCACCTCCACAAAGATGCCTTCAACGAACACAGGCTGCGGATGGGACCTGGGCCTCCGGAAGTCGACCACCATCTCGTTAGTATTTGTAGTGTTGAGCTGTAGGTGGCTAACCACTTCACAAAGTCCTCACTTCGGCTCAGATACTCCACCTCATCTCCATTCTTAACGCACCCCACAATAGCAGTATCATCAGTACTCTGCATATGACACAATTCCAAGTTGTACTTAAAATCCGAGGTGTACAGGGAAAATAGGACCAGGGAGAGCACTCCCATGGTGCCCCTGTGCTGCTGACTACAGACTACAGATACTGGCATCTCTCGGTAAGATAATCCGTAACCCACTTTATGAGGTATAAGTCCACTGAATGATTTTAGATGCACTGGAGAAATCAAAGAACATAATTCTCAGAGCGCTACTGCCCCTATCCAGGCACGAGGGTGATCGGTGGAGCAGGTACAGGATGGCGTCATCCTCCCTCACCCTCTCCTGGTACGTAAACTGCAAAGGGTCGACTGCGTAGCGGACCTGTGGTCTGAGGTGGTGTAGCAACAGCCGCTCTATGGTCTTCACGATCAAAAGACTGAGTACAAGAATTGGTCAAATATACTTATACATACAATTACACAGTTGTATACTTGAGTTATACTGACAGAAAAGTCTATTTCTGAGAAGTACATGAAAAGTGGATTGAAAGTATATTTTCTTATTTTTTTTGTTTAACAGAAGTATACAAATAGCACGCTTGGATAAACTTCTTTTTAATAAGGGCACCAAAACACTGTTTACTCTTTCTCTCATGCCATTGCAACCCTGTATGTCTTACTTTCTTCTGTGGAAATCAAAAGAAGATATTTTGAATATTTCAACTGTTTTGTCCATATTAAAAACAGCATTGCAATGGCCAAAAAAACACAAAGCAAAACATTTCATATGAAGAACATGAAGAAAGTCAAGATTGGAGTGTTTTTGATTTTCATATTTGTGTTAATTATTTTAACATGCAGTTGCATGATTCATATTTACTAGTTTGGCATTCCTGTATCTATCTGAAGTGCAGTGTGGAGAAACGGTATTGTCAGTTTGTGAGCAGAGGTGTGGGTGTTGAGCATTGGCCGTTCTTACTCCATGCTGCTCTTTTCATCTCACACCATGTAGTTAGATTGAAACAAGTGACGGCATCCAAAATAACAGCAGACTGTCAGAAAGAGTAGAGTTGACAAGAACAACTTCTCAGCATTGATTACTACACAGATAAGAAGACTAATCCAATTGTAGATGATACGTTGAATATGTGTGTAACTGCTGAAATATAAGCAGTCTAGGTGCTACTTTACAGCTTGTTTGCTTAAAGAATTATTACCTGCATAGTAAAAGTTACCTTAACTTCTTAGAGCGTCTGATAAGTTATAGAAGTGTAATTTTCAACATAAAGTGATCTACTATTTCAGTGTATGCTTTGCAACAGTGATTTCTAAGTGGAAGGTCCACCCACTAGTGAGGTGTTCTTTTTTTTTAACTTTTGGCTTTAAGATTGTGACCGTTAAAGGTGACATTAAAAGGTGCATCAGAGCCTTGAAACTGCTAACATGAGTACCTGGGTGTGCTGTTGGATTTTATGTTTTTGCATTTCAGCTTTAAAAAGTAAGTCTTTTGTGCAAGTTAAGAATGTCATTACATTTATCTCAAATCATTAATGTTTCGTCATGTTGAATATTCGTTGTAAACTTGCTTTTATTCTCTCATTTGCAGCTACTTACTCATTCTTCCTGACTCAGTCGCCGGACCTCACACACGTCTCAGTTGGTGACACTGTACAATTAAAATGTACATCTGAGCATAAAATGTCTTTCTGCTATAAAAATGCACGATGGCAAAAGTTGAACCTACGGACTGGTAAACTCACAGCGGCGAGGTCTAGCTCTGAATCTGATTCACTTCACTATGGTGATAAAACTTGTGTAGTTACTTTTACTAATGTAACACTGAAGGATTCAGGTTTGTACTATTGCATTGCCCATTTTAACTCAATGGCTGTTGTCGGCAGTGGAAGCAGAGTGATCGTAACAGGTAAATCTGGAGTTAAATCTCATCATCGCTTCAATGGCTTATGGTCACTGCAACAGATAAGATTTTGAGTTGATGATCTCTGTTGTAGATCCCTCTGTTGAACCAGAACTATCCATCTTATACTCACCACAAGAAACTGACTCGTCACCAGTACTGCTGCAGTGTCTTGTGTCCAGAGTCGTCCCGTCTCAAGTGCGGGTGTTCTGGATGATTGGAGAGAAAGTGCGTGTTGGATGGACTGAATCGGCCTGGACAGACGCCACTGATTCAGCCACAGAATTCACACGTGCTCATCTCAATATTACTGCAGAGGAGTGGACAGAAACCGATGAAATCCAATGCTTTGCTGAATATAATGGGAAGAACGTATCCAAACCGATACTGAAACGATATGGTGCGTATAATGATAGTTCCAGAAACATAAGGACAAATGCTATGTGATTTTTCCCCATTTTATTGTTTTTTTGTGTGTGTGTGTGTTTTTAGTTATCACACGAAAGGTTGTCATAGTAACTATAAAAATTTGATCCAAAAGGCCTTTTACACAAAAGTTTTTTTTTCTGATTTAGTGATTAAAGAAGCATAAGTTTAATAATTCTATTCTAATTATAATTTAATCTTTGTTGTGAGAACAAAATAATACATTGTCGTACATTCAAGCAGGATACATCGATCTATATAAACAACAAAAAAGGACTGAACCCCAGTCTCCACTATGGAACAATGCACATGCTAAATATTAATTATTAATATTAATGTGATGATTTTTCTTGCAGAACTGAACCAAAGACATTTCTGGCTTCTGTACTATGGCTTTGTGGCTGCATTCCTGACTATGGCTGTGGCCTTCTCTATTTGTATATGCCAAGGTAAAAAAATCTGAAAACCTGTTTCATAAGTGACCACTAATTAATTGTATTTATTTATTTTTAACAAATTAATGATTTACAAATATTATAATTAACTAACATTAAATTACTTAAATTTAAAAATAAAATCTTAAGTTTTAAAGTTAAAAACCTAATTTACAAATTATTTAAAATTTGAAATGGTAAAAACACCATTAAATTGTCTAGATAGATTCAGACATTTAATTTTCTAAATTCCAATTTTCAGAGATGCACAAAAATATTTTCAAACTTTTATGGACATAATAAATTAGTTCAAATTAGAAATTAAGTTAAGTTTAAGTTAAGTTTAAACTTTTTTCAGACAAAAAGTAAAATATTTTATATTTATACTTTGATAATGACTGTTCTACTGTAAACTCCATAATAATGTATGCTATTTTGTATATTAGAAATATAGTCATTTAGTGAATTAAATTTGCCTGTAGCTTCATCATAACACATAATTGCACTGAATGTATCCTTTTATAAAATATATAGTATTTACCCTTTAACAGGTAAACAGAGAGGAGTGACTGCAGAAATGTCATCTGTAATGGTAAGTACGGTATAATCTAATAATTATAGACTGATAAATATACAGATATTATGGTAGCACTTTACAATAAGCTTTCATTTGTTAATATTAGTTAATATATTAAATAACATGAACTAACAATTGGTAAATGTTTTGCTCATCTATTTATTAATCTTTGGTCATTTTAGTTAATAAAAATACAGTCGTTCATTGTTGGTTTGTGTCAGTTCACAGTGCATTTTGATTTGAATTATGTATTATGTATTGTTGTATTGATGTATTAAATGTTGAAATTAACATCAACTAAGATTAATAAATGCCATATTGTTCATTCATATTTCATGTTAACTAAAGTAGTTAACTAATTAAACCTTAGTGTAAAGTGTTACCGATAATATTTATTGTTTGTTAATTATTCCCATTGAATGGTTGTTGGAATTTGTGAAAATATAACTTTTAAAAAAAACAAGTGCTTATATATATTTACCAATACAAGAAAAGTTAAAAAGGATTTAAGTACAGTCAAGCTAGTAAATATTAAACTTCTTCATTTTTGTTGTCTAGTTTTACCCTGTGGACCCCATCAATTTAGGACAGAATTTAAGGCCAAAAAAATAATAAAGGTAAAAAGAAAATTTCTGTATTCTATTTAACTGTAATTATGAATTATGTGAAACTGACATAAGTACGTAAAGTACAGTTTCTTCAGATAATCTTTCCTCTTTTTCAGGGCAACAGTGGAGATCAGATATGGAAAAGATATTGTCAAACCATTAGTGAAATTAAAGTTAATTAATATAAATTTGCATCCTTCTAATGTTGTTTACGATCGTGACTGGTTCATGATGCTTGCAGTTTATTCTTTGAATTTGCTTTTTTTTTGTGCTGTGTGGGTAAAAAAGCGTCTTGATCTTCTAATAATCTATTCTGCATTATTGTTTGATTATGACTCCTCATGGTCCCAAATAATGATATTTTTACTTTTTAAAAGCTGGAATTCCACTTTTATGCATTAGGAACCAATTGCTTTCTTCCTTTGACTCTTTGTTAGAAAACCATAGGAATTGAACTTTTATCATGGTGCATAGAAACACCACTTCTGCTGGTGATCCTGCAGGACAGTGAAAATATACAGGTGTGCTCAGTCAGTTCACACCTATCTTGATGTCTTTTCCAAATGACATTGTGAAGCAGCTCAAACCAGCGGGATCACCTTTAGATGTAATCCCTGCATGGTTATTTGAAAAAAGTGCTTAAGAGCTTTCTGTTAATATTGGTAAATTTCTATCTTCTTTTGTACCGTTGACCTGTGGGATTCCTCAAGGCTCAACACTAGCTCCTATGTTGTTTTTTCTATATTGGTACTATCCTTGAAAAGTATGGCTTAAGTTATCATTGTTATGCAGAGGACACACAAATATATTTTCCTCTTTAACATAAGAATGGTCTAGAACAGGTGGCTGCTTGCCTTTTGGATGTTAAACATGGATGTCTTTGAATTTTCGAAGTTTGAATGAGGGTAAAACTGAGCTTATGGTGTTTACACCATCTGATGTACATTGTACAGCAAATGTAAATCTTGGTGTTCTGGCACCTTATGTTAAGTCCCATGTGAAAAATCTGGGCGTGGTGTTTATAGTGTCCTAAAGCTTGATAGACAGGTTAACCAAGTTGTTACGTCAAGCTTTTACCAGTTGCGAATCCTGGTAAAAATTAAGTCTGTCCTTTCATTGACAAATTTTGAAAGAGTAACACATGGTTTTCTATGCCAGAGATGTAAGTCTTCCTTTACCATTAAACTCCAACTTTTCAATAAATGTTAATCTAGAAAATGGCGTGAATAATAAATTGGCATCGATTTTCCCCGTTTCTCCTTAATAATGTTACTTGCGGTTTCCAAAGTGAGCACCATCTATTAAGTATTTTTTTTTTTTTTGCTCTTGCACGATATTAGACAAGGTAAGCTAATGTAGACTACATAAGACTAATCAATGTTATATAGCTCAACATGAAGAAATATCATCGGTATTTTCTAATGTTGATCTAGCTTACTGTTAAGTCACACACAGCCAACAAACTAATACTAAACATTACAACTTTCAACACACTCAAATGCAGTTTGGTATGACAGTGTTTTTCGTTAGACCAAGTGAAACAGCGCTGCGTTAATTTCACACTTCACAATTTTAATTTGTCAAATAAACTGACCTGTATGAGTAGCATTTCAGCACTTATGTACGGTGGCCGAGAGAGCTCAACGCGCTGCAAACAAGAAAATGCATGCAAATAAAAACAAAAAAACGCATGCAAATAAAAACAAAACGTGAGCATCAGTTTGACAACACATGTGCTGCAAATCCTCACAAAACAAGCAAACACAAACACGCACTGCAAATACACAAACGCGCTGCAAATAGCACAAACCACAACGGAAATGTTTCAAGGTGACCCCAAACAGCACAAACTAAAAAATATTAAATATAATATGTAGGCATTAACTCAGTGTAATGTGTTTCACTAACAGAAACGTGTTTTAATATGTGGCATTATTTTTAACTCATTAAACTTTAAGAGATGATAATTTAGTGGATGATAAAAAAAAATATTCGTTAACCATCTGTAGCGTACTAATGTAACTTTTGGGGTCCCCTTGAAACATTTTCATTGTGGTTTGTGCTATTTGCAGTGCATTTTTGTATTTGCTTGTGTTGTGAGGATTTGCAGCACATGTGTTGTCAAACTGATGATCACGTTTTGATCATCACATTTTATTTGCATGTGTTTTTTTTATTTGCATGCATTTTTTTTATTTGCATGCGTTTTCTTATTTGCAGCACGTTGAGCTCTCTCGGTCACCGTACTTGAGTAGTTTATTTAGTAGTTTACTTATCTGTCTGTCACTACTGGAGGTGCCACAACATACAACATGTTCCGCAGCATTGTCAGTGGCACATGATGCAATCCACAGGCCCATGTCACAAATTTTAGCAAGTATTGCTCGCTGCAGAGCTCTCTGGAGCTCAAGGGTGGAGTTTAACCTGTTTAATGGGTGGACAGATAGGGTTATGGGTAGGGTTAGGGTGTGGTTGGGGGATACAGCTCCACCCATCATGCCCACAGTAGGTCAAAAGAGGGGGAGCTGGAGGTTATGGTTCTACAGCAGTGTTTCCCAACCCTGTTCCTGGAGGCACACCAACAGTCCACATTTTGGATGTCTCCCTCATCTGACCCCTTTATTTTCTATCTTGGAGTTTCTGCTGAAGAGCTGATGAATGATTCAGGTGTGTTTGATTAGGAAGAATTGCGAAATGTGTAGTGTTGGCGTGCCTCCAGGAGCTGGGTTGGGAAACACTGCTCTACAGTGAGTAGCCTCTCAATTTTAGTGGCATATAATCCGCTGGCACATGCCAATGAAAACGTGTCACCGGATGTGAAATATGAATGTACCAATCAGCTTCTCTGCATAAGATACTATGTCACTTAGCTAATTTTAATACAACAAGGACAGCGAGAGAGCAGCAACATATGAATGGTGCGCTATATTAAGAGTTCCGAAGCAGCACTGTAGCTTTCAAAACTTTAGATAAATAATAATAATAATAATAAATTAAATGAGAAATATACAATTCTAACAAAATCCCATAAAATGTTTTTATTGGATTTCTGTTATTGAAATTAATGTTTTAAATGTTTCATGTGCTGTTAAGGGCATGGTTTTCTGATGCATGAAATACTTTTTTAATGCATGGAATATTGTTATTATTATTTTTTTCGCTGAATGTAGCGCACCATGTCACTTCTGTAGTATGTAGGACATGAGGGAGCGCCAAAAACATTCGTGTTGGTCAATTCCTTGAGTTCACCACACGAGGGCCCTTCACGAGTTGTAAGCTCTGGTTACTGAGATCCAAGTTTCAGCCACAGCCCAGTCCTAGTGCTGTAGCTACTACAATATTCTGATAGATTTTATGGTGTTCTACTTTTAGGATAGAAAAGTATTCTAGAATAGTTAGTTATGTCTTAAAAATGGCTTTCTGAAACACATTAAGTGCAGATTACTAACACCTGAACTATGGAGTTCTGAACTAGAATAAACAGCATTTTTTAAAATTATCTGAGTTAATCTGAATGAATAACATCAAGGTTGCCAATAAAACATGGAATGAACCTAGAAAAGCTTAAAATAAGCTGATAAGCAACTGCAAGGAAAACAATGGCAGCATTTAAAAAAAAGACTACAATCAAAAGCAAACAAAAGAAAACTATTTTAAAGCAAATAGCAAAGAAAAGCTGCACACAACAGTTGTGGGATCAAAAAGAAAAGAAAAAAAATGCCAGGAAATGTATTTGTAATTATTTCAATGCAAACGCACACACATCTACAAGAAGAAAACAACAAATTGAGGTAAGAATGAATCATCAGCTTTATTATCTTACTGTTTTGTGAATCTGTGGGTTGATGTGTGTATAGATATGTATTGATTTTCACAGACATAGTCCAAGTAAGTCTGGGCTACGTTCCAGTCTTTTTTTTATGCCCTTCCCTCGTTAACTTCACTCAGTCTCGTTGACTCGGATGTACGTCATTGCTTACGTTGCATGAGTACCCACTACTGGCAGAACCTCCACATTTTTCATAAACAGAAATTTATGAGCTCATTTCCTACTCTCTCACATTTTTTGATTGAGATAGACTCACTGTTCAATTCCTAAAACAATACGAACAATTCCTTTGTAATGGCTCTGATGTTCAAGTTTAACCAGCTTTCACATAAATTGACTTTTTCTTGATTTTTTGTATAATTGTTTTTTTTTTTTCTGATTATCTGTCTCTTGTTAGTATTGTTTCTCTATGTAAATGTATGGTACTTATCCCTTATATTAAAAATATATATACTGGTGGAACCTTTGCCATGTCTGAACTGGAGCGTCCTGAGCCCTTGATCACTAGGAATCCGCTATGGAGTTCATTTATTATTTAATTTTTTTCCCTTACAAAATTGTTTAATGAATTGTTTAAATATTTAAAAAAAAAATTAACATATCAGTTGTTTGTAGTGGGGTAAATTAAATGCGATATATGGTGACGTCAGAATCGTGTTGCATTGTGGGACATGGAGCTGCCTGAAGTGTCCATATGAAGTAGACTCAAACTCGAGGGAGCGAGGGTCTGTCCATAGAAACCTCCCTCGTCCACTTCATGCAGTGGAACGCATTTCAAAACGGAGGCAGGGATTCCCCCGAGGGGAAGTGCTTAGGGAAGTTCGTGAGTGCATGTCTAAAACTGGAGTGGAACGCAACCCATGTGTCTTCTTTGATCACAACATTAAACTGAAGTTAAACCTGCCTCCTGGTTGGTTTAATTTAAGCACAATTTAGTTCTGGAGTAGCTCTTGTCTTCCTTCGGGAAAGCAGCTTATTAACTCTAGACTAGACTAAGTTTAGGACTATTTAAAACCATGACAGAAAAAAGCGGGACAGAAAAAAAAAATTTGTTAATCTGGTTTAAAAGGCCATTTAAATCTAGGACTAATCTCTGTCTGGGAAACCACCCCATCGGGTGTAAAGGATAATGAAACATAGGTGTACTTCTTAATCACAAAAGCACCAGGTCAAAATAGCATTGGTGAATTTGGTACAATAAAATCTGTTCATTTAGATTTATTTTTGATGATTTTGAACAGATGATTGATAAATAGTTTGTATAGCATTTGGGCATGGACAGTACAGGGAGATGTCTGTATTAGCATCAAGAAATCATATTTGTTCTTACCATATGTGATGTATATGAATATATTTGTATTTGATATTTCTTTACTTTCTGCCTTGTTGCATTTTCTTACTGCACAATCAGTACAGTATACCAGTATAATCATACAGGAGGCTGTGTCTTGTATAGTATGTATCCCTGCCAATGTAAAAAACAAAACCTATGCACAGTTGATGCAAGCTTTATATTTATTTGTAACAATTCTATTTTTTGTTTCATGTTTTCAGGTTATAGAATCAAATACAAAATTTCAGTAGTTTAGATGCATACTGCTAATATTAATGAGGTCGTGAAAAAGAGTAGAGCGGTGACAAGTGCAAAAATTCTAGTAACACTGACGAGAGGATAACAAGTGTCCTGAATATCTGAGGAAAAGAACAAAAATGGGAAAGTATTGTGAGAAAGGAATAAAAAAATCACAACATCCAGATTTAAGATCAGTCAAGAAATCATACAGTCAGAATTTTGGACAAATAATAAAATATTTCCTTTGCTATCTTAGTGAGGAGATTATGAAAAGTTATTTACCATAATGATGAAGAGTTTTGTTGATCATCCATTCACCAAACTTCACGACACAGGTGTACTGTCCGTCTGCCTTCCATTCTTCAGCTGATACTGCTACATAATTCTGAGTTTTCACAGAGTTCTCTTTGCGTTCTTCCCAAACAAACAAAGTTTGTCCTTTTTCTTTTCTACTCCCTATGAGCCAGTACACAAAGACCTGTGATGGAGCAAACCCCCTGACTGTACACTGAAGAGTAAGGTTGTGGTTGTTGCTGTTGGCAAATGCCATGATATCAATAGACGGCATAACAGTGCCATCAGCTGCAAGAAGAAAGTTAGATGCCATTTCAATGCAATTTTAATCCATTTTAGTGCACTTAATGAGATAAAATAATGGACTGATACATGATTATGTAATAAAAACCTGGGCTTTCTTATCAACAAAGTATAAACCATATTGTAATACAGTACCTTGTACAGTGACAGCTGTGCCATTCCCCAGGTACATATGCTCACGGTCTGTAGCGATGCAGTAATATATCCCAGAATCCAGTACTACTGTGTTGTAGATGGAAGCCTGACACACTGTGTTATCACCCTGATCTTTAGTCTGATGAGGGATGTTTGAGTCCTGCAGAATGTCTATTATTCCACTCACTGGATGTACTCTCACCCAGGCCACTGTGTGACAGAACGAATTCACCTCATTGAGTTGGCAGTGCATAGTCACTGTATCACCCGATTTCACCTTCACTGATGGGGGAAACTGATAAACTGTACCCGCCATTGCTGCAAAGGGATTCAGACCTCAAAATGTGAAAAATGAAACAATATCATATATGCTACTTTGATAGTCTTATCATTCATACCAGTTTTAGGTACAAATATACTAATATGCATAAATGAAGAGAAAAGTACTGCTGTAGCTTACCATGTGGCGAAATCAAACCGAACAAGACAAGAAAAAGGAGGTCGTGCATGCTGTCTGAAAACTTTACAGGCCAAAGCAACTGAGAGAAATGTGCCGAGTCTGACAAATCACACACCTTTTCCTGTCACCTTTTCCACGGTCGTTTCATCGGTTTGTTGTTAAAAACAGATACACATATTGAAGCTCAGTTAGATTGTGAGGTAGACCTGAGAAACTGTTCATTTCTTGTGTTTAGTTTTATTTATGATATAACTCTCTACCTATTACAAAATAGAGTGAAACACAGTTGACACTTGTTATTAAGTTAGCATTAACCACCACTAACCCCAAAACACCCAAAATCTAAAGAAATTAAAACATCAGTTAAGCTCTTATCCAAATGTATTATGGTTTTATAGCAGTAACCAACTGTAATATACAGTTATATACAGGTATATATAGGCTACATCAGTGTTTCCCAACTTTTTACTGCCATGATACAATTTTCATGAGTAAAAAAATACTACCATCACATTAAAATATAACAGAACAAAATATAAAAAATATAACACATCAAAATATAACACAAACAGGCATTGCAATGCTTCAAATGGCTTGTTAAAGTTATATTAAAAGTAGTAGTCACATTTAATCTTAAACGTGAGCTTGTTTTGATGAACACAGAGATGATATCCTGGCTGGAATTGATGATTGACACACAGAGCTCTTGGTCAAGTGGTCAGTCTTTCACTGTTTTTGTTCTTTATGTAAGTAAGAGTCTAATTCAAAGCTCAATGTCTCTACAGCAAAAATGACTTACTACCACAAAAAATGAACAATTCCAAAAAAAATAAAACATTTCAAAACCTGCACTCACTCATCAACCCCTCTCTTCACACTGGTACCTTTCCCACAGAATTTAAGCAGGCTTAAACCCACTGCTTAAGAAACCCATTCTAAATCCAGCATTTCTAGAAAATTACAGACTGGTGTCCCTTCTTCCATCCATTGCTAAAACACTTGAATGAGTCGAGTTCAACCAAGAGTTTGCCTTTTTTACACAGAACAACCTCCTGGACTGCAACCAGTCTGGTTTCAATAGCAGCCCCTCAACTGAGACTGCCCTGCTTTCGGTTTTTGAAGCTCTGAGACTGGCCTCAGTACTCATCTTGCTGGATCTGTCTGCTGTTTTGACACCAGATCCTCATGACAAAGGGCATCTCAGGACCCACACTCCAATGGTTCAAGTCTTACCTCTCACGTAGGTCCTTCAGGGTTTCGTGGGGGTGAGGTGTCTAAGTTGCAACATCTAACTACTGGGGTGCCTCAGGGCTCAGTCCTCGGACCACTTCTCTTCTCCATCTGTCATTCAGATTCATGGTTTTTCCTGTCACTGCTATGCTGATGACACACAACACAACCTCTCATTCTAATCAGATGATCCAACGGTAACTGCTTGCATCTCGGCCTGCCTCACAGACATTTCTTGCTGGATGAAGGACCACCACTTTCAACCTTGCGAAGACAGATCTGCTTGTGGTCTTAACCAACCCTCTCTCGGCTTTCTTGGCAGGCCTTCCAGCATGAACTGTCAAACCTTTGGAACTGATGCAGAATGCTGCAGCCGAAGAGAGCAAGTCACACCTCTCCTCATAAAATTGCACTGGTTGCCAATTGCCTCTTGCATTGAATTCAACGCACTGATGTTTGCCAGAATAACCACTGGGTCTGCACCTCTATACCTAAACTCACTACTTCAGATCTACGTGCCCTCCAGAAGCTTGCTTTCTGCAAATGAACGGCACCTTCTGGTGCCATCCCAAAGAGGCACAAAATCACATTCACGGACCTTTACCTCAACTTTTCCCTGCTGGTGGAATGACCTGCCTAACCCAACCCAAGCTGCTGAGTCTTTAGCCATTTTCACTGTGGGAGACATCTTTTTCATCAACACTTGACCCATTACGCTAAGACACATTTCTCAATTCGTAAGGTCATTTTTTCAAAACTCTTCACACAGTTCTTCTAACCAACTTTCATCTTGGCATTGCAGTTAATTTCACATTCAAAATCCACTTAATTTACTAAAACAATTCATACATGTCTTAAATAAACTTCCTTCCTTCCGTACATGTCTTCCTTAGCACTAGCAAAGGTTTTCACCCAGCAAGCACACTTTGTCAATCATAAAACACAGCCCTAAAAAACACTAACATCAAGTAGCATTATACAATGTTTTCTTTTGTAAAATTTCTTCTCAAAACTAGAAGAACACTCTCTATTGCTCATAATGCACTGCAGTTTATGTTGCACGAACCATGTTTGTATTATAGCACAAAATTATTCCAAAGTTTTCCCCTTTGAATGGATGAAAATGAAAGACTAATGCTTGTGTAGGTGTTCATTCCATCTAATAGCTTTGGTAGTATTTGATTTTTTAAATTCAGAAAACGTTTCATTATAATATTACTGTAGAAATGTAGCATATTTCTGTCTTATTCAGTTTTGTGTTATGTTGAAAGGGGTATGAAAGCATGTGCAAATTGGCCTGTAGGTACACAGAGTTTTGGTGGTTGTTGTGTCGAAGTGAGAAAAGAATTCATGTAATTTGAAATATGTAGTCATTGAATGCATTTTCTGCCAAAGCAATGAAAAATGATCCACAGTTCAGCCCACATAGATTTCTGTTGTGCTCACTGTGTGAAGAGTTTGGAAAAAGTGACCTAAGTGTTTAGAAATGTGTCCTAGCGATTGTTAAAAAGCTGTAATACTAACACTTACAATTATTAATCCCAGCCCAGTTTCAGTTAAACTTAAATTCATCTAAATTAAAATTAATAAGTTCATAAAACTGAAACAGTCCGGTTTACTTAAAATGGATCAGTTCTGAGAACAGAAAAGAAAAAGAAAGTGCCAAATACTCATAAAAGTTGATTTGACTGAACTAATTTGTTTCATTTAAGTCTGTCCTACTCAAATCAATTAATTGTTTTGAGCGTTAGAGTTTACAGTGTCCCTCATCTGCCAACTGCAACATGTTTTGTGATTTTTTTTTTTTCTGCTGTTAGGAAGGTTTTCCATTTATACACGTGACAAAACTTTACCATAGGACAGCCATTGGACTTTTTGTTAGTGTTTTCATTAGTGGATCAAAATTAGACAAAGTAACAATACTGTCTTCAAAATGATTGTTACTCAATATTATCTTTTGAACTATTGTATACAGTCAAATAAATATTACACTTACAATCATGCTGGTCTAAATATCAGCACAGCTATGAACCCGTGGCATACGGAATGACAGCACTCTTGCTCGTGTGATATTGCTTAAATAAGTCATGTAATATGTGTAATAATGACTGTATATTTTATCCAGAAACTGGATATCATGGTTTTTCAAGTCATACTTTAAACCTGAAAGAATTTCACAGAATTTCAAAGAATCAAGAATTCTGCATGTGTGGGTAAGTAAAGCGGCTAAATCATACAATCTCTGTTGCACTCTTGATGCATAACATGAAAACTGCCATCTGTTTAACATAATAAGATAATAATTACAAAACACATGAATACAATCTAAGACTAAACCAGTGTGGCACACACTTGTGTCCTATTTCTTTTTAACAAAATCAGCAATTCTGCTCTTCCACCAAAGACTTTAGGGTTGGAATTATGCATCTTTGAGGTTTCACTGCTATGCTTTTGAGACTGAAGTTTTTCCGCTGACAAAGCAAAGTGTGGACATTAACCAAAATGAGATGAGGTCCACATCACCATTTTCCTCGTGTGGTGCATGCAACCACACGATAAAGAGGACACGGAGAAACAACAACACTGAAGAAAAGAAAAAATCACTTCCTGTCTGTGACCCTGAGTGCCACACATAACCGAAGTCACATAAGACACAATATCTCTTGATAACTGGCTCTTTGTTCCTTATAATTACACTTGCCATTCAGCAACACATGATTGACACTTTATAGGCTGTAAAATTCCATAATATATATTACAAAACAAATAACACAATATATGAAATTTAAATTGTTTATATAGTTATTTTATTTTTTTCTGGTATGAGATTATTGATGTAAATTCATTTGATTTCAAGAAAAAGTGGGTCACTCAATACATTTGTATATTAAAGGTGGGCTAATGGTGACTTTTCCATAAGGATTTAGAGAACACTGAGGGTTGAAAGGCATACTATAGGCCTATATATATTTTAAAATACTTTAAAAAAAATATTATGGATTGGAATAAACAAATTTCAGCACAGAAAGTCAGAATTTATCCTTTCAATTAACTTTGACATTTCACAAAAAACACACACTATTCAAAAAAAGTTCTGCAACCAGAAATAAAAAGATCACAAAACATGCTTCCTGCAAATATATGACAATGCCAAAATATTTATTAGTAGCTATTGCCATCTTTCATCTGATGTACAGCAATGCCAAACACCAAAATAAATTTGATGAGTAAAAAAATTGTCAAAGCAAAATTTAGATGAACTGAAACTCTTCAAAGTTATAGGTTTTTGCACAGACACATTATCACAAATATTATTTTCGTCCCAGTTTATAAACAATCACTGTTATCAGTAGCAGGACACCAAAAATGAAACAGAGAGACAGATAAATGTATTTTAAAGCATAGCACACATTTGATGCACCTGTGGAGAGAGAAAATATGAAAAAGTAAATATAAAAGCATAGAATATCATATATTCAATATAAAGATGTACATTAAAAAACAATGAATAAAGAAACGAATGGGGGTCAGTACGATTTTTTAATGTTTTTGACAGAATTCTCGAAGGCTGCATTTATTTGATCAAAAATTGAAATTGAAAAATTATAACAATTTAAAATAACTATTACATTTGAAAAAAATGTATTTCTGTGACGGCAAAGCTGGACATTATTCCAGTCTTCAGTGTCACATGATCCCTTCAGAAATCATTGTAATATGCTGATTTGCTGCACAATTTGCTGCTTATTAGTGTCAATGTTGAAAACAGTTGCACTCATTAAATTTTTGTGGAAACCAACCATTTTCTTTTCCACAAATCCTTGATTAATAGAAAGTTCAAAAGAACAACATTTGTTTTATATAGAAATCTTTTGTAACATTATAAGTGCCTTTACTGTCTCAATTCAATTTCAACAATGTTTGCAAAACACAACACACAATTCTCTAAGTAACACAAAAAAATACAGGAAGTATCTTGATTTCCTTTTTCCAACACAACCATTGTTTCTGTCCAACTACACATGGTTGATGTATTTCTTTTCTTTTGTATGGTGTAATACTGAATTCACAACCACAAATGCTTACAGTAAAAAAAAAAAAAAAATAGTTTTCGTGTTTACCATGAATTTTTCAACATCTCTAAACATCGCCAATTACTTTCAATCTTGTACAGAAATGTACATAGGAGTTCGTGAAAGACCAGCTTAGGTTTTGAATAACTGTGTGATATGTCCGAAAATAGATATTTTGAATTCAGTGCTTCATTTTGCCAGACATTTTGCATTTTGTGTGCAATTCTTGGATTTGAATGGCGTGTATATTTTAGAAATATTGTTATACTTTACCATGTCGCTGAAGGGTCTTGGTATAGACCTGTCCTCCAAACTCCACCACACACATGCACTCCACCTTCCTGTCCCACTCCTCAGCAGTAATCAGGATTTGGTTCCTGGTGATCTGGATGGCACCATCATTCCCATGTACCAAAACTCTCTGTCCTTTCTCTTTTCTCCCCTCTACAGCCCAGGACATATGAATCTGAGAAGCTTCGACCCCAGTTACAACACAATAAAGAGGGACTAAAGGACCGTTTGGGATCAGCGGTGTAAAAATATCCATAACAGGAAACACAGTGTGTTCTGGAAAGAGATTAGGAGAAACATTTGGTTATAATGGAAAGAAATACTAGCATCCAAAGGAACTGTTTGAGGTAGTCATTATGTTGCTGTCCAATGCGTTTTCTGTAAATCTGTGGTATTTAAAGTGTGAGGCACAGAGGCTACACTCGTAAAAATAAATGTTCTTTATTGGCATTGGTGATTCCATTAAGAACTTTTAATATCAATGGAATCTTTCCATTGCACTAAAGGTTCTTTATAGTGGAAAAAAGTACTTTGGGTTATTAAAGTTTCTTCACTCTAAGAAAAAATTGGTTCTTTTAAGAAATGTTCACTGAAAGGTTCTTTGGAGAAGCCAATATGCTGTTACCATTGCACTGCTACAAACGCCCCTTTCGGAACCAATATTTTTATGTATAAATGGGAGCCGTGGATAACTCGGCGTGTAAAAACAAGAATAAAATATTTAATCATGGATATGAATGCGATTATTAAATCTTAGCTGTTGTGTGTTGTTTTGTACTTCAACTTTGGATAGCCCATTGGTTAATATTTTGCAAAGTCCTAAGTTGACCTTTAAATTAAAGAATTAATCATAATTAATTCAAAATGAAGAGATTATTAGTAACTGTAATCCGAACTGATCTCACCTTTCACAATAACCCTGGATCCATTGCCAATGTGAGCAAAGCGGCTTTGCACAGCTGCACAATAGTACATACTGGAGTCATGCACCGTTGAATTGGTGATAACAGCAGTACAAATACTGGTCCACTGGTTGGACGATTGATGAGAATCAATTTGAAGTCTGTCGGTGAGGCTGATTGTTGCATTCTCAGGAATGACTCTCAGCCAAGCTACCGTGGAACATGTGGAGTACAACTCTGCAATGTTGCACTTTAAAACGACGTCCTCTCCAACCATCACCTCAGCGACTGTCGGCCACTGTGTCACAATGAACGGCTTTGTCGCTAGACGAGACAGATTGTAATGTTGTGTTATAGTGTTAATACTTCTGAATCTTTCCTACTGGGGCTTTTATACAACAGATTTTTGAACAATGTAAAGAAGCATTTCATGTTTAATAGTTATAAAATGATCCTGCAGACCAGCCTACCAATGAGAACTAAAATCATACAATACTTAAAAAACACAAATATGCAAATAAATATAAATATATCTGATTGAAATCTATCAGATTAAATATCAATTGAAGCAAATCAACTTCATGGTTGCACTTTATTTCAATCGCCCACTTTGGACATTCTTCTAACTATAAGTAACTTTGTAACTACATGCCAACCAACTCTCATTAATTTGCGACTTCATGTCAACAAACTCTGTTTTAGTACACTGTTACGTTAGTAGAATAAGTTGGTATGTATCTGCAAAGTTACTTATAGTCGTAGAATGTCTGTTGAGAGACCATCAAAATAAAGTGTTAGCAGATATCAAGAAGACAGTCTAATACTCTAATAACTGATAATTGACATATAGTTGTAAAGTTACTTATAGTTAGTAGAAGTGGAATATCGAAATAAAATGTTACCAACTTGATTTTTGTATAAATTTCGCATTAAATTTCTAAAGACTAAAATTTACAGTTAACAAATTGCTTCACTACAAAAGGACTCAAATCTGTTTACCTGTTACCACAGTGTGAGATACCCAGATCATCATCAGCCAGATACTCATCTTTTATGTCTGACTATCACACAACTGAAGTTAGCCTTTATTTGTCTTGAGCAGCAAAAACCTCGTCTTCCTTTCAGCCGTCTGTGATAGGTCTTCTCATAGTAGTCAGTGACTAAAACACAGGATACTCAAAACTTGTCTATGTTAGCATTAAAATGCAGGGAGATTGCTACCATAAACAGTTCCTCAGAGTACTCCAGTGGAGTGTTAAATATGAATTGTCGAAATATTCACAGAGTGACATCCTCAACATAGCCTTAATCTGGGTTGCATTTTTCTCATTTTTTTTTGAGACTTTTGTCACCTTCTAAATTAATTCAGTATTTAGTTTTTTTTTTTCAGTATTTTTATGTATGTATTTGTTTGCTTGTTTTATTCCGAATCACTCAGTTAATCAAAGATTCTGGGGTTAGATTTGCTCTATGTTAATATTGTTAAGCTCAACAATAGTGCAAAATTACTTTTAACAGCACAAAACAGCAACATTCCTTGAGGTAAATCAGCAGTTTTATGCTACTTCATAATCAGCATCATATTTTGCAGATAAAATCAGCTTAACAAACGAATTTTCTTAGTCTGTCATTTGATAATACGAGTAGACATAAAAATGTAGAGGGGATTGCATTTTGTTTTCTAATAACCATTTAAGTAAAGAACACTTATTTGTAGACATCATTGTAGGAAACAAAACTGTATCTTAATTATCAATTCTGTATTGCAAATGGAGCCTAAACGACTCTGTCCCATGGAAAAAGAATATTTGTCCTTAGAAAATAGTATCAAAATTATAATAAATCAGTATCAAATTAAAATTGATTTTTATATTTTTATATTGTGATTTTTTAAAATATTTTTAGTTGTTTGGGCTCATGTAATGTTTGTTTTTTTCTTATTTTAAATCATTGGAAGTCATCTTGAGGTCTCATTAGAAGATTCCAAAGGTTGTCCATTTGTTAAAATAACGATTAGTTGATTTCAAATAAAAATTATCCCGAGCTTTACTCACCCTCAAGCCATCCTAGGTGTATACGACTTTCTTCTTTCTGATGAGTTATAGTAATAAACATCCTCATGGATCCAAGCTTTATAATGGCAGTGGACGGGACCAATGTGTATGAAGCTCAAGAAAGTGCATCCATCCATTATAAACATACTCCATACGGCTCCGGGGGGTTAATAAAGGCCTTCTGAAGTGAAGCAATTTATTTGTGTAAGTTATACAGTAAAATATCCAGCTTCCTTATTCAACTTACGAAGAAATTGCAAAACTCTCGCAGTTCAAAACGCTTATGCTACGTCCTACACTTTCCATATTAAAATTATGAAAAAAATGTAACTGATGTCATGCTTCGCTGCAGAAGGCCTTTATAAACCCTCTAGAGCCCTGTGGAGTGCGTTTACATTGGATGGATGTGCTTTCTTGAGCTTCATACTTGTTAGTTCCTTTCACTGACATTATAAAGCTTGGAGGCATCAGAATATTTATTAATATTACTCCGATTGTGTTCATCAGAAAGAAGAAAGTCAAATACACATAGGATGGCTTGAGGGTGAGTAAAGCTTGGGGTAATTTTCATTTTAAAGTAAGGTAATCCTTTGAGAACAGAAATATACATTGGGACACATTGTCCCAGTAGTGATGAAAGGATTGAAACGCCCATGGTTGAAGCGGATTCAGGGAGAGTCATGGCTCTGTGATGTCAGTAGTTATGAGATATTAAGGCAGGGCAGATGTAGATTCAGTACAGGTTTGAACAGGATAGGGTATTGTGACATTGGCATCAGATTAGACAAAGTAAATTCGTAATCAGTCAAGTTTCAACCCTTGTTGAGATGACAGGGAACTAATCCTATGTACTCATGGTTTCCTGCTTATACTTTTATATGTACACAGTGAACAGATTGGAAGGAACCCTGATATCATTTCTTAAAATACAAGCAGTTTGAAAAGTGGATGGCTTGATGTTGCTAGTGGGTTTGGCAAAAAAAAAAAAAAAAGTTGACCATATGCTCTAGAAATTAAGTTAAGTTGCTAATGTCTTGGTGCCAGTTATACCACAAGGCACATTCAGAAGTCTTGTGGAGTCCATGCCTCAATGCATCAAAGCTGTATTGGCAGCATGAGGGGGACCTAAAATATTAGGTGGTTTTAATGTTGTATATATACACATGTTGAATATATAAACTGATCAGCAACAACATTAAAAACACCTGTCTAATATCGTGTAGGTCCCCCTTGTGCTGCCAAAACAACTCTGGTGCACCAAGGCATTAGCAGCAGATCCTTAACGGGTTAGTTCACCCAAAAATGAAATTTCTGTCATTAATTACTCGCCTTCATGTCGTTCCAAACACGCAAGACCTTTGTTCATCTTCGGAAACACAAGATATTTTTGAAGAAATCCAGAGAGCTTTCTGGCCTCTGATAGACTGCAACGTTATTAACACTTTCAAGGCCAGAAAGGCAGTAAAGACATCGTTAAAATAGTCCATGTGACTACAGTGGTTCAACCTTAATTGAAGAAGTTTTTGTGCTCTAAAAACAAACAAAAATAACGACTTTATTCAACAATTTCTCTTCCATGTCAGAACGCCGCTCACAACAGCAAGGGCAGCATCGGGATGTTCGCTAAAAGTAACAGTATATTTCAAACTTTTTTTTACCCGAAAGAGAAGAATGAAATTGAGTATATTGGGCCCTTAAGTCCTGTAATTTGTGAGGTGAGACCTCCATGGATCAAACTTGTTGGTCCTGCACGTCCTATTAATGCTCAATCGCACTGAGATCAGGGGAATTTGGGGGCTAAGGCAACATCTTGAACTCTTTGTCATGTTCCTCAAACCATTCCTGAACAATTTTTGAACTGTGCCCATTGTGGGCACTTTCGATGGTGGACAGGGGTCATCATTTGCATTCTGACCGGTCTGTGGCTATACACAGCCCTATATGCAGTAAACTGTGCTATTCTTTCTATCATGCATTACATTTTTCAGCAGTTTGAGCTAAATTAGCTCTTCTGTGTGATCCCAATTTACAGCTAGCCTTCGCTTCCCACATGCTTTAATGAGCCTAGGGGGCTCATGACCCTGATAGGTCATTTTGCCAGTTATCATTCTTTGCACCTTTCCTAACCACTGCATGCTAAGAACACCAGACAAAACTTGTCCATATTTGGCCCTTGTCAACACCTTTCAAATCTTTTTGCTTGCCTGTTTTCCTGCTTCCAACATTTGAAATTAAGAACTGACCGATTTCTCGCTGCCTAATATATCCCAGTCCTTGGCAGGTGCCATTGTAATCAATGTTATTTACTTCACCTGTCAGTGGATTTAATGCTATGGCTGATCAGTGTATATTCCATTGTCTTTTTAGATGCCATGAGAGGGCAACATCCACTGAAGCAGCTCTAAGCAGATGATGATGACACACTCGTGAGCAAATACTGAACTCTGAAGCATGCATAATCTATGCATCACAACCATACAAGTATAAACACGAGTCTGTATATACATAGTGCATTTGTTCTCTTTGTGTGTGTTACATTTGAGGTAGACTGCAGGTAAAACAGGCAGTTTGCAAATGGCAGTTTGCCATCAAAATGTGGTATGTGAAGAATGTAGACTTTTACTGATTTGAAACATCTGCAGTGAGTGCTCACACCTAAAAAACTATACAAATGCTATAGAAAGCAAGAGAGAAACTGTGATCATTTACAATTTACTTGGGCCAAGATGGGGCCAAGATGTTTTTAAATTGACATACAGTAACAAACCAGAATCAACATGCACTAAAGACAACTGACAAATACACTTAATAAGACAGAAACAAAGGGCCTTTGTATTCCCTAGTGAAAAAAAAGTGTACTTAATTGCATTGAATGTGCACTTGCATAGAGAAATTCAAATCTTAAAAGTATATCTTGCAGATAGAGTACATAAAGATTGACTGTTTCTCAACACTCAAGTACACTTTTAAAATATGCACTTTGTAATAATATTAAAATTAGTTTTTCATTAAAGTACATTTTCAATCAGGTTTTAATAATATAGTGTCATGCGGTCACACTGATGTCTTGTCTAGTTCAGTTCCTTCTTGTAATCATTAGTTCCTATTAATCACCTTGTCCTAATTAGTTTAGTCTTGTCACCTGTGTATTATTGTCATCTGTGTATTTAGTTCCTGCCTGTCCGCCAGTCATTGTCTGTCGATGTTTGTGCCATGCACACTGTTGCGTGTTCGTCGTATTTATTCCTGAATAAACCTGTCTGTTGGATATACCCTCGTCTCCTGTCGGTACCCCAGCGTTACACATGCTTTGAAAAAATACACTTATTTGATGTGTTGACTAACATACTAAAGCACATGTAAAATATATTTTAACTGTATATTTTGTCCATAAAAAATTCATTTAACTGTAAAAATGAAATGTCTAAAAACAATATTCAGTTCAGTCCGAGTTTGCGTGTCTATGTGTTCGCATAAAAATAAGTCTGGACACCTGAAATATTCATATGATTATAGTGTGACTGTGCAATGCTGCTTGTGTGAGTCAGTTATACAAAGCACACTAGATATTAATTACCATTTTTAAACTTGCACAATGAGGTGGCGCAACTGTTTGAAGATGAGGACAGGCTGACTAATTCACAGCTCAGTTTGTTTATGTGTAAATCTGCATGCTTACACACCTGTACAATGCTGCCCTACATTCTGTACTAGTAATATGCAGCTGTAATGCTGTCAAAGGAGTGTCATGTCTCGTAATCTCAGAGCACCCACCCAAAATGCTGAGCATGCCCTTGCCTGTGCATTACCAGAACTCTTCAGAAAACAAGGAGAGGAAGACAGTCAAAGTCTGTGAATTTTGAAATCTACACCAGGACACGCCTTATATACTCAATGGGAATCCCACTATACAGTATTTCTGATAGCTTCCTGGAAAGAATCTCATATATATATATATATATATATATATATATATATATATATATATATATATATATATATATATAAAAAACATTCAGTAATGCTGGCCAAAACTGTACATTGAATATCTGACAGCTTCTAACTTCTCAGTTCTTTAAAACAAAGAGGACATGCCACAAGACTAAAAAAGTAGGCGTAATATCCGTTCTGAAGTTGGGGCCTGTTGTTGCGCAAAAGCATTTTTATTCTGAGAGCTTCCAGATGTGTTCCCAAAGGAGCAGCAAGTCTGTTTTCCAATAGTTTCATCCATCAACAAGAATGTGTCATACGGAAACCTGGTTTTCCAGAGTTTTTTCCAGAGTGTGCAGCGTATGAAACCCGATCGTCTCCGCCCCGTGAGGTTTACTGTCCTAAAGCATCAAGTTACACGAGACATTTTTCCCATAGCGGTCACTGACAACGAAGGTGGGTTTAGTTTAGTTTTTTTGTGTGTTTTTTTCCCCTGAGTGGGAGGATTCAGGATGTCAGCCAAGATGTGACAGAAGCGATGGGACGCTGAGAGGGTAAAGTAAGGAGTACTGCACGACGGGAACAGTAAAGTTTATCTAGAGGCAAGAAAATAAAACAAATCACGTCAAATGGCGACACAGGTATGTGGTGTACGTTATATTATAGATTTGTGAGTTTACATTTACGCTGTTTGAGTATTATACGTAAGCTGCGCTTCGTCGGTTTGTTCTCTTGAAACTTCGTCTTTGTCAGGCTCGGTAATGAGCTGCTGTCAAATGAGCTAAAACAAGAAAACTTGTTTCTATAAAAGTTATTTATGTTTTTTTTAATAGTTCTTTGCTTCTGTTTTCTTTTTCTATGCGCATTCAATAACTCCAAGTGCCTCTGACGCGGTACCTCGTCTGTGGTGTTTTCTGTTTGTTTGTTTGTTTGTTTGTTTGTTTGCTTGATTTTTTTTTTTTTATGCGGACATGTTTTTGTCTCACTATTATTCATATCTGGTGTCATAGTCATGTAAATTGAAAAAAAAAAAATCAACTTTGAAAAACCTTTCGAGGCTTCTTTGACATCCCGCTGCGTTGGATCTCCATGTTTTTGAACGCAGGAACGCGTCCTGTGTGAAAAGTGCCTAACAAAGAAAGAATCTTAGAAATGTGGCCAATGTCAAGATAATTCAAGCCATATGAGTCGAGACCGAAACGTTCCCAATTTTATTCATGCAAACGACACAATGGCTGTGTCAACCTAGTGAGCTGCCTGCGTTCCTACCAACCACCACCACCACCAAAAATGCTGTCTAAGCAGGCAGCTCACTAGGTTTGACATACAGACATTGTGTAGAAATGGAAAGCACGGGGGATTAATCAGACTCTTAGCAGAGAGGCCTCAAGATGAGGATTGCCTCTGGGTGGAAGTGAATAGTCAAGGCTGATTTCTTTTTTTTTATTATTATTGTAGCCACAAGATTTGTATGCATTATTTCAACATCGTACAGTAAATGTATGTCGAGCCATAACAATGAAACCCTAACCTTTTGTCTTAACAAAACAGGGAAATGGTTTCAGTCATAAAGACTGAGCTTAGATAAATATTGCACAGAGGGCGGGTTATCACGGCCTGACATGCAGGTATTTCTGGTACTATATAATTGTGTGAGAGTGAGCAGGGTTTGAATACACACAGTTTACAGGCTCCATTGATAGTGCTCTTGAAGAGATCTTTAAATGTGAATATAAGTTTATTGCGCATCATTATGAAAAGCCAGAAGTAACAGATTTTAACAGACCAAAATGAATCATTTCCAAACTGAAAAAACAAAACAAAAAAAAGTTCAACACATAGGTGGTTTTCTAAAGAACTATAAAGAAACTTGTGAAACTTGGAACAGTTTCTCCTAAAACATCAGGCTATGAAACATTTTAAGCAGAACCTCGATCTGTATTATTATTCATACAATTTTCTGTCTCTCTCTATACACAACATCTTGTACTCTCTCAATTCTGCAGTATTCTGACCTTGAGAAGGCCATTAACACCTTGGTCACAAACTTCCATTCTGCTTCTTCTGATAATCGGCCTACGCTGAAGGTAGATGAGTTCAAGAACCTTCTCTCCTCCCAGATGCCAAACTTAGTCAAGGTAAAACCCATGTTGCTATTCATTCCAGTAGATAAGAATGACTAAAAACTGTTATGACTCATGTCCGGTGAATGTATTAAGCTTGTGCTGTTGTTGCAGCTCAACAATTGCTAATCATTTTTTTGGTACAATAATGTTAGGCCTATTTATTTTTGCTGTAAAATATTGTTAATATATTTTTTTACATATAAAAAGTATGATTAGTATAGCTTATGTGTTAAGTTAATGTTTTTTTCTTAGTCTGGTGGTGTTTGTGTGAGTGTGTGTAGGAAACACAGTCCTTTGTCTTTGTTATTACTGGCCCCCTGTGCTGGAAAGGCCAGTTTTGCAGCTAACATGCAGGCTTTAATTATGATTGTCTGTCCATTTAACTCATTTCAGTTAGGAACGGTGTGTAAAAAAACACCCTTTCCCCTAATGCCTGTAACATTATCACTGCATTTAGTATAGAAAAGTTTTGCCATTTGTTACCATAATTTAACATTTTTCCAGTATAAGTTTTGTGTGAAGGATTGGTTGGTTTCACCGATAATGTTTCCCACAGTTTGTTTCCTTAGTTAGAGGCGTGGTCTGATTACACAGATCAGTTTGAACTCAGGTTGAAGAACACTGGGTGTGGCTCCATTCAGGGTGCAAAATGGTGGCTGCCGTTGAGCTGAAAGATAAATAGTTTCTCCTGCTCTTCAGTTACAGTCGGCACCAGATCATGTTATGGCAGGCCTTCTACAGCTTGAGGGAGAACTTGTGACATACAACACTTTATATTTCTTTTAGTTGAATGAGGAGCGAATGCTTCGAGATAAATGATACTTGTAACATTTGAACAGTACTTAGTGTTGATGCAAATGTGCTCACAATTTATTATGGGACAAGTTTGTAAAAGGATGAAAAATTATATATACTGTCATTGTACAGATTTGTCGTGTATGATTATGCAAGCATTGCGATGTTTGATTTAACTTGATATTAATATATGATAGTCTATTATATATTTAAATATTATAACTGAAATCTTCTCACTGTATTTGAAATTGCAGAGTGATTAAAGAACATTAAAAAGGGGGAGATGGACTCCAAATAATACTAGACGACCCACATGAGGGCGACAAAATGCAATTTTTCAAATGAAAAAGAGATAAAATGACTTTTTTAAATGAGCTACATTTTGACACATGCATGAACATCAGTGAGGTTTTCCACTCTCTTTTTCTGCTCTAGTCGGATCATTTTGGAGAAGTGCTGAAGCAGATGGGTGTGAAAGATGGGGAAGGCATCAGCTTCAAACACTTCTGGGGCCTGATCCAGAACTTGGCCACAAGCCAGCATGGTCTGCTGAGCCAGGAGAAGTTGTCCAAATGCACCTGCCTGTTACTATGAGCCGCAGACTTCAGCTGCATCTGCCACTACGATCTGGTCTCTTCGCATCTCTGCATTTATTCAGAACCACTCATCTCCATACAAAACACTAACTTTCCTTTCTAAACAATACAGTCAATTGCTCCCAAATTAAACCTCAAAATGTTATTACATAAACTGTTAATTTTTTTTTTTTATTTTATTCACATTGTCAAGCATTACAGTTATCATCTCTCTTTCAATCAAGCATCAAGTAAATCATAATGTTAAAGAGAAGTTAACCACTACATCAGTTCAGTTTGTTTTCAGTTACAACTAAAGTTACAGCTTCCCGCACAATTTCACATGAATTGAGAGTTTTTCAGTATAAAATAAAAAAATATGTATGACCTGTGGATTTTCTTTTATTTTCTCTTTTGTTATTATTATTATTTTGATAACACTACATGTAAACTTACTGCCATAATAGTCTAAAGTATGTTTATTTTTACACACAGACATGTACTGAGTGGTTTTGGCGAACAAAAAAATACATCAAAAAACTTTTATTTATATTTTCTAATACTGTTTTGTATGGCCAAAAATCAGAAAGACCCTGAATTATTGTTTAATAAAATTCACACCAAACAACATCCCTTGTTTTGTTTGTTTTTTATGTTAAAGAACCGCTGAAGGTCACGTGTAAACACCTTTATTTTTTCATCACAGTCTAGGTTTTCATGAGATCCTTGTCTTCAAAATAAAGTTACTCACAAAACTAGATCAGGACTACACAGACCAAGTCTGAACACATTTCCTTTTCTCATGTGTGGTAAAATTCATACATGCTGTAAAGGCAGTTCTATACTTGTCCATTGAGTATAGAACTTTATTGAATCAGAGAATTCTTTCTTGCAACTGTTGCTTAGCCTGATCTGTCTTAATTTGCATTTAGACATTCAGCTAGGAAGGTGGTCACAGGCAAACAGACCAATGATTTCTTAATTCAGTACTGTGCGGAACAAATTTACACAGTATGAGTAGACACAACACTTTTTTTTCTTTTTTTCTTCACCACATATTCTGTCAAAACCACCCAAGAGAAGTAGCATTTGATCTGTGAACTTATTATCACACCTATTTGAATAAACACTTTTGCATGCTTTTTTCACTCTACACTCCCCTTAATCTATGTACAGTGAAAATGGGCCATATACTTAAATTTAAATTCATGTATTTTACGTATTTTAAGTATTGTATTTTTTAAGGTAAACACCCAATACAGTAGAATGTAAAAACACTCTTCTGATTGAACAATAATATTTGATTTTGGGTAAATACAATTATTGCCAGTTTCCAGTGCAAAACATGCATTTATTCATAAGCTTTAATTTTCCAAAATGAGGGAAGCTCTGCATCCTGATCATACAGATCATCATCCGCTGTTGAATGAAATACATGGATGTCCTTTAGAGAGTAATGCCCCAGTAACAAGCTGCTATACCCATAAAAGTACATTTTTTACACATTTTTTAAAAGTGTGTTGTATGTACAAAAAATAAATAAGTAAATAAACACAAAGACATTCTACAAAATATCAACTGGAAAAACATGAGGGTGAGTTCCTGTGGCTCAAACATTAGAACTTAGTGGCAGTAGCATTAAAGCCGCCATGGGTTTCATTCCCAGAACGCATGAAGTGATCAATGTAACCATAGCAGTGGTAAGCAGATGCATGACAGATAATACAAATATAGAGTCTAATATGCACAGGTGAATACTAGGAGATAAATAAATGCTAACCACATTTCAAACAATGCTGAGAACAGAACCTGGTGCCAAATTCACAAAACATCTAAAGGCTCCAACTAGCTCCTAACTTGTTCATTTAGGAGAATCTCTTAAAAAATAATGGGTGTGTCAGTCCTAATTTTAGGACTCCGAAGTCTTTTCTCTAAGTGTATTTCACAAAGCATTTTAGCGCTAAAACCGGCTCTTAAAACTGCGCCTTAGTAGTCAAGAGGACTCCTAAGTCGTTAAGACAAAATCACAAACAATCCTAATGGCCGTTGCTGCAAATCTGCCTCAACAATCCGACGCTGAGGCAATCCCAAAGACACTGTACACCATTGAGGCAATAGCCATAGAGCCTTGGGTGCTGAACCTTTTCTTCATAAATGCTATAAATATTTCGATTTATAGATTTGAATCTATAATAAAATGCAATAAATAAATAATGTAGCAGTTGTTTTCTTGAGTTCACACTTACAAATTTTTGAACAGAGTAAAAAAAATTATAATAAGCATATTTGGCATGCTGTCCAAGGGCGTGATCGAGGGCTCGAGGTTGGAACATGGCAACATCTTTCTACAATATTTCTATGATATTACTGTAGACATAGTTAGTAAATGTGTTGACATCATCCAAAGCATTAAGGTCAACCCCACCCTTACTCTCAGCTTAAGACTTCTCTCCATTCCTTCGCAAAAGTTTGTCTCAGGACCTTTGCGAATAGCGTTTAAGAAAAAACTCTTAGCTAAGAACTTTTACTGCCATTTAGGAGAACTCTTAGTGGTAAGATAAAATGTTTTGTCAATACGGCACCAGGAGTATAAATACACACAAGCTAATAAGGGGGACTAAACGAGATACAGGTGACAAAAATCAGTAACTGGAATTCCTGCGTGGAGCCTGGAGGCTGACCAATGGAGATGGAGCTAGAAAAGTAGGAGACCCCAGAAAAATCAAGATGAAGGCCCAGGACAACATTGCAGGCCCTGAAGTCCAAGGCAATGCCGCAGGCTTGAGGGACCGAAGCAGGAATGCGAGTCTGGCAGAACTGTGTGACACAAGAGGGAATGTATTTGAACTTATTTTTGAATGAAATGTATAAATCTCAATGTTAATTTATAACCAATTGTAATTTTTATTTAGAATCAGCTTGTCACTGTGCAACACAAATATTACTAAATCTGTCTTCAGTTGGTCTTTTTGACAAAAAAAGTAACTACAGAAAGTCTTTTCTTATTGTTATGTGTCTTTAAGAACTGTCTTGAATAAGGTTAAATACTTTTTTTCTTTTCTTTCTTTATCTCAGTGTAGGTTCTCAAGGGAACTTTGTCTTCGCCACAAAGTTAAACCACACAAAACTAGACTACAGTCAGAAAGCATTTCCTTTCATCCTTATTGTAAAATGCCTGTATGCTGTAAAGGCAGTTCTACACTGTCCTTTGAGTATAGACCTTAAAATGATGAATTAAACTGGAAGATTCCTTCTTGCAGCTGTGGCTATGCCTGCAGTTAGACATTAAGCTAGGAAAGAGGCAAACAGACCAATGGTTTCTTAATTCAGTACTGTGCAGAAATTCACCACAGCAAAGTACTTTTAGTCAAAGTAAACACTCACAACACTTTTTTTTCCACCTCATATTCTATGATGACAACATCACAGAATAAGTGTTTGATCTGTGAACTTATCATCACACCTATTTGAATAAACACTTTTGCATGCTTTTTTCTCTCTACACTCCCCTGAATCTATGTACAGTGAAAATGGGCCATAAACTTACATTTAAATTTATGTATTATAAGTATTGTATTTTTTAAGGTAAACACCCAATACAGTAGTATGATGCCCAAAAACCACTCTTCTGATTGAACAAAAATCATTGATTTTGGTCAAATACAGGGAGCCCAAGTAATTATTGCCAGTTTCCAGTGCAAACATGCATTTATTCATAACCTTTAATTTTCCAAAATGAGGGAAGCTCTGCATCCTGATCACACAGACCATCATCCGCTGTTGAATAAAATACATGGATGTCCTTTAGAGAGTAATGCCCCAGTAACAAGCTGCTGTACCCATAAAAGTACATTTTTTACACATTTTTTAAAAGTGTGTTGTATGTACAAAAAATAAATAAGTAAATAAACACAAAGACATTCTACAAAATATCAACTGGAAAAACATGAGGGTGAGTTCCTGTGGCTCAAACATTAGAACTTAGTGGCAGTAGCATTAAAGCCGCCATGGGTTTCATTCCCAGAACGCATGAAGTGATCAATGTAACCATAGCAGTGGTAAGCAGATGCATGACAGATAATACAAATATAGAGTCTAATATGCACAGGTGAATACTAGGAGATAAATAAATGCTAACCACATTTCAAACAATGCTGAGAACAGAACCTGGTGCCAAATTCACAAAACATCTAAAGGCTCCAACTAGCTCCTAACTTGTTCATTTAGGAGAATCTCTTAAAAAATAATGGGTGTGTCAGTCCTAATTTTAGGACTCCTAAATTTTTGTGTATTTCACAAAGCATTTTAGTGCTAAAACTGGCTTTTAAATCTGCGAAACGTTAGTAGTCAAGAGGACTCCTAAGACCAAATCAATCCTAATGGCCGTTGCTGCCAATCTGCCTCAACAAGTCAAGTCAAGTCAAGTCAATACAATTACTTATATAGCACTTTTTACAATGCAAATTGTGACAAAGCAGCTTTATACGGAGCCCCTAAAGGGACGTGGTGGTGGGGGGGGGGGGAAAGGGATGGGAGGAATTTTTTTAAAGAAATTTTTTGCGTTCCCACGCAAAGATATTATCTTAAAACCTGCTGTGAGCTCGGACAAAACCTTCCTGTTTAATGTCCCTCTGGCTCGCAGTAGTGTTTATTAAGTCAGCTCGAGCATTAATACACACAAATGATGCGCGGCTCATTTAGAGTTTGAATTTTCCTCAAACAAGCTTTATAATATATAAATTGGTCTCTATTAGCAACTGTTGCTATGCCTGCAGTTAGACATTAAGCTAGGAAAGAGGCAAACAGACCAATGGTTTCTTAATTCTATACCACAGTAAATTTTCACAGTTGGAGAAGACACTCACAACACTTTTTTTCTCCACCACATATTCTGTCAAAACCACCCCACAGAATTTGTTCTGTGAACATATATCTTATCACACCTATTTTGATAAACACTTTTGCACCCAACTTTATGTTCAGTGAAAATGAGCCATACATACTGTCTTTAATTTTTAAATTGATCTGTTTCTTTAAGGTAAACACCTAACATTAGATATAGTAGTACATTGCACAACAACCACTCTTCTGGTTAAATAATAATCATTGATTTTGCTGTGTCCGGGTCGGATGGGGAACCTGTGCCTGTATGAGGCAGCACCGTGGCCCTGGGGTGTCGGCAGAAACTGCGTCAACTAGATCATCCCTTGTGAGGGCCTTACTGACACATCAGCCAGTGGCACATATCCCCAACAAACCATCCCATACCGGCATGATGAAAGAGATCTTAAACTAGATGGAACTGGATTAAATATTTTGACTGTTGCGATTCCAAATCGGACTTATGACCTGAGTATCAGGCAAGTATTCACTATTGGTCAGGGGCAGACTGGCCATCGGGAGTACTGGGACATTTCCCGGTGGCCTGATGGTCATTCTGGCCTGCCGGCTGCCACTGTGCTGTCGATCAGACTGACGTGCAATAGGCTGGTACGCAACTGCGAATTAATTGACGCACTTATGAATCTACGAATCAGGCGATCGCGGAGTGAAAATGACACCACCACATGACCCAACATCAGCGAAGCACTGCCTAATTGGCTATATCCAGAGGCAGGCTTTATCTGGGAAAATAGTGCAAAAAATGGAGCGTAAACGCAAAGGAGGAGCAGAGAGGGAACGCATAAAAAGGAGAAAAGCCCTGGCCACAGACGCAGCAAATTGCTGCAAAATCCCAGCCATGTTCGCCGGTAAGGGAACAGAATTACATTTACATAATATTTACAAGGGGTGGAAATAAAAATCGATCCGTTCGATTCTCCACACTTGGTTCTCCACACTCGGTTCTCCACGCGCTCGGACGATCCGCTGTTCAACTTAAATCTGACAAAGCATCTGTAATATGGTTTACTATAAATAACACGTAAAACAATCAGGGTTCAGTTAATATACGTTTCTGTTGATGGGTGAACATTCTGGGCTCCCAGACACTACAACAACAGCGATGGAAAAAAAAAAAAACGAACCGTGAAAAAGTTGAACTGTTCCACCCCTAATATTTACTTAATCATTTGGCAGATGGACGCTTTCATCCGAAGCAACTTACAATAGATCAAATCTATTCTTTAAAAAAAAAATAATACAAATATATATATAATGATAGAAGTTTTAAAAGCGCATCTTAATGACAAACTAGCACATTGTTTTATATACTGTATGGGGATACATAGAGCATTGGAAATATATAAAATATAAATATTTTAACATGTGAATATGTATCTTTTATTATCCCTTCTTAAAATGTGTAAGCCAATTTTATATTTGTCTTTGGTGTGGTAGTATAGATGGTCTATTCCTAGTGAGTTTTTAAAGGTTTATTTATTTATCCATTCATATTATGAACGGTCGTCTGCCTGTTACATCAACTAACAGGGTTACGCTATAAGTTCATCAGGCTGGTGGACACATGAATTTGGTGGTGGTGACTGCAGCAGCAGAGGTGGCCTGGGGTGGAGTCAAATTCCCAGCCTGATTTACTGTCCCAGTCCGACACTGCTGTTGGCCAGAGGAGAACTGGCCCTCCTACTAAGCCTGGTTTCTCCCAAGGTTTTTTTCCCCCATTTTGTTGAAGTTTTGGTTCCTTCCCGCTGTTGCCTTTGGCTTACTTAAGTTGGGGACACTTGCTTGACATTCAGCAGTGTTTTGGTTTTTGGTCTCCCTGCATTGGCGCCGTTGTATGCGAACTGGGCTGAGCTGAACAATTACATCACTGTTTTATCCATTGCTGATATGCATAAATTAACTAGACTAATAACTACTGCTCTTTGCAACGGAATGAATCAATACAAAAATACAGAAAAAGCTGGACAATGACACCATTTTCTTTGGGAGCTGCTGTGCAGCCAAAAATGATTTGCCAATTATTAGTGTAAACCTGCTTTGCCACAATTTGCATTGTAAAAAGGTGACTTGACTTGACTTGACTATTCTCTGTATCATCGGCAGTTTGCATCAAGCTGTTGCAGTCACTACACCACAGTCTTTTGTGATTTGGCATTGGGCAAGCACAGGCATTACGCTCCTTAATGGCGCTTTAACACGTAATGTCAGAGTATGTGAGTCGTCCTCTCCCCTCCATTCCAGGACGGAGGCACTCGTTCTTATCACATTATCATTGCTCACACTGATGTGAACATTTTCAGTGCTTTTTGAACTCGACGAACGTTATGTTTACATCATTTTGTGTGATATGGATGGCGAATGGTTTAAATGTGTCTGGTAAACCTTTCAAAATCATCCATCACTCAAATTCTTTTTGGCATTTCTCAGTGCTGTGATCTGCTTGGGCCAATTGTTATTAAAAGATGATCAAACTGGTTCTTGTCAACTCTGAAATAGGCTTTGAATCTCTCATCGTCCAGACGGAGCTCTTGGATAAGTGTGTGAAATTCTCCGTGGTGCACCCAAAACACTGCGGGAGTTTGTTTTTTTTTTTCTTCTCCATAAATAAATCTTGTACTAGAGCTTCTGCAAGGGATTTTCGGTGATGCTAATCCATTGAAATTACCGCGTAGTCGTGGAGAAAGCTGTTCATGGTTGCATAGCAACGACAGACGCTACAGAAGCGCGAGCTCCAGAACGCTTGCAAAAGAAGGAGGAAGCGACGCGGCCGCGCGTTCAACGCGTGGGGCAGTGGAAAGTGTGCACTTGTAAAACTGAGTGGCTACTGGTAGCTCTAATTTGTTCATGTGAATTTGCCGGTTGATAACAAGAGACTTTACCACAGATGCGCCAAAAGAGTGCTCTAACTCACAGAAAGTAGCGATATATATGAAATATGCATATTAAATAAACCATATATTGATTAAATGGCACATAGAAAATGTCTTCTAAACATAACAGTGATAAATGTGAGGAAACTAGTGTGTAAATATACACACAAACATCTTTACACGCTAGTTCGTCTTTGTCACTGGCATATATTAACTTTTAAACACTTGTGGGCAGTTACACATTCACAAACAATGTAGAAAACAATAGAGGAACAGACTGTTACTCACTTTATAAACACGCACACAATTTGACCATTGATAAATCGCTACAGCTCAGCTAGCACATAAACATAATAAAATACATAGACGCCCCATTGGGCGCCTTGGAACGTTGCAGCGATACGTCAACGTGTCCGCCATATTGCTGAGGGCAAGACTGCACTGTAAACACATACAAGTAAACTGGCGAGCTGCGGTTTCTCTGGATAAAAACGAAAATTATTTACATTTATCAACCGATTTCAGTGGTTTATGATGTACAAAAGTTCCATCTCTAGTTACTTAAAACCTCGATAGTAGACTTAAAAAATATATATTTATTTTAATAGTTAAAGCTCAGACTTGTCCTGTATTTGGCTGCTTTATTCTTGGATAAGAATTGTGAAAACGCCCATAATGAGAGAATTAAAATTTTCACATTAAAAAAAAAAAGATTTCTTATTGTGGAAAAGGCATTTTCTGTCTTTTAACCCGTTTTAGCTTTTCTTGTGTTTAGAATTTACCACCGTTGTGAAAATGAAGCAAATCGTCAAAAACAAATCAAACACGCTGGAAAAACCTTCCCTTACAGCTTCTTCCCACCGTCTCCTCAACTCTCTGTCTCTGGGAAACCTTCAATGTGTGAGAAAAGTAAGCTAGTTACAGTAATTCACAAAATGTCAGTCACTTATCCGAAACGAGTGCTTGTCTTAAAAGTCGGTTTTAAGAAAATGAAGATGTGAAACCCCTCCACCCGGGTCCCTCTCTACCCGCTCCGAGCGAGCCTAGAGCCGGAGTCTTCGGGTATGGGAGTCGGACGCTCTTCCAAGGAGGCTAAAGGAGACAATTTCTACCGTTTGTCGCCAGAGCATCTCTTGAGGTCAGAGGAGTGAGGTTTACTAGCACAGCCACTGCTAGTTGGCCTCCGTTACAGATGCATATTTAAATTTTAGGAAATTTAGTTTATAAAATAAAGTAATATATGCTAAAACTATAATATAGACCATTTTAACTCATGTCCCAACTTTAACAGCTAATTAGCAATTTTCTGACTGACTCTGGTGATCAACTACTATCAACATATTTATATGACCAAATACAACCAGAAACAAATGTTCAACCGTACCTGTGAAAGGTTATTCCCCGAGACGTGTATTCAATTGTGTGGCGATTTGTACAGCCCCAAGCATCACACGAAACAGGCATTTTCCTCAATTCCAGTTATGAGCGTTATGGGAACGATGACCTGCACAATATGGCGGCGCCGTTGACGTACGAGCCAGAGACCAATGAGGCGTCTATGTATTTTATTATGTCTATGAGCTAGCATCTCATGCGCTTTCCAGATCTTTCTGCCTCAGTTCAGTGGGCGGGATTACTGACCTGCACGTCCTGCCCGGAGCCCTGATTGGCTGGATGGATCCTGCGTTTGAGTCAACTTTAGCGTATCGAGAGGTAAACTAAAGCAAATGAATAAAGGCTATGTGTGGCCTTTTTTACAGCACTATCATCATCACCATGATTATTTGAATAGAATGACTAATATGAAAATAAAATCATTTAAATTATTTTGTTAAATATCACTTGGTGAGGCTCTTTTTGCAAAAAAGCAAGGTCTTTGGGTCAAATTAAACCAAAGCGCTCTGCTGAAAATCCAGCATAAACCAGAACAAATTCCATGCTGGTCCAAAGTTAGTGCTGGTCTAGCTGATGGACCAGCATAGTCATGCTGTTCTCAAGCAGAGATCGTCCATGATGGTCTTCCTGGATGGAGTATGATTAGGCCGGTTTTTTGTATGCAAGCAGCACTGTGGGGACAAGCATTGTATTTTCTACAATTAACACATTAACAATATAAATTTAAGATTAAATCTCGTATTGTAATAAACATAGTATTTTTGGTGACACATTATTTTAGGTGTCTTTAAATATGTGCTCACATAAAAAAGTCAAATGTACATTGTATTCATGTTGTATTGCAAAACAGTAAGGTTAGGTTAAGCTTTCCCTAAACTTAGGGTTAGGTTAGGAACAGGTTTGGTGGTATGGGAAGGTTTAAAGGTGGATTAAGAGTTAGGGGAAGGGTCAACAGTGTAATTACAGATGTATGCAAGTATTTATTTTTTTTTAAATATAGTAACAATGTAAAAAAAGGTATAATAAGTGCATTGTATCAAATCATTAATTTTAATGTTAATATAGCAATTAAAGACCTAATATACAGTGGAACCATAATTTCTTTTGCTCCTCCTTTTGAAAGTTTAATTGATTTAGTTGATTGTATTTTAATTTTGTTCATGAAAGGAATAAAGCCAAACTGGTTCATAAGTTACATGCTAATGCTGATTTTAGAGTTGTCTGAGCGCATCGTGGCGAGTTATCATTGATTTTGTTTGCAGTTGATTTCATCTAAGGCAGTGAGTTGTTGAGTTGTCTGCTTATCTCTTATATTTTTCCTTTTCTTGTTGTTCCTCTTTCTTATGGTGCTTGCTAACTACAGGTGTCTCCACCAATGGCATTCATTTGTAGAGTGAGTGTACTTAATTTCACTCAAATGCAACACTGGTTCAGTGTTACTTTTACCCTCTAGATTGAGACTATATGTACACTTAACTTGTTTCATGTGATATGTATTTGTTCTTTATTTAACTATTTATTAAAATAATTGTAATAATTTATTTAATTTTGAACACAAATAAGAATTGTGATATTTAACACATATGTGAGTTTTGTTGTGGTCTGACTGGAATCATCGCAGCAACCAAAATTCAACATATGCTGGTCTACCAGCTCACCTGCTTCCTGTAACCAGTAACCAGCATCCTATCCTCAACATACCTTATGCTGGTGATCAGCAATGCTGGATGTTTCAGCAGGGCTGTCAGAAGCCCATTCTATAGCCAGAGATGAAAGGCACATTCCACCTAAAACAAAACAGGAAAGGTGTTTTTGGGAAATCCTGCAAATTTTTTCCAAAAAGTACTCTTTAGCTGATGCATCCCAATTCAGAGGCTGCATCCTTCTAAGGACGCAGACTTCAAAGGCAATGCCTTCGACGCCGTTTGGAACGAGTGTTGTTAAATGGGAAGGTCTAGACTGTGGAGGATTGTTCTTGCCACCTAGCAACTGTGATAGCTGCTTTTGATGAGTCACAGTACTTTTTGTACTGGACTTTAAATTTTAACTAAACTGTCTGAAAGCAAAACAGGGTTCAAAAACTGAAAGGAAACAAAAGACGCATTTGGAGGCCGCATTTGATGGAACCTTGAAATTGGGACAGACTTGGCACAAATTATGTTTTATTAACAAAATTCGGGAGGAACACGTTCAAATGATCTAACTAATCATCACATCACTCCAACCAACTGTCATTAATCAGCAATCAACATGTCTGCCCAATCAGCATGAGCAGAAACCTATATATATCGATGCAGTCGACTCACCCATGCTTTTGGACAGTTTCAGCATCCCTCCACCACCCCGTCTCCTCACACTTGCCTGGTTACTTCTTAAACCAAATAGGGGGGGGAGTACTCGGGGCTCGAGCCAAATACCGAGCTCGGAGCCCTCTCCTCGGACAGCACACCAAATATGCATACTAATTCCCTATCTGATTATTTGTAAGTGCGAACTCGTGAATTGGCCTTTGAATGCGGCCTTCAATGGATTCAGCCTCTGAATAGAGATGCAGCTATTGTATCAACTTCACTTCCTGATAAACTGATGCAGCACACAAATCTGTAGCACCAGTCAATTGAAAGACATCATTTCAGGAAGAGCTTAGCATTTTTATTTGGCCCCTCATCACTAGAGAGATCAAACAATGTTAGAGTGATGCTCCTTATTGAGGTGACAAACTATAAACAGAGTGGGAAGTTTCATCTCTGCCTGCTGCAACCATCCCAGAATCATGCTAGTATGGTTCCCAGTTGCCATTACATCGTCAAACCTTTGGGACCCCTGATGTCACTGGTAGACTGTTGTTTAAAAGTCAAGCCAAGGATATCATTGACTAGGGACATTTATTTCATTAGCCTCTTCTTTTATTTTTTTTCATGTAGCCAGTGTCATACCTGTTTGTTTATGAATTAGCATTAAATTATTAATTTAAATTATAATGTAAAGGTATTATTATGTTACTTGTATCAATATATATATGATTACTCATTCATCTGGACCTCATAGAATGAAACCAGAGCATCTTAAGCAACTCTTAAGCATAAATGTTCATCTTCTTTGTAACAGTGCAATCCATTTGCAAAGGTAATTGACACATCTGATAACTGACACATCTGAGTACTTAAAATGTTCTTTTGTTTACAGACCATATTTATAGCATTGCTCAGCTTAAGCCCTGGCAACGTTTTTAACTAATATGAGAAGATTTGTCATAGTTGCGTCATGGCACTAACCTTTCACACCCACAGCCAAACAACCATCATATAAAAAGACAGGTTGCAGAGAGTCCTGAAACTTATTTCATGACCGATTTTTGATTATCTCAGCTGTACATTTAATAGTAGGTAACTGAAAAAAAAAAATTCAATTAATCATATTATAATTTTAAAAAGACAATTAGTTTTCAATATGCTTTTTAAATTTTCTTCTCATTACAGATGATGGGGCAGGTCCAGATTTACCTTGTTGTTTTCTGGGCATTGCTTCTCATGACCATTTCTGGAGAGGATGAAATAGGTGCATCTAAAGAATGTGAGGATGCTCCATTTGTTCCAGGGCACAATCTTGCTGGAGAGGGATTTGATGTTGTGACCATGGAGCGAAAACGAGCTTATGTGATCAACACGGAGAAATGGGATTTAGGAAATGGCACTTGTAACTTGCGCAAGAACAAATACATGAAAGGAATAAAACAGAAGCTACCAGCAGCAGTTGTGTTCTGGAGGACCTTGCCAAAGTGTTCAATGAAAGTCGCCAGTCAGATCTTTGAATCAAGTGAGGCACTGGTCAATGATTCATCATCAGCACTCTCGGACAGTTGGAAAGTTGGTTTAGATGTGAAAGTTGCTGGAGCTGCGGTCGGAAGCACTCATTCCAGGGAAGCGAAATTTGCAATGACAAAATCAAAAGAAGACAAATACAGTTTCACCAAACATGAAGTTGCATGCAGCTTTTACAGGTGAGTGAGCTGCTAGTTTTTTCTCATAGAATGACTATGAAATGAAAAGTTGTCAATTGTCAAATTGTGTTTAGTCAATTGCTCCCTCTTTGATCCTACCGGATTCAAACGTTTTAACTTTCTTCACAGTTATCATGTAACTGAAGAGCCTCCTCTTCATGCAGAGTTTCTTGAAGCAATCAAATCCCTCCCTGCATCCTACGATCCAGACGCCTACCGCAACCTGATCACCACATATGGCACTCACTTTACCACAGATGTCACGTTAGGGGGAAAATGAAAGCCATAACAGCCTTCAAAACCTGTCAGGCAGCAGTGAGTGGGCTTACAGACACTGCTGTAAAAGACTGTTTGGATGTAGAAGCCTCTGATTCATACATCACAGCAACTGTGAAGGTAGAGTCACATTTTTGTAAAGAACAGAAAAAGAAGATGGGCACAAATCAAAAGTTCAGCAGCATGTTCAGTGAGCGTCAGACAGAGATCATTGGAGGAGACATAAATGGAGAAGATCTGCTTTTTTCTGGTTCATCACACCCAAATTCCCTCAAGAAATGGCTTAAGTCTCTGAAGAGCCTCCCTGACGTTGTGCACTACTCTCTGAAACCCCTCCATTTCCTACTGAGTGCTAAACATCCTGCCAGGCAAGGACTGAAGAGAGCGGTTGAAAAATATATAATTGAAAATGCCCTCTTGAAGATTTGCTCTCAGCCTTGCAAAATTGGCAGGAAGTGCAGTGCAAAAGACCGATGCGCTTGTGTTTGTCAAAGCAGTCAAGTTATAAAGTCTAACTGTTGTCCACCTGAAAAAGGACTTGCTACCCTGAAGTCTACAGTCTTAGCGCCAAAGGTCTGTATGGAGATACAGTGACACAAACAGATGGGTCTGTAGAAGTTACATATGATTCACAAATGAAGCGCACTATGACTATTAATAATAATGACAATCCAAGGTGGCCAGAAAGATTTGAGTTTGGTCCTATTAAGATCAGAATGGGCAAGAAACTAACTTTTAATGTATATGATGCAGATAGCAGTTGGAACTCAGATCACCTCGGTAAATGCTCTTTTACACTTAGAAGTGGAGTTGTGCGTGATACTTGTGTTTTTAAATATGGTACCTTCTTTTTTACCTATAAATTGGAATGTGCTCCCAGTCTACAAGGCCCACAGTGTAATGAATACAAACCTTCTCCAATGGCTGCCCCTCTGGCTGACATTTTCAGCTCAAGAAATGGTGTTCTGGTTAAAGACATGCCCAGGCTTGAATCTGCTTACAATAACTCAAATAGGTTAAACTTCAAGAGAGCTTATGGAAAGCAATTTATGCTGTGACCTGCATCTTGAATCTAATTCATGAAAAATAGCCCTAATGTAGCCAAACTCATCTGCTATAGAAAATAAGTGCATTAGTATTCTATGCCTAGCTTTTTCCCCATTGCTTTTCTGTTTTATCTTTTGCATTAAAAAGCATTCATAAAGACAGATCTGTGTTTGTATTTTGTTGTGTATGTATTTTTTTAAAAGATTTAATAGCAAAATATAAATATATACAACTTACAGTGACTAAGGGTGCGTTCACATTTGTCATGTTTGGTTTGATTAAAACGAACCCTGCTGCGATTGCTCAGTTAGTGCGGTTCGTTTGAACACATGTGAACACTGCCATCCGAACCCTGATGCGCACCAAACAAGCGGACCGAGACAAACGAACCAAAATGAGGACGTGATGCCACAAGATGCAACGCTACAAGTCAGCTGATTCGACGATGCGGAAAGATCGGTGTATCCAAAATGAGTCGAGGGCAAACGTGGAGCACTGAGGAGGTGAAGTGCCTCATCAATATTTGGTCCGATGAGTGGTCCGTGCTGTTTTAAATGTTTAGAACATTTTATGAGCTCTTCATGAGTTCTCAGCTGGTAAAAATAAAGCATATGTACACACATAAAATGATGGCGCTTTAATCCAGCACACAACATTGTTTTGAATGGTCGGCAAGCAAGCTCCGTCGCAAATATACGTCATAAAAGCCGACCAATCAGGTTGTGGCCGTATCCCTATGCCTTTGTTCGGTAACTTTAGGTTCGCTGTTAAAAATTCCAGTGTGAAAGCTAAGCGAACCAGGACTATATGTTTTGTTTTTGTTTTTTGCTCCGGACCAAACGAACACAACGAACCAAACTACAAGTGTGAAATGTGCTCCCAGTCTAAAAGGCCCACAGTGTAATGAACTCAAACCTTCTCCAGTGGCTGCCCCTCTGGCTGACATTTTCAGCTCAAGAACTGGTGTTCTGGTTAAAGACATGCCCAGGCTTGAATCTGCTTACAATTTGTCAAATAAATTCAAGAGCACTTATGGAAAATGGCTAAAGCTGTAGGATTTTAGGATCGGGTTTTATGCATTAAATACATAATGTTACTAATTATTTTTAATACTTACATACTTGCATTGTACTTATTTTTGATGTAAGTAGAGCAGTTAAGGCCACTTAATATAAATTGAGGCCCTTTCTTTGAATTTTGTTTTATTAAAGCATTCACAAAACCTGATCTGTGTAATTTACTTACTTTTTGGGAAGAAATATTCTTAAAACTGCTAAAACTGACAGCTGTTCTGCAAAAGATTTGTGTCTAAAACCTTCTTGCAGGCATACTATATCATTGAGATTATTTGAATAGAATGATTAATTTGAATATAAAATCATTTAAACTTAGTGAGACACCAAAATAGTCATTAAAGCAAGTTCAGCCATTCGCTTTGTGTCGAGTTAAATCAGAGGCCTGGTATTTAGTTAGGGATTTAGGATAGTTAAGGGATAACTCAGGGTTAAAGGATTCATTTTGAGTTGACAAAGCAAAATCAATCCAATCAGGCTTTGTTGGTGCCATGAAGCTGATCATCAACTTGCTCTGTCAACTCAGGCTTTGACCTTCAGTTCATGGAGCGCATGCACATGCAAGTGTGACATCAGTATCCAACAGCCAATCACATGACTGGAAACTTAGAGAAACTGAGATACACTTCTCACAAGAGTCGATTTAATTTAATTTATTTCTCCCGAAAATTGAAGATTGAATAATATGAAGTATACAAATGCTTTTACAGAAGAAAATATCTTGCTATATCAGAGCAAACGAAAATTGTGAAGTTGATATTGTGCCACTTTATATTCCATGACCAGGGACGTCATGCACCAGTGACATTTCTGCCACTTCTACCTGTGAATCATGGTAGCCATGATAGAATCATGGTATCGTAGTGGTGTATTATTTTTATATTATTATTTTTTTTATGTATGGACAGAGGCTTGGAAACATATATAGTGTAACTTAATATAACACTTTCAAAACCCAACCACAAATATAAATAAATATTATTTATATTAAAACTTATTCAACTTTCACTGTAATAATTAATGAAATGTCTCAATTGCATAACCTTCTTTTCAATTAAGAATCAAAGCAATTATTCCATTATTAATGCCTTTATTATTAATGTCACTATTCCAGAATATCAAGAATATTGCCTAAAAGTTCTGCATTGATTCAGTCTTCCACATATTCCATAGCATATAGAAGGAAATGAATTTAAAACAACAACAATGGACACCACAGGGCTCAGTGGTGGAAAGAGGACTGTTTCATTGCTAAAATAATACTCAATTAAAAGTAAAAGTACTAGGGTCAAAATCGTACTTAAATACGTACAAAGTACTCTTCTAAAAAACTACTCAGAGTACTAGTTACAAGTTACTTTTTAGCTGGAGATATTTAATGAATTATCAATAAATATGCAATCAAACCATAAATCTAAGCAGAACAAAACACACCTTTATTTTATTGACGAAGTATATGAGTTAGTGGTCATGATACTGGAATTCTTCTTATAAAACATGTCCACTTTATACGAGGAACAGGTTTTAATTTAGGTTTTTGTTTACAGAATTAAACATTGATCAGTTACCATTACAATATTCCCACTTAAACATTTGCTCTCTCTGTGTATTTTGAGTATTTATTAGGGTAACTTTGTTGCAATAGCTTAACACATAGTACAAGAAAGCTTGATCTAAAACTGAATTGAATTTACAGTAAAGACCAGTCAATGTAAACAGTCAGTAATAAAATAAGAACAAATTCAATTGAGGTATTCGTAACATGACAGCGCTGAATTTTTATATGCAGTGTATCTTAACCCCTTAACAGAACAGACCCCAATTTGAATTGTTTTAAATCTTGAATGCTTTTCAGCACAGACTTATGTTAGGTCTCTTTAAATGGGGCACTTGGCAGGTTATTTTAGATGTGAATGAAAAATATGAAAGTAAAATTTTGAAAAAAATTTTATTAGTCTGTCTATCTCTTCTGGCCTATATCCAGACCAGATGGTGGACCTGCACACATAGATGACCACATCTTAAGCCTTTGCATTGGCTCCCTATTAAATATCATATAGATTTTAAAATCTTGCTAATTACTTACAAAGCACTTGATGGTTTAGTTCCCCAGTACCTGATCAAGCTCTCAATGGTCTTATTGTCCTACAGGTCCACAGCAATCTCAGAATTCAGGCCAGTTGTTAATACCTAGCATATCAAAATCGAGTGCAGACAGTAGATCCTTCGCTTATTTGGCACACAAACTCTGGAACAATCTTCCTAGCATTGTTTCGGAAGGCAGACACACTGTTATCAGTTTAAATCTAGACTAAAAACACATCTTTTTAACCTGGCAAACACATAACACATTATCAATTTATGTTTTCACATCCATTAAAGATTGTTAGGCTGCATAGATTAGTCAGCCGGAACTGGGAACACTTCCTATAACACCTGATGTACTCGTTACATCAGAAGAAGAATGGCATCTACGCTACTATTAGTCTTATCCGGAGGTTTACCGTAATCAGTCGGATTTGGGCCGTATCCAAATCAGAAGGAGGACCTGGGCCTAGACACGACCACAGCGCAGCCCTGAAGACATTGAGATTTGTGTTAACTAGACCATCCCTTGTGAAGGCCTCACCTACACAACAGCCAGTGGCAGAGACTCCCAACAAACTGATGAATACGATCTTCAACTAGATGAAATGATCTGTAACACTTCCTGAATCATAATCAAGCACTGTTCGCTGTTGGCCCAGGGAACTGGCCCCCCGACTGAGCCTGGTTTCTCCCAAGATTTTTTTTTTTCCTACACCTGATGGAGTTTGGGTTCTGCTTCTTTGACACAATTTGCATTGTACGAAGCGATATATATAAAGCTACACAGTTTCAACACAGTTTTTTTTATTATTTTTTTATTTTAGCACAAAAATTCTGTTGATAATTGGAATATCACAAAAATGGAAAGTGGAAACACTTTTTGTCAAGAAAAGGGGCTTTAACGCAAATAAACTTGGTGTCACACATGACAGAATTAGCCTATAGCCTACTTGCAGCATCCGCGTTCGTGGTGTGTCTCCCGTTAAATCATGGTTTCTCTGTAGTTCAAAGGTGCATCAAAAGGATGAGGAAAATATTTTCTTGAAAATCTCTGCAAATCAACAAAAATAAGGATTGTTTCTATCAAATTAAAGAAGAATGTCAAAGTTTTCAAAGCTGACAAAAAAGAAAGGTAAACTAAAATACAGAAATGTTACTTCTGTATCTGAATAAATAAAAGTACTGGAATAAAATCATGAGTCTGTTTCGATTACATGATTGTGACGAGCAGGGCTGGCGAGAGCTGTGAGGGAATGGCGCGAGTGATAATGAGCGTCAGCTGCGTGGTGCACCGGTCTCGTATCTCTCACAGAGGAGCTCCGGAAGCATAAGAGGGGAGTGACAACAGTGAAGGACGAGAGAGGACCAGGCCTGGGTTTTATGTAGTGTTTTTATAACGTTTTTGTGGGTGGCAGTCTCCGTGAGGAACTGCAGGCATTTTACTTTCACTTTGTTGTTTGTTTATTTATTTGATTAAACTTAAGTTGAACGTTCGCCGGTTCCCGCCTCCTTCTTCCCGTTCTTACGAACTGTTATAATGATCAGAAACGGTTCTAGGCTAAATGACAAATGAAAATCACAAACATGACACTTGTAAATGAAATAATTTTATGAGTGCAATTTAACAGGCTTATAGAATTTTATCTCAGATAAATTTGAAAAATAAAGTGTCTGACTCCAAAAGCTCGAATTTTAGAATTGTTGTGTGACAATAAGCCTCAGTTTAGTTAATGTAGACCTTTAAAGTTAAATACACAAATGTTTTTGATCGGTTTGGTGTTATTGATTTCTGAAACCAGAACAAATCTATTTTGCTTTGAATGTGCTCTCGGCCACGTCGAACTGTGACTGGCTGACTGTTCAATGCACTAAAGATTGTTGCAATATGCAAAGACTGATATTTTTGTAATGCGGGTGAAGGCAGGAAACATGCTTGACGATAGAAGTCACTTTTAAATGGTTTAATGAGTTAAACAGAGAAACTGACAGGACACAGGAATAAGCACCATCACGACACTTTAACAACGGACAAGGACTGGACTGACACAGAGGGAATATATACACAGAAACACAGGAGGATAACAAGCAAGGCACAGGTGACGGACATAATGACTAACGAGACACAGCTGACTGAAATCAACTAATGATGGACAAGCACATGGGGGAAACAAAATAAAGATCACATGACAGAACTAGACTCAAAACAAGGAACATGTGACAACTGACAGGACAGGGGAAGAAAGAAACAGATAAACAAAAGACCAGATTGTGAATAGCATTTAAGAAAAAACTCTTAGCTAAGAACTTTTACTGCCATTTAGGAGAACTCTTAGTGGTAAGATAAAATGTTTTGTCAATACGGCACCAGGAGTATAAATACACACAAGCTAATAAGGGGGACTAAACGAGATACAGGTGACAAAAATCAGTAACTGGAATTCCTGCGTGGAGCCTGGAGGCTGACCAATGGAGATGGAGCTAGAAAAGTAGGAGACCCCAGAAAAATCAAGATGAAGGCCCAGGACAACATTGCAGGCCCTGAAGTCCAAGGCAATGCCGCAGGCTTGAGGGACCGAAGCAGGAATGCGAGTCTGGCAGAACTGTGTGACACAAGAGGGAATGTATTTGAACTTATTTTTGAATGAAATGTATAAATCTCAATGTTAATTTATAACCAATTGTAATTTTTATTTAGAATCAGCTTGTCACTGTGCAACACAAATATTACTAAATCTGTCTTCAGTTGGTCTTTTTGACAAAAAAAGTAACTACAGAAAGTCTTTTCTTATTGTTATGTGTCTTTAAGAACTGTCTTGAATAAGGTTAAATACTTTTTTTCTTTTCTTTCTTTATCTCAGTGTAGGTCTTTCTTTATCTCAGTGTAGGTTCTCAAGGGAACTTTGTCTTCGCCACAAAGTTAAACCACACAAAACTAGACTACAGTCAGAAAGCATTTCCTTTCATCCTTATTGTAAAATGCCTGTATGCTGTAAAGGCAGTTCTACACTGTCCTTTGAGTATAGACCTTAAAATGATGAATTAAACTGGAAGATTCCTTCTTGCAGCTGTGGCTATGCCTGCAGTTAGACATTAAGCTAGGAAAGAGGCAAACAGACCAATGGTTTCTTAATTCAGTACTGTGCAGAAATTCACCACAGCAAAGTACTTTTAGTCAAAGTAAACACTCACAACACTTTTTTTTCCACCTCATATTCTATGATGACAACATCACAGAATAAGTGTTTGATCTGTGAACTTATCATCACACCTATTTGAATAAACACTTTTGCATGCTTTTTTCTCTCTACACTCCCCTGAATCTATGTACAGTGAAAATGGGCCATAAACTTACATTTTGCGGAACAAATTCACCACAGTAAATTTTCACAGTTGGAGAAGACACTCACAACACTTTTTTTCTCCACCACATATTCTGTCAAAACCACCCCACAGAATTTGTTCTGTGAACATATATCTTATCACACCTATTTTGATAAACACTTTTGCACCCAACTTTATGTTCAGTGAAAATGAGCCATACATACTGACTTTAATTTTTAAATTAATCTGTTTCTTTAAGGTAAACACCCAACATTAGATATAGTAGTACATTGCACAACAACCACTCTTCTGGTTAAATAATAATCATTGATTTTCATCAAATATAGGGGGGCCCAAGTAATTATTGTCAGTTTCCAGTGCAAAATATGCATTTATGCATAAGCTTTAGTTTTCTAAAATGGTGGAAGCTCTGCATCCTGATCATACAAATATCATCATCTGCTGATGATTGTTTTATATACTGTATGGGGATACAGACTGTATAGCAACGACAGACGCTACAGAAGCGCGAGCTCCAGAACGCTTGCAAAAGAAGGAGGAAGCGACGCGGCCGCGCGTTCAACGCGTGGGGCAGTGGAAAGTGTGCACTTGTAAAACTGAGTGGCTACTGGTAGCTCTAATTTGTTCATGTGGATTTGCCGGTTGATAACAAGAGACTTTACCACAGATGCGCCAAAAGTGTGCTCTAACTCACAGAAAGTAGCGATATATATGAAATATATATATTAAATAAACCATATATTGATTAAATGTCACATAGAAAATGTCTTCTAAACATAATAGTGATAAATGTGAGGAAACTAGTGTGTAAATATACACACAAACATCTTTACACGCTAGTTCGTCTTTGTCACTCGCATATATTTACTTTTAAACACTTGTGGGCAGTTACACATTCGCAAACAATGTAGAAAACAATAGAGGAACAGACTGTACTCACTTTATAAACACGCACACAATTTGACCATCGATAAATCGCTACAGCTCAACTAGCATCCCATGCGCTTTCCAGATCTTTCTGCCTCAGTTCAGTGGGCGGGATTACTGACCTGCACGTCATGCCCGGAGCGCTGATTGGCTGGATGGATCCTGCGTTTGAGTCAACTTTAGCGTATGGAGAGGTAAACTAAAGCAAATGAAAATGAAAAATGAAAAATGAAAATCACCATGATTATTTGAATAGAATGACTAATATGAAAATGAAATCATTTAAATTATTTTGTTAAATATCACTTGGTGAGGCTCTTTTTGCAAAAAAGCAAGGTCTTTGGGTCAAATTAAACCAAAGCGCTCTGCTGAAAATCCAGCATAAACCAGAACAAATTCCATGCTGGTCCAAAGTTAGTGCTGGTCTAGCTGATGGACCAGCATAGTCATGCTGTTCTCAAGCAGAGATCGTCCATGATGGTCTTCCTGGATGGAGTATGATTAGGCCGGTTTTTTGTATGCAAGCAGCACTGTGGGGACAAGCATTGTATTTTCTACAATTAACACATTAACAATATAAATTTAAGATTAAAACTCATATTGTAATAAACATAGTATTTTTGGTGACACATTATTTTAGGTGTCTTTAAATATGTGCTTACATAAAAAAGTCAAATGTACATTGTATTCATGTTGTATTGCAAAACAGTAAGGTTAGGTTAAGCTTTCCCTAAACTTAGGGTTAGGTTAGAAACAGGTTTGGTGGTATGGGAAGGTTTAAAGGTGGATTAAGAGTTAGGGGAAGGGTCAACAGTGTAATTACAGATGTATGCAAGTATTTTTTTTTTAAATATAGTAACAATGTAAAAATAGGTATAATAAGTGCATTGTATCAAATCATTAATTTTAATGTTAATATAGCAATTAAAGACCTAATATACAGTGGAACCATAATTTCTTTTGCTCCTCCTTTTGAAAGTTTAATTGATTTAGTTGATTGTATTTTAATTTTGTTCATGAAAGGAATAAAGCCAAACTGGTTCATAAGTTAACATGCTAATGCTGATTTTAGAGTTGTCTGAGCGTATCGTGACGAGTTATCATTGGTTTTGTTTGCAGTTGATTTCATCTAAGGCAGTGAGTTGTTGTGTTGTCTGCTTGTCTCTTATATTTTTCCTTTTCTTGTTGTTCCTCTTTCTTATGGTGCTTGCTAACTACAGGTGTCTCCACTAATGGCATTCATTTGTAGAGTGAGTGTACTTAATTTCACTCAAATGCAACACTGGTTCAAGTGTTACTTTTACCCTCTAGATTGAGACTATATGTACACTTAACTTGTTTCATGTGATATGTATTTGTTCTTTATTTAACTATTTATAAAAATAATTGTAATAATTTATTTAACTATGAACACAAATAAGAATTGTGATATTTAACACATATGTGAGTTTTGTTGTGGTCTTCCTGGGATCATCCCAGCAACCAAAATTCAACATATGCTGGTCTACCAGCTCACCTGCTTCCTGTAACCAGTAACCAGCATCCTATCCTCAACATACCTTATGCTGGTGATCAGCAATGCTGGATTTTTCCCGTTCTCCCATTCTATAGCCAGAGAGGAAAGGCACATTCCACCTAACAGGAAGAGTGTTTTTGGGAAAGCACTCCAGAAAGTTCTCTTTAGCTGATGCATCCCAATTCAGAGGCTGCATCCTTCTAAGGACACAGACTTCAAAGGCAATGCCTTCGACGCTGTTTGGAACGAGTGTTGTTAAATGGGAAGGTCTAGACTGTGGAGGATTGTTCTTGCCACCTAGCAACTGTGATTGCTGCTTTTGATGAGTCACAGTACTTTTTGTACTGGACACTTATGGGTAGTCGTGGCCTAATGGTGAGGGAGTTGGGTGACGTGAAGGTTGCCGGTTCGATTCCCACGCCGGCAAGAATTGAGTGAATTGTGATTAAACACAATTGAGGGATTGAGGGATTTCTCCCCGGGCGCTGTAGCAATAGCTGCCCGCTGCTCTGGGTGTGTGTTCACTGTGTGTGTGTGTATGTGTGTTCACTACTCACTGCTCTGTGTGTGCACTTGGATGACAGTACATCACAACTTTCACTTTCACTGTACTTGTACTTGTCCCAGTACCATTACATCATCAAACCTTTGAGACCACTGGGGATAAGCCAAGGATATCATTGACTAGGGACATTTATTTCATTAGCCTCTTCTTTTATTATTTTCATGCAGCTAGTGTCATACCTGTTTGTTTATGAATTATTATTATAAAAATTATAATGTAAAGGTATTATTATGTTACTTGTATCAATATATATATGATTACTCATTCATCTGGACCTCATAGAATGAAACCAGAGCATCTTAAGCAACTCTTAAGCATAAATGTTCATCTTCTTTGTAACTGTGCAATCCATTTGCAAAGGTAATTGACACATCTGATAACTGACACATCTGAGTACTTAAAATGTTCTTTTGTTCACAGACCATATTTATAGCATTGCTCAGCTTAGGCCCTGGCAACGTATTTAACCAATATGAGAAGATTTGTCATAGTTGCGTCATGGCACTAACCTTTCACACCCACAGCCAAACAACCGTCATATAAAAAGACAGGTTGCAGAGAGTCCTGAAACTTATTTCATGACTGATTTTTGATTATCTCAGCTGTACATTTAATAGTAGGTAACTGAAAAAATAATTCAATTAATCATATTATAATTTTAATGAGACAATTAGTTTTCAATATGCTTTTTAAATTTTCTTCTCATTACAGATGATGGGGCAGGTCCAGATTTACCTTGTTGTTTTCTGGGCATTGCTTCTCATGACCATTTCTGGAGAGGATGAAATAGGTGCATCTAAAGAATGTGAGGATGCTCCATTTGTTCCAGGGCACAATCTTGCTGGAGAGGGATTTGATGTTGTGACCATGGAGCGAAAAGGAGCTTACGTGATCAACACAGAGAAATGGGATTTAGGAAACGGCACTTGTAAATTGCGCAATAACAATTACATGAAAGGAATAAAACAGAAGCTACCAGCAGCAGTTGTGTTCTGGAGGACCTTGCCAAAGTGTTCAATGAAAGTCGCCAGTCAGATCTTTGAATCAAGTGAGGCACTGGTCAATGATTCATCATCAGCACTCTCGGTCAGTTGGAAAGTTGGTTTAGATTTGAAAGCTGCTGGAGCTGCGGTCGGAAGCACTCATTCCAGGGAAGCGAAATTTGCAATGACAAAATCAAAAGAAGACAAATACAGTTTCACCAAACATGAAGTTGCATGCAGCTTTTACAGGTGAGTGAGCTGCTAGTTTTTTCTCATAGAATGACTATGAAATGAAAAGTTGTCAATTGTCAAATTGTGTTTAGTTGTCAATTGCTCCCTCTTTGATCCTACCGGATTCAAACGTTTTAACTTTGTTCACAGATATGGTGTAACTGAAGAGCCTCCTCTTCATGCAGAGTTTCTTGCAGCAATCAAATCCCTCCCTGCATCCTACGATCCAGACGCCTACCTCAACCTGATCACCACATATGGCACTCACTTTACCACAGGTGTCACGTTAGGGGGGAAAATGAAAGCCATAACAGCCTTCAAAACCTGTCAGGCAGCAGTGAGTGGGCTTACAGACACTGCTGTAAAAGACTGTTTGGATGTAGAAGCCTCTGGTTCATACAGCGTAGCAACTGTGAAGGTAGAGTCACATTTTTGTAAAGAACAGAAAAAGAAGATGGGCACAAATCAAAAGTTCAGCAGCATGTTCAGTGAGCGTCAGACAGAGATCATTGGAGGAGACATAAATGGAGAAGATCTGCTTTTTTCTGGTTCATCACACCCAAATTCCCTCAAGAAATGGCTTGACTCTCTGAAGAGCCTCCCTGACGTTGTGCGCTACTCTCTGAAACCCCTCCATTTCCTACTGAGTGCTAAACATCCTGCCAGGCAAGGACTGAAGAGAGCGGTTGAAAAATATATAATTGAAAATGCCCTCTTGAAGATTTGCTCTGAGCCTTGCAAAATTGGCAGGAAGTGCAGTGCAAAAGACCGATGCGCTTGTGTTTGTCAAAGCAGTCAAGTTATAAAGTCTAACTGTTGTCCACCTGAAAAAGGACTTGCTACCCTGGAAGTCTACAGTCTTAGCGCCAATGGTCTGTATGGAGATAGATGGACAAAAACAGATGGGTCTGTAGAAGTTACATATGATTCACAAATGAAGCGCACTATGACTATTGAAGATAATGACAATCCAAGTTGGCCAGAAAGATTTGAGTTTGGTCCTATTAAGATCAGAATGGGCAGTGAACTAACTTTTAATGTATATGATGCAGATGGCAGTTGGAACTCAGATCACCTCGGTAAATGCTCTTTTACACTTAGAAGTGGAGTTGTGCGTGATACTTGTGTTTTTAAATATGGTACCTTCTTTTTTACCTATAAATTGGAATGTGCTCCCAGTCTACAAGGCCCACAGTGTAATGAACACAAACCTTCTCCAATGGCTGCCCCTCTGGCTGACATTTTCAGCTCAAGAAATGGTGTTCTGGTTAAAGATATTCCCAGGCTTGAATCTGCTCTCAATAACTCAAATAAGTTAAACTTCAAGAGAGCTTTTGGAAAGCTATTTATGCTGTGACCTGCATCTTGAATGCAACCTTTATTCATGAAAAATAGCCCTAATGTAACCAAACTCATCTGCTATAGAAAATAAGTGCATTAGTATCCTATGCCTAGTTTTTCCCCATTGCTTTTCTGTTTTTTCTTCTGTTTTTGCATTGAAAAAAGTATTCTAAAAGACAAATCTGTATGTTTTTTATTTTGTGTGTATGTATTGTATTTTTTTTTTTTTTTTTTTGCAAATTATAATAGCAACTTACAGTGATTAAGTGAAATGTGCTCCCAGTCTAAAAGGCCCACAGTGTAATGAACTCAAACCTTCTCCAGTGGCTGCCCCTCTGGCTGACATTTTCAGCTCAAGAACTGGTGTTCTGGTTAAAGACATGCCCAGGCTTGAATCTGCTCACAATTTGTCAAATAAATTCAAGAGCACTTATGGAAAATGGCTAAAGCTGTAGGATTTTAGGATCGGGTCTTATGCATTAAATACAAAATCTTGCAAATTATTTTTAATACTTACATTCTTACATTGTACTTATTTTTGATGTAAGTATAGCAGTTAAGGCCACTTAATATAAATTGAGACCCTTTGTATTTTGTTTTATTAAAGCATTGATACTGGAAGTTTTCTAATAGAACATGTCTACTTTATACGAGGAACAGGTTTTAATTTAGGTTTTTGTTAACAGATTTAAACATTGATCAGTTACTATTACAATATTCCCACTTAAACATTTGCTCTCTGTGTTTTTTGAGTATTTATTAGGGTAACTTTGTTACAGTATCTTAACACATAGCACAAGAAAGCTTGATCTAAAACTGAATTGAATTTACAGTAAAGACCAGTCAATGTAAACAGTCAGTAATAAAATAAGAACAAATTCAATTGAGGTATTCGTAACATGACAGCGCTGAATTTTTATATGCAGTGTATCTTAACCCCTTAACAGAACAGACCCCAACTTAAATTGTTTTAAATCTTGAATACATTTGAGCACAGACTTATGTTTGGTCTCTTTAAATGGGGCACTTGGCAGGTCAGTTTAGATGTGAATGAAAAATATGAAAGTAAAATTTTGAAAAAAATGTATTAGTCTGTCTATCTCTTCTGGCCTATATCCAGACCAGATGGTGGACCTGCACACATAGATGACCACATCTTAAGCCTTTGCATTGGCTCCCTATTAAATATCATATAGATTTTAAAATCTTGCTAATTACTTACAAAGCACTCGATGGTTTAGTTCCCCAGTACCTGATCAAGCTCTCAATGGTCTTATTGTCCTACAGGTCCACAGCAATCTCAGAATTCAGGCCAGTTGTTAATACCTAGAATATCAGAATCGACTCCAGACAGTAGATCCTTCGCTTATTTGGCACACAAACTCTGGAACAATCTTCCTAGCATTGTTTCGGAAGGCAGACACACTGTTATCAGTTTAAATCTAGACTAAAAACACATCTTTTTAACCTGGCAAACACATAACACATTATCAATTTATGTTTTCACATCCATTAAAAGATTGTTAGGCTGCATAGATTAGTCAGCTGGAACTGGGAACACTTCCTATAACGCCTGATGTACTCGTTACATCAGAAGAAGAATGAACAGTCTCTCTGTTTATCCGGAGGTTTACCGTAATCAGTCGGATTTGGGCCGTATCCAAATCAGATGGAGGACCTGGGCCTAGACACGACCACAGCGCAGCCCTGAAGACATTGAGATTTGTGTTAACTAGACCATCCCTTGTGAAGGCCTCACCTACACGACAGCCAGTGGCAGAGACTCCCAACAAACTGATGAATACGATCTTCAACTAGATGAAATGATCTGTAACGCTTCCTGGATCATAATCAAGCACTGTTCGCTGTTGGCCCAGGGAACTGGCCCCCCGACTGAGCCTGGTTTCTCCTAAGATTTTTTTTTTCCTACACCTGATGGAGTTTGAGTTCTGCTTCTTAGACACAATTTGCATTGTACGAAGCGATATATAAATAAAGGTGACTTGACTTGAATGCCAGTAAAGACCATGACAACAAGTCCCATGGCTAGCTATAAATCCAGGACCTGCTACTTCAACACAGTTTTTTTCGTTTTTTTATTTTAGCACATAAATTCTGTTGATAATTGGAATATCACAAAAATGGAAAGTGGAAACACTTTTTGTCAAGAAAAGGGGCTTTAACGCAAATAAACTTGGTGTCACACATGACAGAATTAGCCTATAGCCTACTTGCAGCATCCGCGTTCGTGGTGTGTCTCCCGTTAAATCATGGTTTCTCTGTAGTTCCAAGGTGCATCAAAAGGATGAGGAAAATATTTTCTAGAAAATCTTTGCGAATCGACAAAAATAAGCATTGTTTCTATCAAATTAAAGAAGAATATCGAAGTTTTCAAAGCTGATAAAAAAGAAAGGTAAACTAAAATACAGAAATGTTACTTCTGTATCTGAATAAATAAAAGTACTGGAATAAAATCATGAGTCTGTTTCGATTACATGATTGTGACGAGCAGGGCTGGCGAGAGCCGTGAGGGAATGGCGCGAGTGATAATGAGCGTCAGCTGCGTGGTGCACCGGTCTCGTATCTCTCACAGAGGAGCTCCGGAAGCATAAGAGGGGAGTGACAACAGTGAAGGACGAGAGAGGACCAGGCCTGGGTTTTATGTAGTGTTTTTATTACGTTTTTGTGGGTGGCAGTCTCTGTGAGGAACTGCCGCCATTTTACTTTCGCTTTGTTGTTTGTTTATTTATTTGATTAAACTTAAGTTGAACGTTCGCCGGTTCCCGCCTCCTTCTTCCCGTTCTTATGAACTGTTACAATGATCAGAAATGGTTCTAGGCTAAATGACAAATGAAAATCACAAACATGACACTTGTAAATGAAATAATTTTATGAGTGCAATTTAACAGGCCTATAGAATTTTATCTCAGATAAATTAGAAAAATAAAGTGTCTGACTCCAAAAGCTCGAATTTTAGAAATGTTGTGTGACAATAAGCCTCAGTTTAGTTAATGTAGACCTTTAAAGTTAAATACACAAATGTTTTTGATCGGTTTGGTGTTATTGATTTCTGAAACCAGAACAAATCTATTTTGCTTTGAATGTGCTCTCGGCCACGTCGAACTGTGACTGGCTGACTGTTCAATGCACTAAAGATTGATGCAATATGTAAAGACTGAGTATTTCAGTGTACCATAGGCCCTAAAAAAAATTCATACCGGACAAATCATCTACTGTGTCAAAACCTGCGCTTCATCAAATAAAGGCAGTAATGTCCTGTCAGACGAGCTGCTCCACTTCGCCGTCATCTTATATTTCCTGTTTAATAACATTAAATGTGAAAATAAGCAGTAGGCTACTGGCGAATTTCAAGTCTCATTACTCTGTACATTTTACAAATATTAGGGATGCAAAATACACCCATGAATTTGCGATATACATAAAACTGTGTATGGAAATGACTCAAGAGCAGATTTTTTTAGCGATATAAGAAAATGTTTGTGACAATGCGTTTTTTAGGGTTGACGTCATCACACAGTCCATTTTTTCGGTAAAAGCCTTGAGACGGCAAATTTTGCAAATTGTTTTGCGTATATTTGCTTGGTCGACAGCAAAACATCACAAAAACTGGATGGAAACTTGGCTATTTTTGAGCCCAACTTTACAGCAGCCTGGTACAATTGTGGTTTTGGTCTATATAGCTAATTTTGCCCTTAATGACAACTGTGAGGGGCGTGAATTTTTTTATAACTCATCCGTTTAAATTATATTAAGCTTTAAAGTTCTGCTTAATTAGGGATGTGGTCACTTGAGTGACAGGTGGCTTGCCGCTTCTGTCTGTTAGCCGTCACACACCTCTGCTGTGTTTGTGCTTTTGTCTGGATTATTTCATACAATTATCAAATATGTCTTGCTGCAAGGTCAATGGTCAAGACAGTTCGTCTGTGCACATGTGCACACATGCGGATTCTGCGTTCCTGATGAAAGTAGGGAGATCATTCCACCAGCAGGGAGCAGTGAACGAGAATGTTCTGGAGAGTGATTTTGTGCCTCTCTGTGACGGGTAGTCGTGGCCTAGTGGTGAGGGAGTCGGGCTTGTAATCTGAAGGTAGCCAGTTCGATTCCCACGCCGGCAGGAATTGAAAGTGGGGATTGTGAATAAACAGCGCTCTCTCCACCTTCAATACCACGACTAAAGTGCCCTTGAGCAAGACACCTAACCCCTAATTGCTCCCCCTGTAAGTCGCTTTGGATAAAAGCGTCTGTTAAATGATGAAAAATGAAAAATGACGGTTGGTTGACGTCCAGATGGTTGTTTTGTGTGAGGAAGAATGACACCTGGTTGAACACAACTCGTTCAAGTGTTGTGTTCAACACTTTAGGCTTCAAAAATGCTCTTCAGAGACCTATGGGTGATGTCATGGACACTAAGTCCACATTTTTTTACATTCTATGGGGCAGACAAATTGTTTGTCGAAAATCTAATCACATCACGTCTGGTTAGGACACGGTGTAACATCGTTACGACTAGATGCTTCACAACTGACAATATTATAGTGTTCAATAGTGTGCGGCAAACGGCAACAGAAAACATGACAATTGCTGTGAAGAAGAGTGTTTCATTTTTACCTTTTATAGTCCAAAAATTATAATCGGCATCCTCATATTTCAGTATATAGCCTAATATGAAGATGCGCAATGTTAGAGCCTTTGTGTAAGCATATTGCTTTAAGTCTTAATCTAAACCCGAATAAATTATGAGCATCGTGAAACGTGAATCAAGATAACCCAGGATTCCATTTACCTGGGTTTTAGAATGACCCAGGGTTAACTACTTCAAGTGTGAAAAGCACACTTTTTGCAGAGTCAGACACGTTGCATGGTCAGCATATTTTGTTGATCCTGGAACAACATTCCTGCACGAAGATTTAGACCTAACCCTATTCCTGCCCCTAAACCTATCCATACACATAAGTTATCCCTAAATTAGAGGAAAATGACATGAACTGTAAACTTGTCCCTCAAATCTGCATTACTTACACTCTAGTTACTATTAACTAACAAGAAACTCTGATTAATAAATTACTAAGTAATAATGCTCAGTTGGAGGTGGTAGTTCACTATTAGCTAATCAGTAATTACTATTTTTTCATACCTCCCAGAGAACTACTCAGAATACTATAGGTTCATATTAGATCTGAATAATGCATAATGTATAATTAATTCTAAAGTTAAGATCATGGTAACACACTAGTATTACCAAATCCTTCAGAAGGATCCTTGTTACGTGTTTTGATTTTTGTTCCCTCCCCTTACGTGGTTTCTTTGTTTCTATCTTTTGGATATCGGTTTCTTCCTGTTTTCCCGCTCTCGACTGTCTCAGCTTTTTCAGGTACTGTGATTGGTTCAGGTGAAGTGTCCATCATGACGAATGATCACGGGAAAACATCCAATCAGAAAGTGGTACAGCATAAAAGGCCATGGAGAACAGAAGCGAGGAGGGGAGGAGACTCTTGAAGTCTGTTTGTTTGTTTGTTGGTTGTTCATGCTGTTTTAGAGGTGGTTTACTGTCTTTCTTTCTTTCTTGGTTATTTGCCTATGTGTGTTTGTATGTCTTTTGACCTGGAGATTATTCTACCTGACCTATACTTCATCAGCCTGGAGAGGAAGGCATGTCACGTGACTTACATCTTACAAACACTCAGGAGAATCTCTGTTAAACACACCAGGGAAGGAGCGGGTGCAACCCCATGTAAGTTTTGTCTTTTGTTAGGTAGTAAAGTTTTAGTTATGACGTGTTGAACGCTGAAAATTCTTTTTTTTGTTTTTGTTTTTAGTTAGTTTAGAGGGCAGGATTTTAGTTAGTGAATGTTTTGGTTTTGTTATTTTCATTTGTTTAGCACCGCTCATTTTTTTTCTTTCTCTCCGTGGCTTATTTTGTTTATTTTATGTTTCATTTTGGGTTGTTTCAGTTTTATAAATTAAATCTATTTTTTTCTGTTAAATAAAGCAAACCACTTAATGATTTGGTTAGTTGTCTTTGATTCATTTTCCCCCTCAGTTGTCACATTCATGTCTGTCTGTGTCACATGTTCTTTGTTTTCCTTTCGATCTGTCCTGTCAGTCTAGTCATGTGCTCTTTGTTTTGATCCCTTGTCTTCATTAGTTCATCGTCTACACCTGTGTTCGTTTATCAGTCATGTCTTACACCTGTGTCATCCCAATTATCCTCATGTGCGATCTGTATATCTGCCCTCTGTTTCAGTCTTGTCTTGGTCGATCATTATCGTTACATGCGTGTATTCCTGTGTCCTGTTTATTGATTAAACTCATCGTATTCTCGAAGTCCGTTTTGCCTGTTCTGTCCTCATCACGGTGTGACAGAATGATCGACCCAACAACAACCACAACAACAACAACATCTTCAACGATCGACGCCATGCAGAGCGCTGAGGCTGAAGATCGTTTGTGGGGGATCCGGCAGCGGGGGCGCCCGCTGGAGAGGTATGTGGGGGAGTTCGTTGAGCTCTCTCATCTGGTGGGCTGGCCGGATGCTTCACTGGTTGCGGTGTTTTGTTTGGGGCTGGACGCGAGCACCACTCGCCCTCGCGATTCCATGAGTACCTTCAACCTAGTAGATCTCATCAAGATGATCCTAGAGTTGAATGGATCTGGGTCCGAGGTGGAAGGGTGTGTTCCGCGTCCAATCCCATCCAAAACACCCGCTCCGCCAGCCCATCTTTCTCCGGCTCCCCCCGCATCTCTCTTCAGCGGTGCGTTTCCTGTCGGCCCATCTTGCCCGTCCGTAAGTGACGACGAGGAGCTGCCGGATCTCCTCGGTCCTGACCACAAGCCCGCTCCAGCGCACCGCGAGCCCGCTCCATCGCACCGCGAGCCGGCCGCATCGCACCGCGAGCCGTCTCCCGTGCTCGCCGCCCGCGAGCCGTCTCCCGTGCTCGCCGCCCGCGAGCCGTCTCCAGTGTTCGCCTTCCCTGAGCCGTCTCCAGTGCTCGCCGCCCGTGAGCCGTCTCCAGTGCTCGCCGCCCGTGAGCCGTCTCCCGTGCTCGCTATCCCTGAACTCCCAGACTGGCCAGAGCTCCCAGACTGGCCAGAGCTCCCAGACTGGCCAGAGCTCCCAGACTGGCCCGAGCCTCCTGAACTCCCGGACCCTGAGCTCCCAGACCTTCCTCCTCCTGACCCGCCTGAGCTTCCCGAGCTCCCTGACCCGCCTGAGCTTCCCGAGCTCCCTGACCCGCCTGAGCTTCCCGAGCTCCCTGACCCGCCTGAGCTTCCCGAGCTCCCTGAGCCGCCTGAGTTCCCTGAGCCGCCTGAGTTCCCTGAGCCGCCTGAGTTCCCTGAGCCGCCTGAGCCGCCTGAGCTCCCTGAGCCGCCTGAGCTCCCTGAGCCGCCTGAGCTCCCTGAGCCGCCTGAGCTCCCTGACCCTCCAGAGCCTCCCGGGCTCCCTGAACCTCCAGAGCCATCTAAGCTCCCCGACCTCCCCGACCTCCCAGACCTCCCAGACCTTCCTGAGCCGGCGCCTGACCTGCCACCGCCAGAGCCGGGGCCTGACCTGCCTCCGCCAGAGCCGGTGCCATCCGGCCCACCGAAACGGGGGATTTCCCCCCTGAAAATTTTGGGGGGGCGCCCAGTATCCCTGCCTGCGGCAGCCAGAGGGAAGGAGGCCATGCCCTGGACTCCACCTTGGCCGCCTGACCTCCTGGCACCCGCCAGGACCATGCCCCGGACTCCACCTTGGCCGCCTGACCTCCTGGCACCCGCCAGGACCATGCCCCGGACTCCACCTTGGCCACCTGACCTCCTGGCACCCGCCAGGACCATGCCCCGGACTCCACCTTGGCCGCCTGACCTCCTGGCACCTGCCAGGACCCTGCCCCGGACTCCTCCATGGCCGCCTGACCCCCCGGCAGGTCCAGGAGACACCCTGGAGGCCACCCGAACTGCCTAACCCTGACCACGGCCTCCAGGGTGCCCACCCCCCGGATCTGCTCCTTCACGGCGCGAGGTCGCGCCTTCCGGGAGGGGGGAGTAATGTCACATTCATGTCTGTCTGTGTCACATGTTCTTTGTTTTCCTTTCGATCTGTCCTGTCAGTCTAGTCATGTGCTCTTTGTTTTGATCCCTTGTCTTCATTAGTTCATCGTCTACACCTGTGTTCGTTTATCAGTCATGTCTTACACCTGTGTCATCCCAATTATCCTCATGTGCGATCTGTATATCTGCCCTCTGTTTCAGTCTTGTCTTGGTCGATCATTATCGTTACATGCGTGTATTCCTGTGTCCTGTTTATTGATTAAACTCATCGTATTCTCGAAGTCCGTTTTGCCTGTTCTGTCCTCATCACGGTGTGACATCAGTACTCCCCAGAGTTTTTAAATAAAATAATAGGTATGTGCTTCTATTTTATGTACGTCTCCCTCATACCTCTGAGCCAACAGGGGATGTAACAATCCTACTACTTATTTGGATCAGTATTCTAAAGTGAAGACTTGGTACTGCCAATACATTCACAGACATTGCTGTGAGCATGTAAGACATGCTGCTGCTGCAAATGTAACATTCATGAAGTAACCCCCACAGCAGATCTACACAGGTGGAGCTGGGGAAGGAGGAGGGTTCTGAAAGTGCGCTCCAGACTGCTAACAGCCATCAAGCTAAATATTTGAATGTTTGAGCAGCAAGCTCATTGGCCGCTGATGCAACAGCAATCAATCAGCTGTGCTGTGTAGATAATGATGTGATCGCTACCAAATGAGTTAAAGACTCATGACTAAAGACTGATGAGCTTGGAGAACACCTGACAAGAGATCAGAGACCATTCCTTCATACAGAATCTCTCCAGATCCTTCAGATTCCCAGCTCTGTGTTGGTGCTTCTTCTCTTCAGTTCTCCCCACTCATTTTTTATAGTTTTCTGGTCATGGCACTGGGATGGCCATGGCAGAAGTTTGGTTTTGTGCTCATTGACCCATTTTTGTTTTGATTTTGATGTTTGTTTTGGATCATTGTCCCGATGGAAGATCCAACCACTACCCATTATAAGATTTCTTTAACACCCATGGACTGTAGTGTTTAGTTTAGTTCTGTAATTCGCTGTTCATTTGCCCTCAATGTGTGTAACCTGTTTAGTTAATCACCCGGACCTGTTTCAGTTCTCCCTAATTACGTTCTCCCCTATATATTCTCCTTGTGTGTTTTCAGTCACTGTCGGTTTTTGTCCATGTATACTGTGTGTTTCCTGCCTGTCTGATGTTCCTGTCCGTCTGGATTAAAACTACTTTATATATATATATATATATATATATATATATATATATATATATATATATATATATATATATATAGATCTTCGTGTTCTCGTCCTGTTTGCCTGCGCACAGCGTGACAGACGTGACGATTACAAGACACAGGTGGTGATGATGAACTAATAAGGACATAATGACAGGCGGGAGAACAACACAGGGAACATGTGATCTAACTCAAAACAAAGGGCACATGTGACGATGACGGGACTAAACAAAGAACATGTGACAAATGACAGGACTGGGGAACAGAATAAACAGATAAACAGAAAGACATGGACACGATTATGACAATTTCTAGCAGAGGCGGTTAGGTTTGCTCTTTTTTTAGTTTCATCTGACCACAGAAGCTCATCCCGTTTGAAGATCCAATCATGTCTGACAACTGAATATGCTGTAGCTGAGAGCAGAAGATTCTTCTTGAAACTCTTCCAAACAACATTCGTGATGTAGATGTTTGATTTTTTTTTTTTTACAAAGCTTTCTGAGCCAGAGACTCAACTATTTTCTGCAATTCTCCATCTTTCCTCTTCACCATGCATTAGGACAATATAGACATTACATTTATTCATTTGGCAGACGCTTTTATCCAAAGCAACTTACAAGGGGAGTAATTAGGGGTTAGGTGTCTTGCTCAAGGTAACCCAGGATTGTGGTATCAAAGGTGGAGACAGTGCTGTTCATTCACAATCCCCACCTTCAATTCCTGCCGTCGTGGGAATCTAACCAGGAACCTTCAGGTTACAAGCCCAACTCCCTCACCATTAGGCCACGACTACCCATACATGCCACTAATTTTGTGAAGCATTAACCATTTATTTTGTGAAGTTCAACAAAGCTTTTTCTGCACATCAGAACTATATTCATTTGACACCATGCTGGGCTAAAAAGTATAAATATGAATATAAGAATATACTTGAGATATTTTAGTTTTATAAGTTTCAAGGGGTCCCAATAACTGTGGCCAGCATGAATTGAATAAAACCATTTATCTCATAATGCGAGTTTTCCCCTACTTTCAATTATTTTCCTTCATTGAAATGTTAGAATTCTGTGAATTATATTAAGTGAAAAGATCTAATGGATAAACAATGGAGATTTATTGTCTAAGTGTGTAGCTACTGATTATTACATATATTTGCTTGTTTTCATTTTTTAGTACTTAGAACACAGTTTTCGAATTAAAAAAATAAACATGCTAAAAGTCTCATGGTGCTGTGCATGATATGAGAGGTTGCTAAATGCTGTTTAGATGATGTGTGAAATACTAAAGCTTAGAATCGTACAAACCACAGACACTTAAATTCGTCACATAAATAGGCCTACTTGGAAACGCTCAGGAAATCCTGTATAGTTTTAATACATGAGCATACAAGCAATAATATTAGTTGCAAAGTCAGTGGTCCAGTTTTTCTTGCATTGTTGATAAATAAGAGATGTGATGGATGAAGCTGAAGTATATTTCATGATCTGCCCAAACTTTTATACAAAGTAACCATATTTGTTTACTACAAAAGGCACCAATTCAAACCACAGCCCTTATGAGTTGATTTCAAATACATTGTGTGCCTTTGTTACAAGCTAGCCCACTACCGGAATATGTTGTAACACATGCTGGGTTAAGTTGTAACAATTTGGGGAAAAAAAAGGGTGCAAAAACAGTGGCCAAACATGCAATATGCGTCAAAAACAGGTTTACTGAAACAACCCAAAAGAACGATACAAAATAATGCCTCTCTTTTTGTGATTGAGCACAGCTCAAATACACTTACTGTCTGACTCATGAGTTTGTGCATGGGTCTGTAAATTACTTTACTAGAACAAACTTAGAGGTATTTATGCTTAATGAACACTCAACTGCAGTGTATCTGTGGAAAGAGTGTGAAGATCTAACAAAGAAAAACAAAAAGTAAAAACTGTGTAAATTTGTTTGTGTCTATGTGTGAATATTCTCAATCTGAGTACTATGGTGAAAACCCAGTATTTTTAATCTTGGAGTGCAGGCTTGATGGGCCCAGAAACGGCATAGGGCACATTTTACTCATGGTTTTCACTATGAGACTCTGATTGTTATTTAATTCAGATGGGCTACAGGTTATTTTAATGGTATGCCAAAGAGTGTTTATTTTAAAATGTGATCGTTGGTACATATTTTACCACTATTAACTACACTTAAAAAAAAAAAAAAGCAAAATAAAAATATGAATACCAGCGTTTTGGAGGTGGGGGGTGGCAGTAGGTACCTGGCTAAGGCCATGGTGGCCGTGGACTGCCCTCACCTCCATGGCCCCCTGGACCCTTTTCACAGCCATCTTTGTTCATATTTACCAAAAGTCCCAATAATTCTGCAGTTGCCTTTATAAATAAGTGAAATGAGTGACAGCTGGTTGTAAGGAATAGGGAACTAAGATCAATATAACTCAAAGGTGATTGAATTACAGTGAATAAGAACCGATTCAATATATATAAAATTATTCCAAATGAATATTTAACACCTTTTCAATTATTCGTCCACCGGCAAATTGAGGTTAAGGTACTTGATCAATTCTGGACAGAATATTATCCCGGGGCCAACGGGAATAATATACAGTTCTTATTACCAATAAGAGCAAGGTAACGTAATCGACAGTTTAAGGCAGTAACTTGTAAGCACACAACACAAGACACTCGTATAGGTGACAAATCAAAACAAGACTTTATTAAGCTACTCTAATACACACGAACTAATCTAACGAAAACACATACACACACTCATTCATACAGTGACAGGGAAATTGAGTTATCGTTACGGAGGATAACAGGTGTCCCATATATCTAGCGTTCGGTACTATTTCTTTAACCGCAACCTGAGAGAATTAGTACTAGCAATTCAACCTAAGTTCATTTGCTTAATAAAAATTGCACCAGCTTCAGCAGACTTGAGGAGATTGTGATTTCGTGAGCGCACGTTCTCTTCGTGACGGATCTGCACATGGATCTCTGCGCGCTGATTGGCTGGAGGGCAGTCTTTGTTGCGTTCGAGGCCCCGATGAAGGATGGTTGGCTTTGCCGGAGGGATAGCCGCGTGGGTTTGTTGCCGGGTTACGCGTTGCTTGGTTTCTCTGCGTCTCTGGTGAAGTTGTTAAAGCAAACGGACCTTGAGAAAGTTTTCTTCGGCAGCTGCGACGACGGCTCGTACAGGGAAGTCGATGAGTCTTGGAGAGTTCTTGAAAAGGGGTGTCGTGCTGGCGAGACGATGTTGAGGTCGCACGAATCCCCGAAGGTCAAGGCAAAAGCAGATAGGCAAGCGGCAAGCACGTGGAAATGCGTGTCGTTGAGTTTTAAGCATGTTTCACTGACCACTCCATCCAGGTGTTTCCACCAACCAGGTATCACTTTGGGCGTTTCCTGCATGTGACTAGCATAATGTCCATTGTACCCAAACTTCTTAGGGCTTGGTTAAGCTCAAGGGAAATCAACTTGCACAGTCCAAATGTGGTGCATTTTACAAACAATATACTTGCATCAAATTACAGGAAATCATTCATCCATCACACAGATACCAAATAGTATATACTTCCTATAATTGAGGTAGACTTTCCTAAAAGTCTACCTGTACTAAATGTTTAAAACACGAAAAGAAATTCACAAACTATATCAAAACACACATAGTACATACATGATGTCTAAGCTACTTGCTAGTAACTAAATCATATTTAGTTACTAGCAGTTTTAGACTGTTTTGTTGGAGAGAGTGAATTCATTTTCTGGAAATTCCTGAATTATCACAGGGAACTCTGCAGTGTCTTTGAAATGTGTAAAACGGCATTCCGTGCCGATGTGTCTGGTGCCCAGCTGTGAATATGGGGCCTTGTAACGCCTCCCCAAAGTGTCGGTCTTCCTAATGAGGTAAAGACTTTACATCTCAGTTCCGCCGGGTCTGGGTTCTGATTGTGGAGGACCCCTTTGTTGATTCACCAGATTTCTTGCAATAGACGTCAGTTCAATCAAGCAGACATGGGGGGGCCGTCTCCTACACCCGTCTCATTTCTGAGTTGATTGTCACAGCTTAGTGTTGGTGTATTCGGAGTGTGAAGCCGTGTTCATTAGTGTTCCTACATGGTGATGATTAAAACTCTGGTGATTGTGATAGATATGGCTGCGTGTGGGTGGAGACTGGTGATTCCATGACAGGAATAACACTCATAACACTGCATATTATTTATTCTACAAAACTTTGACACCCTAACTACACAAAGATCGTATAAAAGGAGCAGTCAGAGAGACAACATCAGATTCATTTGATCAGCTCACCTGTGAATTTAATGGTAAAGAAAATTGAAAAATCATTTCATAAATAATATTATGATTTTAAAGAAACCATTATTATTGTTTTACATACGTTTTTGTAATTTGTTTATAATGTTAAAAGATAGCAATATTGTTGAAATTTTCAATTTTATGACGACAGTATTATGTCAAATTTGACCGCTAATCATTACACTTTTCTTAATTGTCTTCTCTCACCACAGATGATGGGGCAGGTCCAGATTTACCTTGTTGTTTTCTGGGCATTGCTTCTCATGACCATTTCTGGAGAGGATGAAATAGGTGCATCTAAAGAATGTGAGGATGCTCCATTTGTTCCAGGGCACAATCTTGCTGGAGAGGGATTTGATGTTGTGACCATGGAGCGAAAAGGAGCTTACGTGATCAACACAGAGAAATGGGATTTAGGAAACGGCACTTGTAAATTGCGCAAGAACAAATACATGAAAGGAATAAAACAGAAGCTACCAGCAGCAGTTGTGTTCTGGAGGACCTTGCCAAAGTGTTCAATGAAAGTCGCCAGTCAGATCTTTGAATCAAGTGAGGCACTGGTCAAAGATTCATCATCAGCACTCTCGGTCAGTTGGAAAGTTGGTTTAGATGTGAAAGCTGCTGGAGCTGCGGTCGGAAGCACTCATTCTAGGGAAGCAAAATTTGCAATGAGAAAATCAAAAGAGGACAAATACAGTTTCACCAAACATGAAGTTGCATGCAGCTTTTACAGGTGAGTGAGCTGCTAGTTTTTTCTTCATAAAATGAAAATTAAAAGAAATTAAAACTTTAAATTGCTCGTTCTTTGCTCCCACTGATTTCAAGCACATACTGTTTCTTCACAGATATGGTGTAACTGAAGAGCCTCCTCTTCAAACAGAGTTTCTTGCAGCAATCAAATCCCTCCCTGCATCCTACGATCCAGACGCCTACCGCAACCTGATCACCACATATGGCACTCACTTTACCACAGGTGTCACGTTAGGGGGGAAAATGAAAGCCATAACAGCCATCAAAACCTGTCAGGCAGCAGTGAGTGGGCTTACAGACACTGCTGTAAAAGACTGTTTGGATGTAGAAGCCTCTGGTTCATACAACGTAGCAACTATGAAGGTAGAGTCACATTTTTGTAAAGAACAGAAAAAGAAGATGGGCACAAATCAAAAGTTCAGCAGCATGTTCAGTGAGCGTCAGACAGAGATTATTGGAGGAGACATAAATGGAGAAGATCTGCTTTTTTCTGGTTCATCACACCCAAATTCCCTCAAGAAATGGCTTGAGTCTCTGAAGAGACTCCCTGACGTTGTGCGCTACTCTCTGAAACCCCTCCATTTCCTACTGAGTGCTAAACATCCTGCCAGGCAAGGACTGAAGAGAGCGGTTGAAAAATATATCATTGAAAATGCCCTCTTGAAGATTTGCTCTCAGCCTTGCAAAATTGGCAGGAAGTGCAGTGCAAAAGACCGATGCGCTTGTGTTTGTCAAAGCAGTAGAGTTATAAAGTCTAACTGTTGTCCACCTGAAAAAGGACTTGCTACCCTGGAAGTCTACAGTCTTAGCGCCAAAGGTCTGTATGGAGATAGATGGACACAAACAGATGGGTCTGTAGAAGTTACATATGATTCACAAATGAAGCGCACTATGACTATTAATAATAATGACAATCCAAGGTGGCCAGAAAGATTTGAGTTTGGTCCTATTAAGATCAGAATGGGCAGGAAACTAACTTTTAATGTATATGATGCAGATAGCAGTTGGAACTCAGATCACCTCGGTAAATGCTCTTTTACACTTAGAAGTGGAGTTGTGAGTCATGCTTGTGTTTTTAAATATGGTACCTTCTTTTTTACCTATAAATTGGCATGTGCTCCCAGTCTACAAGGCCCAAAGTGTAATGAATACAAACCTTCTCCAATGGCTGCCCCTCTGGCTGACATTTTCAGCTCAAGAAATGGTGTTCTGGTTAAAGACATGCCCAGGCTTGAATCTGCTTACAATAACTCAAATAGGTTAAACTTCAAGAGAGCTTATGGAAAGCTATTTATGCTGTGACCTGCATCTTGAATCCATTCATGAAAAATAGCCCTAATGTAACCAAACTCATCTGCTATAGAAAATAAGTGCATTAGTATCCTATGCCTAGTTTTCCCCCCATTGGTTTTCTGTTTTTTCTTCTGTTTTTGCATTAAAAAAAAAGCATTCTAAAAGACAAATCTGGATGTTTTTTATTTTGTGTGTGTAACGACTCGTCACTCGGTGTGGGATCCATGAGCAGCTTTTATTCACAATATAGCAGGGTCAACAATGCATGGGTCAGAGAACAGCAGACAGGAATGGTGAAGGCGAGGCAGATCGTGGTCAGTAGACAGATACAGGTCAAAGCAGGCAGATAAGGTTCGTAATCAGAGTCCAGGCAAACAAAGCAAAAGGCAGGCAGCAGGAATCGTAAACAATAGTCCGTAAACAGGTCAAAACACAGGAAAGCTATCAATAGGGGGTTTTAACGCTCAGAATTCTGCCTAACAGGAAACAAGACCTCGCGATGTATGAATGAAAGAGAGTCTCTTAAATAATACGAATAAAGTGCCAGCAGCTGGCACAATTAGTGCCAAGGTACGGGGCCTATGGGAAATGTAGTGAAAACAGGGATGAGAACAGAAACCAGGAAGTCAATATTGGAGGAGGGAATCACGGAGTTCGTCTCTGTGACAGTGTGTATGTATTGTATTTTTATATTTTAAGATTTGCAAAATATAATAGCAACTTACAGTGAACTAAGTGAAATGTGCTCCCAGTCTAAAAGGCCCACAGTGTAATGAACTCAAACCTTCTCCAGTGGCTGCCCCTCTGGCTGACATTTTCAGCTCAAGAACTGGTGTTCTGGTTAAAGACATGCCCAGACTTGAATCTGCTCACAATTTGTCAAATAAATTCAAGAGCACTTATGGAAAATGGCTAAAGCTGTAGGATTTTAGGATCGGGTCTTATGCATTAAATACATAATGTTACTAATTATTTTTAATACTTACATACTTACATTGTACTTATTTTTGATGTAAGTAGAGCAGTTAAGGCCACTTAATATAAATTGAGGCCCTTTTCTTTGAATTTTGTTTTATTAAAGCATTCCCAAAACCTGATCTGTGTAATTTACTTACTTTTTGGGAAGAAATATTCCTAAAACTGCTAAAACTGACAGCTGTTCTGCAAAAGATTTGTGTCTAAAACCTTCTTGGAGGCATACCTTATCATTGAGATTATTTGAATAGAATGATTAATTTGAATATAAAATCATTTAAACTTAGTGAGACACCAAAATAGTCATTAAAGCAAGTTCAGCCATTCGCTTTGTGTCGAGTTAAATCAGAGGCCTGGTAGTTAGTTAGGGATTTAGGATAGTTAAGGGATAACTCAGGGTTAAAGGATTCATTTTGAGTTGACAAAGCAAAATCAATTCAATCAGGCTTTGTTGGTGCCATGAAGCTGATCATCAACTTGCTCTGTCAACTCAGGCTTTGACCTTCAGTTCATGGAGCGCATGCACATGCAAGTGTGACATCAGTATCCAACAGCCAATCACATGACTGGAAACTTAGAGAAACTGAGATACACTTCTCACAAGAGTCAATTTAATTCTCACATCTGCCGAAAATTGAAGATTGAATAATATGAAGTATATAAATGCTTTTACAGAAGAAAATATCTTGCTATATCAGAGCAAACGAAAATTGTGAAGTTGATATTGTGCCACTTTATATTCCATGACCAGGAATGTTATGCACCAGTGACATTTCTGCCACTTCTACCTGTGAATCATGGTAGCCATGATAGAATCATGTGGTGTATTATTTTTTTTAATTATTATTATTATTTATGTATAATTAATGAAATGTCTTCAGACTCAATTGCATAACCTTCTTTTGAATTAAGAATGAAAGCAAGAACTTCCAGCATTTTCTGGACTATTATGGATGTCAACCAATCTGGATACAAGAGCGGCCATTCGACCGAGACTGCGCTACTGTCGGTCACGGAATCCCCGTGGATTGCAAAGGCTGATTCCAAATCATCTGTTCTCATTCTGCTGGATCTATCTGCTGCCTTTGACAGCGTGAATCAAATTCTTCTGTCCACCCTCTCGTCACTTGGCATCTCAAGTACTGCACTTCAGTGGTTTGAGTCCTATATCTCACAGGTAGGTCTTTCAGAGTTGCCTGGGGAGGGGAGGTATCCAAACCTCATCAACTGATCACTGGAGTTCCTCAGGGTGAATTTTGACACCTCTCAGCGCCGCGGACAGATGGAGCTGCTCAGTCTAGAACTTTAGCGCAAAAAGTGTGCTCTAACTCACAGAAATTAGCGATATATTTGAAATATACATGATGGATAAGTATCTGCCTGTACTTCTCAGCATTTCCTGTGTTTTCGTGCATAGTTGAGTCGCTTGGCCTTGTTTCCACGTCGGAGGTATGGCTTTTACAGTAGATGGGTGTACCAGGGTCCCACTGTTTTCTGCCAGTTGTGAGCTAATGGCACTGCTCGACATCTTCCGATTGCGAAGGGAAGTAAGCATGATGTGTCTTTCATCTGCTGCAGTAAGTTTCCTTGGCCGACCACTGCGTCTACGGTCCTCAACGTTGCCTGTTTCTTTGTGCTTCTTCAAAAGAGCTTGGACAGCACATCTGGAAACCCCTGTCTGCCTTGAAATTTCTGCCTGGGAGAGACCTTGCTGATGCAGTATAACTACCTTGTGTCTTGTTGCTGTGCTCAGTCTTGCCATGGTGTATGACTTTTGACAGTAAACTGTCTTCAGCAACCTCACCTTGTTAGCTGAGTTTGGCTGTTCCTCACCCAGTTTTATTCCTCCTACACAGCTGTTTCTGTTTCAGTTAATGATTGTGTTTCAACCTACATATTGAATTGATGATCATTAGCACCTGTTTGGTATAATTGTTTAATCATACACCTAACTATATGCCTACAAAATCCCTGACTTTGTGCAAGTGTACCTTGAAGAATTGATGCTGTTTTGAAGGTAAAGGCACACCTGCCTAAAACTTTTGCACAGTACTGTATATATATTACATAAACCATATATTGATTAAATGGCACATAGAAAATGTTTTCTAAACATAACAGTGATAAATGTGAGGAAACTAGTGTGTAAATATACACACAAACATCTTTACACGCTAGTTCGTCTTTGTCACTCGCATATATTTACTTTTAAACACTTGTGGGCAGTTACACATTCGCAAACAATGTAGAAAACAATAGAGGAACAGACTGTTACTCACTTTATAAACACGCACATTGACCATAGATAAATCGCTACAGCTCAACTAGCATCCCATGCGCTTTCCAGATCTTTCTGCCTCAGTTCAGTGGGCGGGATTACTGACCTGCCCGTCCTGCCCGGAGCGCTGATTGGCTGGATGGATCCTGCGTTTGAGTCAACTTTAGCGTATGGAGAGGTAAACTAAAGCAAATGAATATAGCCTATGTGTGGCCTTTTTTACAGCACTATCATCATCACCATGATTATTTGAATAGAATTGACTAATTTGTTCATCTAAGGCAGTGAGTTGTTGTGTTGTCTGCTTGTCCCTTATATTTTTCCTTTTCTTGTTGTTCCTCTTTCTTATGGTGCTTGCTAACTACAGGTGTCTCCACTAATGGCATTCATTTGTAGAGTGAGTGTACTTAATTTCACTCAAATGCAACACTGGTTCAAGTGTTACTTTTACCCTCTAGATTGAGACTATATGTACACTTAACTTGTTTCATGTGATATGTATTTGTTCTTTATTTATCTATTTATTAAAATAATTGTAATAATTTATTTAATTTTTAACACAAATAAGAATTGTGAAATTTAACACATATGTGAGTTTTGTTGTGGTCTGACTGGAATCATCCCAGCAACCAAAATTCAACACAGGGCTCCAGACTAACTTTTCCACTGGTTGCACTGGTGCTACCAATTTTGTCAGTTGGTCGCACCAGCACATGATTTGGTCGCACCTTTTTTTTTTTTGCTACAACAATTTTAATCAATGCATGCTTGATGAATAGTACTTTTAAATATTAATATTTAATATTAAGATTAATATTAATCTTAAATATATTAAATCACAGTGGCTGATGGCCGATATAAATCTGGTATATATATCTATAATTTACATTTATTTTAATTCAAATGTAATATTATATATATATTGATCGCGTTTCCCGTGAAGCTGAACTGAAGTCTGAATTCATTTCACACAGATCGACTGTCACCCGTTCACGCGGGTTACAAACACTTCAGAAAATCTCACTTTTGTATTCGAATAAATCTGCAAGGTCTATGAAATTAAATGTTAATTAGATATTCAGAGATTTGTTTTAATGATATAGATGTGTATTTGCTGAATGTTTAATTTAAATGAGAAAATATTAGCCTTTAGTTTGCCTTTCTGTAACTAATAATATAAAAGCAAACACTGTACTTTCTCACATACAGTTTACTTTCTTTCTTTGTTGCGGTTGGTCAGACAAAATAAACCAAACATTTTAGTCCATTCACATTTGAGTCTATTTTGTCCAGTCAGTTTGAGTCGCTGACAGACGAACTGCGCGTGACCACTGGCGCGGAGCGCGAGCATGTTCAACGCACCAGCGGTTACGCAATGATGCAGCGTTTGAATTTTCGCGACAGAGACGTGCTTATACATTACCTTGACAACACTATTTGACATTAGCGGAGGCCAAACATTCTCTCGCGGCCTATTGAGGAGCTCTGGTCTAATCCATTGCTGTTGAAGTAACTTAATGCATTCTACCTGTGCGCTCATCATCATGTGTCTGTATGCATGGCTCGTCCTTTCCACCAGCATCCTTCAACTCCAAACTTTGTTTTTTTTTTATGATTATTATTCAGCGATTAACCTTTTCATTTTTATATGGCTTAATTCCGAAATTTGGCGCGTTTCATCATCATTGTGCAATGCGCGTGTACGTTCGCTCTCTAGCGGTTAATAAATAGAACTGCATGTGTCTTGCGGAAGAACATTGTAGCCGGAACTACTTCTCTCTGTTTGTCTATGACTAGTCACGCAGGGACTGTGATACTCCGCAGCGCAGCCGAGCCCAGTCTGAAATAGTCCGAATATAAACACTTATTATAGGCGCGCCGTAGTGATTCAGGATAAGACAAAAACACGGTTTGGAAAATGGATTCATGATGTACTCATTCATTATAAAAATTTTGTTAATTTTGAAAGCAAAACGGTTACGGACGGCAGCAGCTGCTGATACCTCGTTCTGTTACACACGCGCGAATAACATGATCATGTACTCGCACAAATGCGACTATATAAAATTTTTACTCGCACTTCGTTAAAAAAAAGGTCGCATATGCGACCATTTTGGTCGCAGTCTGGAACCCTGCAACATATGCTGGTCTACCATCTCACCTGCTTCCTGTAACCAGTAACCAGCATCCTGTGGTCAACATACCTTATGCTGGTGATCAGCAATGCTGGATGTTTCAGCAGGGCTGTCAGAAGCCCATTCTATAGCCAGAGAGGAAAGGCACATTCCACCTAAAACAAAACAGGAAAGGTGTTTTTGGGAAAATCCTGCAAATTTTTCCAAAAAGTACTCTTTAGCTGATGCATCCCAATTCAGAGGCTGCATCCTTCTAAGGACACAGACTTCAAAGGCAATGCCTTCGACGCCGTTTGGAACGAGTGTTGTTAAATGGGAAGGTCTAGCCTGTGGAGGATTGTTCTTGCCACCCAGCAACTGTGATTGCTGCTTTTGATGAGTCACAGTACTTTTTGTACTGGACTTTAAAGTTTACTAACCTGTCTGAAAGCAAAACAGGGTTCAAAAACTGAAAGGAAACAAAGGATGCATTTGGAGGACGCATTTTATGGAGCCTTGAAATTGGGACAGACTTGGCACAATTGGCCTTTGAATGCGGCCTTCAATGGATTCAGCCTCTGAATAGAGATGCAGCTATTGTATCAACTTCACTTCCTGATAAACTGCAGCACACAAATCTGTAGCACCAGTCAATTGAAAGACATCATTTCAGGAAGAGCTTAGCATTTTTATTTGGCCCCTCATCACTAGAGAGATCAAACAATGTTAGGAGTGATGCTCCTTATTGAGGTGACAAACTATAAACAGAGTGGGAAGTTTCATCTCTGCCTGCTGCAACCATCTCAGAATCATGTTAGTATGGTTCCCAGTTGCCATTACATCGTCAAACCTTTGGGACCCCTGATGTCACTGGTACACTGGTGTTTACCAGTCAAGCCAAGGATATCATTGACTAGGGACATTTATTTCATTAGCCTCTGTCTCTCATTCAATAGCCTCTTTTATTTTTTCCATGTAGCCAGTGTCATACCTGTTTGTTTATGAATTAGCATTAAATTATTAATTAAAATTATAATGTAAAGGTATTATTATGTTACTTGTATCAATATATATATGATTACTCATTCATCTGGACCTCATAGAATGAAACCAGAGCATCTTAAGTAACTCTTAAGCGTAAATGTTCATCTTCTTTGTAACTGTGCAATCCATTTGCAAAGGTAATTGACACATCTGATAACTGACACATCTGAGTACTTAAAATGTTCTTTTGTTCACAGACCATATTTATAGCATTGCTCAGCTTAGGCCCTGGGAACGTTTTGAACTAATAGTAGAAGATTTGTCATAGTTGCGTCATGGCACTAACCTTTCACACCCACAGCCAAACAACCATCATATAAAAAGACAGGTTGCAGAGACTCCTGAAACTTATTTCATGACCGATTTTTGATTATCTCAGCTGTACATTTAATAGTAGGTAACTGAAAAAATAATTCAATTAATCATATTATAATTTTAAAGAGACAATTAGTTTTTAATATGCTTTTTAAATTTTCTTCTCATTACAGATGATGGGGCAGGTCCAGATTTACCTTGTTGTTTTCTGGGCATTGCTTCTCATGACCATTTCTGGAGAGGATGAAATAGGTGCATCTAAAGAATGTGAGGATGCTCCATTTGTTCCAGGGCACAATCTTGCTGGAGAGGGATTTGATGTTGTGACCATGGAGCGAAAACGAGCTTACGTGATCAACACGGAGAAATGGGATTTAGGAAACGGCACTTGTAAATTGTGCAATAACAATTACATGAATGGAATAAAACAGAAGCTACCAGCAGCAGTTGTGTTCTGGAGGACCTTGCCAAAGTGTTCAATGAAAGTCGCCAGTCAGATCTTTGAATCAAGTGAGGCACTGGTCAATGATTCATCATCAGCACTCGAGGTCGGTTGGAAAGTTGGTTTAGATTTGAAAGCTGCTGGAGCTGCGGTCGGAAGCACTCATTCCAGGGAAGCGAAATTTGCAATGACAAAATCAAAAGAAGACAAATACAGTTTCACCAAACATGAAGTTGCATGCAGCTTTTACAGGTGAGTGAGCTGCTAGTTTTTTCTCATAGAATGACTATGAAATGAAAAGTTGTCAATTGTCAAATTGTGTTTAGTTGTCAATTGCTCCCTCTTTGATCCTACCGGATTCAAACGTTTTAACTTTCTTCACAGTTATCATGTAACTGAAGAGCCTCCTCTTCATGCAGAGTTTCTTGAAGCAATCAAATCCCTCCCTGCATCCTACGATCCAGACGCCTACCGCAACCTGATCACCACATATGGCACTCACTTTACCACAGGTGTCACGTTAGGGGGGAAAATGAAAGCCATAACAGCCATCAAAACCTGTCAGGCAGCAGTGAGTGGGCTTACAGACACTGCTGTAAAAGACTGTTTGGATGTAGAAGCCTCTGGTTCATACAGTGTAGCAACTGTGAAGGTAGAGTCACATTTTTGTAAAGAACAGAAAAAGAAGATGGGCACAAATCAAAAGTTCAGCAGCATGTTCAATGAGCGTCAGACAGAGATTACTGGAGGAGACATAAATGGAGAAGATCTGCTTTTTTCTGGTTCATCACACCCAAATTCCCTCAAGAAATGGCTTGACTCTCTGAAGAGCCTCCCTGACGTTGTGCGCTACTCTCTGAAACCCCTCCATTTCCTACTGAGTGCTAAACATCCTGCCAGGGAAGGACTGAAGAGAGCGGTTGAAAAATATATCATTGAAAATTCCCTCTTGAAGATTTGCTCTCAGCCTTGCAAAATTGGCAGGAAGTGCAGTGCAAAAGACCGATGCGCTTGTGTTTGTCAAAGCAGTAGAGTTATAAAGTCTAACTGTTGTCCACCTGAAAAAGGACTTGCTACCCTGGAAGTCTACAGTCTTAGCGCCAAAGGTCTGTATGGAGATATATCGACACAAACAGATGGGTCTGTAGAAGTTACATATGATTCACAAATGAAGCGCACTATGACTATTGAAGATAATGACAATCCAAGTTGGCCAGAAAGATTTGAGTTTGGTCCTATTAAGATCAGAATGGGCAGTGAACTAACTTTTAATGTATATGATGCAGATAGCAGTTGGAACTCAGATCACCTCGGTAAATGCTCTTTTACACTTAGAAGTGGAGTTGTGCGTGATACTTGTGTTTTTAAATATGGTACCTTCTTTTTTACCTATGAATTGGCATGTGCTCCCAGTCTACAAGGCCCACAGTGTAATGAACACAAACCTTCTCCAATGGCTGCCCCTCTGGCTGACATTTTCAGCTCAAGAAATGGTGTTCTGGTTAAAGACATGCCCAGGCTTGAATCTGCTTACAATAACTCAAATAAGTTAAACTTCAAGAGAGCTTATGGAAAGCAATTTATGCTGTGACCTGCATCATGAATCCATTCATGAAAAATAGCCCTAATGTAGCCAAACTCATCTCTTATAGAAAATAAGTGCATTAGTATTCTATGCCTATTTTTTCCCCCATTGCTTTTCTGTTTTATCTTTTGCATTAAAAAGCATTCATAAAGACAGATCTGTGTGTTTGTGTTTTGTTGTGTATGTATTATTTTTGTATTTAGATTTAATAGCAAAATATAATAGCAACTTACAGTGACTAAGGGTGTGTTCACATTTGTCATGTTTGGTTTGATTAAAACGAACCCTGGTGCGATTGCTCAGTTAGTGCGGTTTGTTTGAACATATTTGAACGCTGCCATCCGAACCCTGATGCGGACCAAACAAGCGCACCGAGACCGCTAAAAAGATGGGTCTCTCTCCGCTTCCAAATAAAATCTTGTCGGGTTCGGTTGATATATGGACGCAACACGGACCAAAGACATGTAAACGAACCAAAAACAGGACGTGATGTCACAAGATGCGACTCTACAAGTCAGCTGATTTGACGATGCGGAAAGATCGGTGTATCCAAAATGAGTCGAGGGCAAACGTGGAGCACTGAGGAGGTGAAGTGCCTCGTCAATATTTGGTCCGATGAGTGGTCCGTGCTGTTTTAAATGTTTTGAACATTTTATGAGCTCTTCGTGAGTTCTTAGCTGGTAAAAATAAAGCATATGTACACACATAAAATGATGGCATTTAATCCAGCACACAGCATTGTTTTGAATGGTCGGCAAGCAAGCTCCGTCGCCAAATATACATCATAAAAGCCGACCAATCAGGTTGTGGCCGTATCCCTATGCCTTTGGTTCGGTAACTTTAGGTTCGCTGTTAAAAATTCCAGTGTGAACGCTAAGCGGACCAGGACTATATGTTTTGTTTTTGTTTTTTGCTCCAGACCAAACGAACACAACGAACCGAACTACAAGGGTGAAATGTGCTCCCAGTCTAAAAGGCCCACAGTGTAATGAACTCAAACCTTCTCCAGTGGCTGCCCCTCTGGCTGACATTTTCAGCTCAAGAACTGGTGTTCTGGTTAAAGACATGCCCAGGCTTGAATCTGCTCACAATTTGTCAAATAAATTCAAGAGCACTTATGGAAAATGGCTAAAGCTGTAGGATTTTAGGATCGGGTCTTATGCATTAAATAGATAATTTTGCTAATAATTTTAACACTTACATACTTACATTGTACTTATTTTTGATGTAAGTATAGCAGTTAAGGCCACTTAATATAAATTGAGGCCCTTTTCTTTGTATTTTGTTTTATTAAAGCATTCCCAAAACCTGATCTGTGTGATTTACTTACTTTTTGGGAAGAAATATTCCTAAAACTGCTAAAACTGACAGCTGTTCTGCAAAAGATTTGTGTCTAAAACCTTCTTGCAGGCATACCTTATCATTGAGATTATTTGAATAGAATGATTAATTTGAATATAAAATCATTTAAACTTAGTGAGACACCAAAATAGTAGTCATTAAAGCAAGTTCAGCCATATGCTTTGTGTCGAGTTAAATCAGAGGCCTGGTAGTTAGTTAGGGATTTAGGATAGTTAAGGGATAACTCAGGGTTAAAGGATTCATTTTGAGTTGACAGCAAAATCAATCCAATCAGGCTTTGTTGGTGCCATGAAGCTGATCATCAACTTGCTCTGTCAACTCAGGCTTTGACCTTCAGTTCATGGAGCGCATGCACATGCAAGTGTGACATCAGTATCCAACAGCCAATCACATGACTGGAAACTTAGAGAAACTGAGATACACTTCTCACAAGAGTCAATTTAATTCTCACGTCTGCCGAAAATTGAAGATTGAATAATATGAAGTATATAAATGCTTTTACAGAAGAAAATATCTTGCTATATCAGAGCAAATGAAAATTGTGAAGTTGATATTGTGCCACTTTATATTCCATGACCAGGAATGTTATGCACCAGTGACATTTCTGCCACTTCTACCTGTGAATCATGGTAGCCATGATAGAATCATGTGGTGTATTATTTTTTATTATTATTATTATTTATGTATAATTAATGAAATGTCTTCAGACTCAATTGCATAACCTTCTTTTGAATTAAGAATGAAAGCAAGAACTTCCAGCATTTTCTGGACTATTATGGATGTCAACCAATCTGGATACAAGAGCGGCCATTCGACCGAGACTGCGCTACTGTCGGTCATGGAATCCCTGTGGATTGCAAAGGCTGATTCCAAATCATCTGTTCTCATTCTGCTGGATCTATCTGCTGCCTTTGATAGTGTGAATCAAATTCTTCTGTCCACCCTCTCGTCACTTGGCATCTCAAGTACTGCACTTCAGTGGTTTGAGTCCTATATCTCACAGGTAGGTCTTTCAGAGTTGCCTGGGGAGGGGAGGTATCCAAACCTCATCAACTGATCACTGGAGTTCCTCAGGGTGAATTTTGACACCTCTCAGCGCCGCGGACAGATGGAGCTGCTCAGTCTAGAACTTTAGCGCAAAAAGTGTGCTCTAACTCACAGAAATTAGCGATATATTTGAAATATATAAATATTACATAAACCATATATTGATTAAATGGCACATAGAAAATGTCTTCTAAACATAACAGTGATAAATGTGAGGAAACTAGTGTGTAAATATACACACAAACATCTTTACACGCTAGTTCGTCTTTGTCACTCGCATATATTAACTTTTAAACACTTGTGGGCAGTTATACATTCGCAAACAATGTAGAAAACAATAGAGGAACAGACTGTTACTCACTTTATAAACACGCACATTGACCATAGATAAATCGCTACAGCTCAACTAGCATCCCATGCGCTTTCCAGATCTTTCTGCCTCAGTTCAGTGGGCGGGATTACTGACCTGCCCGTCCTGCCCGGAGCGCTGATTGGCTGGATGGATCCTGCGTTTGAGTCAACTTTAGCGTATGGAGAGGTAAACTAAAGCAAATGAATATAGCCTATGTGTGGCCTTTTTTACAGCACTATCATCATCACCATGATTATTTGAATAGAATTGACTAATTTGTTCATCTAAGGCAGTGAGTTGTTGTGTTGTCTGCTTGTCTCTTATATTTTTCCTTTTCTTGTTATTCCTCTTTCTTATGGTGCTTGCTAACTACAGGTGTCTCCACTAATGGCATTCATTTGTAGAGTGAGTGTACTTAATTTCACTCAAATGCAACACTGGTTCAAGTGTTACTTTTACCCTCTAGATTGAGACTATATGTACACTTAACTTGGTTCATGTGATATGTATTTGTTCTTTATTTATCTATTTATTAAAATAATTGTAATAATTTATTTAATTTTGAACACAAATAAGAATTGTGAAATTTAACACATATGTGAGTTTTGTTGTGGTCTTCCTGGGATCATCGCAGCAACCAAAATTCAACATATGCTGTTCTACCATCTCACCTGCTTCCTGTAACCAGTAACCAGCATCCTGTGGTCAACATACCTTATGCTGGTGATCAGCAATGCTGGATGTTTCAGCAGGGCTGTCAGAAGCCCATTCTATAGCCAGAGAGGAAAGGCACATTCCACCTAAAACAAAACAGGAAAGGTGTTTTTGGGAAAATCCTGCAAATTTTTTCCAAAAAGTTCTCTTTAGCTGATGCATCCCAATTCAGAGGCTGCATCCTTCTAAGGACACAGACTTCAAAGGCAATGCCTTCGACGCCGTTTGGAACGAGTGTTGTTAAATGGGAAGGTCTAGCCTGTGGAGGATTGTTCTTGCCACCTAGCAACTGTGATTGCTGCTTTTGATGAGTCACAGTACTTTTTGTACTGGACTTTAAAGTTTTACTAAACTGTCTGAAAGCAAAACAGGGTTCAAAAACTGAAAGGAAACAAAGGATGCATTTGGAGGACGCACTTTATGGAGCCTTGAAATTGGGACAGACTTGGCACAATTGGCCTTTGAATGCGGCCTTCAATGGATTCAGCCTCTGAATAGAGATGCAGCTATTGTATCAACTTCACTTCCTGATAAACTGCAGCACACAAATCTGTAGCACCAGTCAATTGAAAGACATCATTTCAGGAAGAGCTTAGCATTTTTATTTGGCCCCTCATCACTAGAGAGATCAAACAATGTTAGGAGTGATGCTCCTTATTGAGGTGACAAACTATAAACAGAGTGGGAAGTTTCATCTCTGCCTGCTGCAACCATCTCAGAATCATGTTAGTATGGTTCCCAGTTGCCATTACATCGTCAAACCTTTGGGACCCCTGATGTCACTGGTACACTGGTGTTTACCAGTCAAGCCAAGGATATCATTGACTAGGGACATTTATTTCATTAGCCTCTGTCACTCATTCATTAGCCTCTTCTTTTATTTTTTCCATGTAGCCAGTGTCATACCTGTTTGTTTATGAATTAGCATTAAATTATTAATTAAAATTTTAATGTAAAGTTATTATTATGTTACTTGTATCAATATATATATGATTCCTCATTCATTTGGACCTCTTAGAATGAAACCAGAGCATCTTAAGTAACTCTTAAGCGTAAATGTTCATCTTCTTTGTAACTGTGCAATCCATTTGCAAAGGTAATTGACACATCTGATAACTGACACATCTGAGTACTTAAAATGTTCTTTTGTTTACAGACCATATTTATAGCATTGCTCAGCTTAGGCCCTGGGAACGTTTTGAACTAATATTAGAAGATTTGTCATTGTTGCGTCATGGCACTAACCTTTCACACCCACAGCCAAACAACCATCATATAAAAAGACAGGTTGCAGAGACTCCTGAAACTTATTTCATGACTGATTTTTGATTATCTCAGCTGTACATTTAATAGTAGGTAACTGAAAAAAAAAAATCAATTAATCATATTATAATTTTAAAGAGACAATTAGTTTTTAATATGCTTTTTAAATTTTCTTCTCATTACAGATGATGGGGCAGGTCCAGATTTACCTTGTTGTTTTCTGGGCATTGCTTCTCATGACCATTTCTGGAGAGGATGAAATAGGTGCATCTAAAGAATGTGAGGATGCTCCATTTGTTCCAGGGCACAATCTTGCTGGAGAGGGATTTGATGTTGTGACCATGGAGCGAAAACGAGCTTACGTGATCAACACGGAGAAATGGGATTTAGGAAACGGCACTTGTAAATTGCGCAAGAACAAATACATGAAAGGAAAAAAACAGAAGCTACCAGCAGCAGTTGTGTTCTGGAGGACCTTGCCAAAGTGTTCAATGAAAGTCGCCAGTCAGATCTTTGAATCAAGTGAGGCACTGGTCAATGATTCATCATCAGCACTCTCGGTCAGTTGGAAAGTTGGTTTAAATGTGAAAGCTGCTGGAGCTGCGGTCGGAAGCACTCATTCCAGGGAAGCGAAATTTGCAATGACAAAATCAAAAGAAGACAAATACAGTTTCACCAAACATGAAGTTGCATGCAGCTTTTACAGGTGAGTGAGCTGCTAGTTTTTTCTCATAGAATGACTATGAAATGAAAAGTTGTCAATTGTCAAATTGTGTTTAGTTGTCAATTGCTCCCTCTTTGATCCTACCAGATTCAAACGTTTTAATTTTCTTCACAGATATGGTGTAACTGAAGAGCCTCCTCTTCATGCAGAGTTTCTTGCAGCAATCAAATCCCTCCCTGCATCCTACGATCCAGACGCCTACCGCAACCTGATCACCACATATGGCACTCACTTTACCACAGGTGTCACGTTAGGGGGGAAAATGAAAGCCGTAACAGCCTTCAAAACCTGTCAGGCAGCAGTGAGTGGGCTTACAGACACTGCTGTAAAAGACTGTTTGGATGTAGAAGCCTCTGGTTCATACATCATAGCAACTGTGAAGGTAGAGTCACATTTTTGTAAAGAACAGAAAAAGAAGATGGGCACAAATCAAAAGTTCAGCAGCATGTTCAATGAGCGTCAGACAGAGATTATTGGAGGAAACATAAATGGAGAAGATCTGCTTTTTTCTGGTTCATCACACCCAAATTCCCTCAAGAAATGGCTTAAGTCTCTGAAGAGACTCCCTGACGTTGTGCACTACTCTCTGAAACCCCTCCATTTCCTACTGAGTGCTAAACATCCTGCCAGGCAAGGACTGAAGAGAGCGGTTGAAAAATATATAATTGAAAATGCCCTCTTGAAGATTTGCTCTCAGCCTTGCAAAATTGGCAGGAAGTGCAGTGCAAAAGACCGATGCGCTTGTGTTTGTGAAAGCAGTCAAGTTATAAAGTCTAACTGTTGTCCACCTGAAAAAGGACTTGCTACCCTGGAAGTCTACAGTCTTAGCGCCAAAGGTCTGTATGGAGATATATCGACACAAACAGATGGGTCTGTAGAAGTTACATATGGTTCACAAATGCATCGCACTATGACTATTGATGATAATGACAATCCAAGTTGGCCAGAAACATTTGAGTTTGGTCCTATTAAGATCAGAATGGGCAGTGAACTAACTTTTAATGTATATGATGCAGATGGCAGTTGGAACACCGATCACCTCGGTAAATGCTCTTTTACACTTAGAAGTGGAGTTGTGCGTGATACTTGTGTTTTTAAATATGGTACCTTCTTTTTTACCTATAAATTGGAATGTGCTCCCAGTCTACAAGGCCCACAGTGTAATGAACACAAACCTTCTCCAATGGCTGCCCCTCTGGCTGACATTTTCAGCTCAAGAAATGGTGTTCTGGTTAAAGACATGCCCAGGCTTGAATCTGCTTACAATAACTCAAATAAGTTAAACTTCAAGAGAACTTATGGAAAGCTATTTATGCTGTGACCTGCATCTTGAATCCATTCATGAAAAATAGCCCTAATGTAGCCAAACTCATCTGCTATAGAAAATAAGTGCATTAGTATTCTATGCCTATTTTTTCCCCCATTGCTTTTCTGTTTTATCTTTTGCATTAAAAAGCATTCATAAAGACAGATCTATGTGTTTGTGTTTTGTTGTGTATGTATTGTAGAAAAGAGAACATGGCCCCTTTAAGTATTTTGTTACCCCTTCTGTGATCTAATTTCTTATTGGTTGTTCAGTCACGCTTTTCTTCAGTTAGTTTTTGGGGTTGCTCGCATGCTCATCGCACGGAAAACTGCCGTCCTGTGCCGGAGCAAGAGCGCCTATTAATCGCATCGTCCTCATGCTCATGAACGTTATACTGTTGGTGAGTGCGCTGTGAAGTTCAGTAAACTCTGTGAACCAATCTCCTTGTCGTGGCTCATTTCACCCGCATTTCCAATGCATCGACCTAAATCAGCAGCACGACAGTATTATTTTTGTATTTAGATTTAATAGCAAAATATAATAGCAACTTACAGTGACTAAGGGTGCGTTCACACTTGTCATGTTTGGTTCGATTAAAACGAACCATGGTGCGATTGCTCAGTTAGTGCGGTTTGTTTGAACATATGTGAACGCTGCCATCCGAACCCTGGTGCGGACCAAACAAGCGCACCGAGACCACTAAAAAGATGGGTCTCTCTCCGCTTCCAAATGAAATCTTGTCCGGTTCGATTGATATATGAACGCAACACGGACCAAAGACATGTAAACGAACCAAAAACAGGACGAGATGTCACATAACCTCCCGGCCGACGGACCTCGGTGACACCGCCGAACCGGAAGTTTTGCGCCGAGCCGACCGAGGCGCCGACGATGGTCTGGATGACTGGAGCGATGCTGTGGTGACAGAGGATGACAGGGAGGTTGAAGGGAGGGCGGAGCTAGCTGACGGCGTAGGGGTGACGGGTGGAGGTGTAACCGCCAACCCGGAAGTCCGTAGCGGAGGCAGAGCGTCGACCCCCGGAGGCCGAACTGGAGGGACGAGGGACCCCAGCGGAGCTTCCGGGCTGACGGACAGAGGAGGTGATGAGGGAGGTGTGGGTCGAGGTGCTGGTGACTGGCTGACGGGTCGAGGTGGTGACCCGGGGCTGGAGGCTAGAAGTGACGCCGGGGACTCTGCCTCAACCTGGGTTGGTGGAAGGGAAGGCCGAGGCACTGGTGAAGAGCCGCACGGAGTGTGCGGCGGGGACAGAGCCGAGGAGCTGGACAACAGCAACGGCACATAAACTCTGGAACAATCTTCCTAGCATTGTTTCGGAAGGCAGACACACTGTTATCAGTTTAAATCTAGACTAAAAACACATCTTTTTAACCTGGCAAACACATAACACATTATCAATTTATGTTTTCACATTCATTGTTAGGCTGCATAGATTAGTCAGCCGGAACTGGGAACACTTCCTATAACACCTGATGTACTCGTTACATCAGAAGAAGAATGAACAGTCTCTCTGTTTATCCGGAGGTTTACCGTAATCAGTCGGATTTGGGCCGTATCCAAATCAGATGGAGGACCTGGGCCTAGACACGACCACAGCGCAGCCCTGAAGACATTGAGATTTGTGTTAACTAGACCATCCCTTGTGAAGGCCTCACCTACACAACAGCCAGTGGCAGAGACTCCCAACAAACTGATGAATACGATCTTCAACTAGATGAAATGATCTGTAACGCTTCCTGAATCATAATCAAGCACTGTTCGCTGTTGGCCCAGGGAACTGGCCCCCCGACTGAGCCTGGTTTCTCCCAAGATTTTTTTTTTTCCTACACCTGATGGAGTTTGGGTTCTGCTTCTTTGACACAATTTGCATTGTACGAAGCGATATATAAATAAAGGTGACTTGACTTGAATGCCAGTGAAGACCATGACAACAAGTCCCATGGCGAGCTATAAATCCGCCACGCCAGGACCTGCTACTTCAACACAGTTTTTTTATTTTATTTTTTTTTTCGCACATAAATTCTGTTGATAATTGGAATATCACAAAAATGGAAAGTGGAAACACTTTTTGTCAAGAAAAGGGGCTTTAACGCAAATAAACTTGGTGTCACACATGACAGAATTAGCCTATATTAGGCCTACTTGCAGCATCAGCGTTCGTGGTGTGTCTCCCGTTAAAGCATGGTTTCTCTGTAGTTCAAAGGTGCATCAAAAGGATGAGGAAAATATTTTCTTGAAAATCTCTGCAAATTGACAAAAATAAGCAGTTTCTATCAAATTAAAGAAGAATATCGAAGTTTTCAAAGCTGACAAAAAAGAAAGGTAAACTAAAATACAGAAATGTTACTTCTGTATCTGTATAAATAAAAGTACTGGAATAAAATCGTGAGTCTGTTGGCGAGAGCCGTGAGGGAATGGCGCGAGTGATAATAATGAGAGGTATTTCTCACAGAGGAGCTCCGGAAGCATAAGAGGGGAGTGACAACAGTGAAGGACGAGAGAGGACCAGGCCTGGGTTTTATGTAGTGTTTTTATAACGTTTTTGTGGGTGGCAGTCTCCGTGAGGAACTGCAGGCATTTTACTTTCACTTTGTTGTTTGTTTATTTATTTGATTAAACTTATGTTGAACGTTCGCCGGTTCCCGCCTCCTTCTTCCCGTTCTTATGAACTGTTACAATGATCAGAAATGGTTCTAGGCTAAATGACAAATTAAAATCACAAACATGACACTTGTAAATGAAATAATTTTATGAGTGCAATTTAACAGGCCTATAGAATTTTATCTCAGATAAATTAGAAAAATAAAGTGTCTGACTCCAAAAGCTCGAATTTTAGAAATGTTGTGTGACAATAAGCCTCAGTTTATTTAATGTAGACCTTTAAAGTTAAATACACAAATGTTTTTGATCTGTTTGGTGTTATTGATTTCTGAAACCAGAACAAATCTATTTTGCTTTGAATGTGCTCTCGGCCACGTCGAACTGTGACTGGCTGACTGTTCAATGCACTAAAGATTGTTGCAATATGCAAAGACTGATATTTCTGTAATGCGGGTGAAGGCAGGAAACATGCTTGACGATAGAAGTCACTTTTAAATGGTTTAATGAGTTAAACAGAGAAACTGACAGGACACAGGAATAAGCACCATCACGACACTTTAACAACGGACAAGGACTGGACTGACACAGAGGGAATATATACACAGAAACACAGGAGGATAACAAGCAAGGCACAGGTGACGGACATAATGACTAACGAGACACAGCTGACTGAAATCAACTAATGATGGACAAGCACATGGGGAAACAAAATAAAGATCACATGACAGAACTAGACTCAAAACAAGGAACATGTGACAACTGACAGGACAGGGGAAGAAAGAAATGGATTTCAGTGTACCATAGAAAAAAAAAAAATACTTGGCTATTGTTGCGTCGAGTCTGGTGTGGACAGACCAAGCGTCAACCTCCCCCATGTTTATTTTAAAGTCAATAAGGAAAGTGACTTAAACTGCAATTCATCGAATGGCCACTGGAGACAGGCTCCTTACAAGAGCAGAATCTAATCGAGCCCCATGTTAAAATACCCAACTTTACAGCAGCCTGGTACAATTGTGGTTTTGGTCTATATAGCTAATTTTGCCCTTAATGACAACTGTGAGGGGCGTGAAATTAAACTCAACGTGTTTACGTGTTTAAACTCATCCGTTTAAATTATATTAAGCCTTAAAGTTCTGCTTAATTAGGGGTGTGGTCACTTGAGTGACAGGTGGCTTGCCGCTTCTGTCTGTTAGCCGTCACACACCTCTGCTGTGTTTGTGCTTTTGTCTGGATTATTTCATACAATTATCAAATATGTCTTGCTGCAAGGTCAATGGTCAAGACAGTTCGCAGGGTTGGGGAGTAACGAAATACAAGTAACTTAGTTACGTATTTAAAATACAAAATTTGAGTAAGTGTATTTCATTACAGTTACATTTTAAATGGGTGGTAATCAGATTACAGTTACATCTGAAAAGTATTTTAGATTACCAAAGGGATTGCTTTGAATTTTAATGTCTTTTAAACAGCGATTGGTGATTCTCTGACTCTGACAGTCTGAAAAAGCAGAGTTCAGTTTCATCAATATTTTAATACTTTTGAGAGGATCATAAAAATTGTTATTTTTATTTAGTACTGTCCTGAACAAGACAAAATGACTGAATTTATTTAAAAAAATTGCCCAACTGTCAACTTAACTGGTCTGTCATAACCTGATGATCCACGACTGTTGTTAAGTTTTATGATAGTTGTTTGTGAGTCATTTTATAATTCACTCGTCACTGCAACTTTTTCTCACAATTTGTTTTTTCCCTCACAATTGTGAGTTTGCATTTCACAATTCTGGCTTCTTTTTCTCAGAATTGTGAGATTTAAACTCACAATTGCAAGTTATAAAGTCAGAATTTGGAGATATAAACTTGCAATACTAACTTTTTTTCTTGCAATTGTGAATTTAGTTTGAGTTTATTTCTCATAATTTTGACTTTACTCAATATTGCGAGTTTATTTCTCATAATTTTGATTTTTCTCAATACTGCGAGTTTATTTCTCAAAATTTTGACTTTTCTCAATATTGCGAGTTTATATCTCATAATTTTGACTTTTCTCAATATTGTGAGTTTATATCTCATAATTTTGACTTTTCTCAATATTGTGAGTTTATATCTCATAATTCTGACTTTTCTCAATATTGTGAGTTTATATCTCATAATTTTGATTTTTCTCAATATTGCGAGTTTATTTGTCAAAATTTTGACTTTACTCAATATTGCGAGTTTATATCTCATAATTTTGACTTTTCTCAATATTGTGAGTTTATTTCTCTCAATATTGCGAGTTTATTTCTCTATTTGGACTTTACTCAATATTGCGAGTTTATTTCTCATAATTTTGACTTTTCTCAATATTGCGAGTTTATTTCTCATAATTTTGACTTTTCTCAATATTGCGAGTTTATATCTCATAAATCTGACTTTATAACTCGCAATTGCAACTTTATATCACGCAATTCTGAGGGAAAAAGTCAGAATTGTGAGATAAAAACTTGCAATCACCTTTTTTGTGTTTGTTCCACACTTATTACTATTCCAAAGTATTCTAAAGTATTTAGATTAAGTTACTAAACTTGAGTAATGTAACGAAATATGTTACAAATTACTTTTTAAAGCATGTATTTTGTAATCTTTAGTGAAATACATTTTAAAAGTAACCTACCCAGCTCTGACAGTTTGTCTGTGCACATGTGCACACATGCGGAAGATAAACAGAACACACGTTGTTTTGGCATTGGCTAAAAGTTTTGTTCTTCAGATTTACTAAAATGACAATGGCTGGAGAGTAGCCTATGCCTCTCAAGACACCACAAAATCCGACAACACTGATTGGATATTATGAGTAAAACTTCTGCACTATTTTGAAAAATTATTCTTTGGACGCGGACTAATTTGTTTCAATGTCCAACGATCGAAAACAGTTTTATAACATAAACGCTGCTCAAATTGCATTATTGAAAGCAGATTGTTCAGTAGAAATGTGATGCAAACAATGGACAATATATCAATATTTCATGGATTTAACACTTTTGTTTACAAAAGTGCTGTTGGATGTTTTTCAATGATGCTCATGGACATTTTACACAAGTTCGATGGATTGGATTCATCTCGCGATCGCCATTTCATTACAAAGGTATGAAGTCCCGTTTTGATTTTGCATGTTGTCATTTGCACACCCCACACAAATTACAATTACTGTTGCTGGAGCATCTATAATTTAAACAGACACTGTAGATTGACAGTAACCTTTAGAACTTTCAAATGATATAACTTGTTATCTTTATTAATATTGTAGATAGTATCTAAGATAGATAGATACTAGCCTGAGCTAACTTGATCACGTCGAGCTAGGTGGGCGTGGTTTCAGCATCCAGGCTCCTCAGTTCCGACCACATCCCGCCTCTTTGCCCATTTTCAGCTATCCGAGAATGATCCGCGGTAACGTGCTGCCAAGATGGCGATGGCCCACTTTAGGCTTCAAAAATGCTCTTCAGAGACCTATTGGTGATGTCACGGACACTAAAGTCCACATTTTTTTACAGTCTATGGGGCAGACAAATTGTTTGTCGAAAATCTTATCGCATCACGTCTGGTTAGGACACGGTGTAACATTCCAAAAAGTACAATCGGCATCCTCATATTTCAGTATATAGCCTAATATGAAGATGCGCAATGTTAGAGCCTTTGTGTAAGCATATTGCTTTAAGTCTTAATCTAAACCCGAATAAATTATGAGCATTGTGAAATGTGAATCAAGATAACCCAGGATTCTATTTACCTGGGTTTTAGAATGACCCAGGGTTAACTACTTCAAGTGTGAAAAGCACACTTTTTGCAGAGTCAGACACGTTGCATGGTCAGCATATTTTGTTGATCCTGGAACAACATTCCTGCACGAAAATTTAGACCTAACCCTATTCCTGCCCCTAAACCTATCCATACACATAAATTATCCCTAAATTAGAGGAAAATGACATGAACTGTAAACTTGTCCCTCAAATCTGCATTACTTACACTCTAGTTACTATTAACTAACGAGAAACTCTGATTAATAAATTAGTAAGTAATAATGCTCAGTTGGAGGTGGTAGTTCACTATTAGCTAATCAGTAATTACTATTTTTTCATACCTCCCAGAGAACTACTCAGAATTCTATAGGTTCATATTAAATCTGTATAATTAATTCTAAAGTGACGATCATGGTTACACACTAGTAATGACTGAAGTATTACCAAATCCTTCAGAAGGATCCTACTACTTATTTGGATCAGTATTCTAAAGTGAAGACTTGGTACTGCCAATACATTCACAGACATTGCTGTGAGCATGTAAGACATGCTGCTGCTGCAAATGTAACATTCATGAAGTAACCCGCACAGCAGATCTACACAGGTGGAGCTGGGGAAGGAGGAGGGTTCTGAAAGTGCGCTCCAGACTGCTAACAGCCATCAAGCTAAATATTTGAATGTTTGAGCAGCAAACTCATTGGCCGCTGATGCAACAGCAATCAATCAGCTGTGCTGTGTAGATAATGATGTGATCGCTACCAAATGAGTTAAAGACTCATGACTAAAGACTGATGAGCTTGGAGAACACCTGACAAGAGATCAGAGACCATTCCTTCATACAGAATCTCTCCAGATCCTTCAGATTCCCAGCTCTGTGTTGGTGCTTCTTCTCTTCAGTTCTCCCCACTCATTTTTTATAGTTTTCTGGTCATGGCACTGGGATGGCCATGGCAGAAGTTTGGTTTTGTGCTCATTGACCCATTTTTGTTTTGATTTTTGAATTTTGATTTTGTTTGTTTTGGATCATTGTCCCGATGGAAGATCCAACCCCTACCCATTATAAGATTTCTAGCAGAGGCGGTTAGGTTTTGATTTTTTTTTTTTTTATCTTTTGGTTTTAGCTAGAATCCATGATGCCATGAAACTGAACAAGATGACCTCCGGCAGAAAAATAGGCCCAGAATATTAAGGATCCCGCAGTATATTTATCCATGGGCATGGGGTACGTTCTATCCTTGTTTGCACCAAACCCATCTGATAGGTTTGCTGCCAAAAAGCTCTTTTTTTAGTTTCATCTGACCACAGAAGCTCATCCCATTTGAAGATCCAATCATGTCTGACAACTGAATATGCTGTAGCTGAGAGCAGAAGATTCTTCTTGAAACTCTTCCAAACAACATTCGTGATGTTGATGTTTGAGGGTTTTTTTAACAAAGCTTTCTGAGCCAGAGACTCAACTATTTTCTGCAATTCTCCAGCTTTCCTCCTCACCATGCATTAGGACAATATAGACATGCCATTTGTTTTGTGAAGCTCAACAAAGCTTTTTCTGCACATCAGAACTATATTCTTATTCTTTTTTTTCCCCTGCACATCACAACTATATTCATTTATCACCATGGTGGGCTAAAAAGTATAAATATGAATGAGAATAAACTTGAGATATTTTACTTTATAAGTTCCAAGGGGTTCCAATTACTGTGGCCAGCATGAATTGAAGAAAACCATTTATCTCATAATGCAGGTTTTCCCCTACTTTCAATTATTTTCCTTCATTGAAATGTTAGAATTCTGTGAATTTTTTAAATGTAAAGATCTAAAGGATAAACAATGGAGATTTATTGTCTAAGTGTGTAGCTATTGATTATTATATATATTTGCTTGTTTGCATTTCTTAGTACTTAGAACACAGTTTTGAAATTTAAAAAATAAACGTGCTAAAAGTCTCATGGTGCTATGCATGATATGAGAGGTTGCTAAATGCTGTTTAGATGTGTGAAATACTAAAGCTTAGAATCGTACAAACCACAGACACTTAAATATGTCACATAAATAGGCCTACTTGGAAATGCTCTGTGTAGTTTTAATACATGAGCATACAAGCAATAATATTAATTGCATTGTCAGTTGTGTAAAGAGTGTGAAGATCTAACAAAACAAAACAAAAAATAAAAACAATGTAAATTTGTTTGTGTCTATGAGTGAATATTCTCAATCTGAGTACTATGGTGAAAACCCAGTATTTTTAATCTTGGAGTGCAGGCTTGGTGGGCCCAGAAACGGCATAGGGCACATTTTACTCATGGTTTTCACTATGAGACTCTGATTGTTATTTAATTCAGATGGGCTACAGGTTATTTTAATGGTATGCCAAAGAGTGTTTATTTTAAAATGTGATCGTTGGTACATATTTTACCACTATTAACTATACTTAAAAAAAAAAGCAAAATAAAAATATGAATACCAGCGTTTTGGAGGTGGGGGGTGGCAGTAGGTACCTGGCTAAGGCCATGGTGGCCGTGGACTGCCTGCACCTCCATGGCCCCCTGGACCCTTTTCACAGCCATCTTTGTTCATATTTACCAAAAGTCCCAATAATTCTGCAGTTGCCTTTATAAATAAGTGACAGCACTTGACAGCATGTGGAACAAAACATACAGAACAAAACCAAAGAATAAGGAGGAACAAATAAGGAGGAAGGTACATGAGGAACAGCTAAGCACAATTAGAAGGCCTAGACAGAGAGTTTAAAAAAAAATAAAAAAATATGCAAAGGAAACAAGGAGGCGGGACAAGGGGAGCACATATGGCCAACACAGAAAGGCCTTCCAGGATGGAACTGTCAGGATACAAAGAGAGAGAGAGAGAGAGAGAGAGAGAGAGAGAGAGAGAGAGAGAGAGAGAGAGAGAGAGAGAGAGAGAGAAAGAGGTGGTGAGTATGATAAACAACAAGCTTTATTTAAACAAAGATTAATGGTAATGGAGAAACAGGTGAGTATAGAAGACACAGCAGGAGAATAACAGACAGCTTTGTTGCCACACACGGTGCTCAGTCAATGATGAGTAGATACAAACACTTTCCTTTCTTTTCTAGCAAGGCATACACACACAATACAAGGAGGCGGAGCTGGAGACTTGAATCGTCAGGTAAGGAACAAGCCAGGAGAAATATAAGTCTAAGCTGGGACTAGACAGGGAGTGTGTGTGTGGAGAATCCTAATAACTGGTGCAGGTGAAATGAGTGACAGCTGGTGATGATTAAAACTCTGGTGATTGTGATAGATATGGCTGCGTGTGGGTGGAGACTGGTGATTCCATGACAGGAACCCTGACACTCATAACACTGCATATTATTTATTCTACAAAACTTTGACACCCTAACTACACAAAGATCGTATAAAAGGAGCAGTCAGAGAGACAACATCAGATTCATTTGATCAGCTCACCTGTGAATTTAATGGTAAAGAAAATTGAAAAATCATTTCATAAATAATATTATGATTTTAAAGAAACCATTATTATTGTTTTACATACGTTTTTGTAATTTGTTTATAATGTTAAAAGATAGCAATATTGTTGAAATTATCAATTTTATGACTACTGTATTATGTAAAATTTGACCGCTAATCATTACACTTTTCTTAATTTTCTTCTCATTACAGATGATGGGGCAGGTCCAGATTTACCTTGTTGTTTTCTGGGCATTGCTTCTCATGACCATTTCTGGAGAGGATGAAATAGGTGCATCTAAAGAATGTGAGGATGCTCCATTTGTTCCAGGGCACAATCTTGCTGGAGAGGGATTTGATGTTGTGACCATGGAGCGAAAAGGAGCTTACGTGATCAACACGGAGAAATGGGATTTAGGAAACGGCACTTGTAAATTGCGCAAGAACAGTTACATGAATGGAATAAAACAGAAGCTACCAGCAGCAGTTGTGTTCTGGAGGACCTTGCCAAAGTGTTCAATGAAAGTCGCCAGTCAGATCTTTGAATCAAGTGAGGCACTGGTCAATGATTCATCATCAGCACTCTCGGTCAGTTGGAAAGTTGGTTTAGATGTGAAAGCTGCTGGAGCTGCGGTCGGAAGCACTCATTCCAGGGAAGCGAAATTTGCAATGACAAAATCAAAAGAAGACAAATACAGTTTCACCAAACATGAAGTTGCATGCAGCTTTTACACGTGAGTGAGCTGCTAGTTTTTTCTCATAGAATGACTATGCAATGAAAACTTTAATTGTCAAATTGTGTTTAGTTGTCAATTGCTCCCTCTTTGATCCTACCGGATTCAAACGTTTTAATTTTCTTCACAGATATCGTGTAGCTAAAAAGCCTCCTTTTCATGCAGAGTTTCTTGAAGCAATCAAATCCCTCCCTGCATCCTACGATCCAGACGCCTACCGCAACGTGATCACCACATATGGCACTCACTTTACCACAGGTGTCACGTTAGGGGGGAAATTGAAAGCCATAACAGCCATCAAAACCTGTCAGGCAGCAGTGAGTGGGCTTACAGACACTGCTGTAAAAGACTGTTTGGATGTAGAAGCCTCTGGTTCATACAGCGTAGCAACTGTGAAGGTAGAGTCACATTTTTGTAAAGAACAGAAAAAGAAGATGGGCACAAATCAAAAGTTCAGCAGCATGTTCAGTGAGCGTCAGACAGAGATCATTGGAGGAGACATAAATGGAGAAGATCTGCTTTTTTCTGGTTCATCACACCCAAATTCCCTCAAGAAATGGCTTGACTCTCTGAAGAGCCTCCCTGACGTTGTGCGCTACTCTCTGAAACCCCTCCATTTCCTACTGAGTGCTAAACATCCTGCCAGGCAAGGACTGAAGAGAGCGGTTGAAAAATATATCATTGAAAATGCCCTCTTGAAGATTTGCTCTCAGCCTTGCAAAATTGGCGGGAAGTGCAGTGCAAAAGACCGATGCGCTTGTGTTTGTGAAAGCAGTAGAGTTATAAAGTCTAACTGTTGTCCACCTGAAAAAGGACTTGCTACCCTGGAAGTCTACAGTCTTAGAGCCAAAGGTCTGTATGGAGATAGATGGACAAAAACAGATGGGTTTGTAGAAGTTTCATATGATTCACAAATGAAGCGCACTATGACTATTGATGATAATGACAATCCAAGTTGGCCAGAAAGATTTGAGTTTGGTCCTATTAAGATCAGAATGGGCAGTGAACTAACTTTTAATGTATATGATGCAGATGGCAGTTGGAACACAGATCAGCTCGGTAAATGCTCTTTTAAACTTAAAAGTGGAGTTGTGCGTGATACTTGTGTTTTTAAATATGGTACCTTCTTTTTTACCTATAAATTGGAATGTGCTCCCAGTCTACAAGGCCCACAGTGTAATGAACACAAACCTTCTCCAATGGCTGCCCCTCTGGCTGACATTTTCAGCTCAAGAAATGGTGTTCTGGTTAAAGACATGCCCAGACTTGAGTCTGCTTACAATAACTCAAATAAGTTAAACTTCAAGAGAGCTTATGGAAAGCAATTTATGCTGTGACCGGCATCTTGAATCCATCCTTTATTCATGAAAAATAGCCCTAAAACTCATCTGCTATAGAAAATAAGTGCATTAGTATCCTATGTCTAGTTTTTTTCCAGATTGCTTTTCTTTTTTATCTTCTGCATTAAAAAGCATTCATAAAGACAGATCTGTGTGTTTGTATTCTGTGTGTATGTATTGTATTATTATTGGGGTTTTTTTTTATTTAATTAATTTATTTTTTGCAAAATATAATAGCAACTTACAGTGCACTAACTACAGGCAGTGTTGTTCCTTCCCAAATTTATTTTTTATACATTTTACTACAGAGTCATATTTCATTATCACTGTTCACATTTGCTGGCAGAGAGATTTTTGTTAAACATAAGGACAAATTCAGTCAAATTAACTTTTATGAGTATTTAGCACTTTCTTTTTCTTTCAAGTTCACAGAACTAATATATTTTATGTAAACTGAACTGTTTCGTTGTTTTGAGTTTTATGAAACTTTTTTCTATTTCTATTTCCCAGCTTTCTTTGCCCATGCACTCGAAAGAGAGAGTAAATGCAAATATATAATGTTTTTGTTTGTTTGTTTGTTTGTTGTAAAAGAGTCATTTTAAGTGGGAGATTTAGTAGTGATTAATGTTTTGTTGTGCTAACTTAGACTTAGAGTTTCTGTTAACGCTACCATTATGGTGACAAGTGCCGAATGCGGCTTGGTTTGAGGGCAAGTATGTTAAGTGCTTTATAATGTTGCACTCCTTCAGCAAGTGCTATACTGTGAAACTGATTACATGTTAGCAGATTTACGATTTACCATTTCCGAGGTAGCTTGTTATAGCTAGATAAGTTAACACTAATGAAAATATTTTCATTGAGGTCACATGATAAGTTTATATACTCAAACATTTCAAGTTAAGAACAATTACAATGGATGAGTGTGTGACGAGCAGGGCAGGCGAGAGCCGTGAGGGAACGGTGCGAGGCCGGTGACGTGATTGCTAATGAGCGTCATCTGCTCGGTGCACCGGTCTCGTATCTCTCACGGCTCTCGCCCGCCCTGCTCGTCACAGAGTACAAAATACAAATCTGCCTGTTCTGCTTACTTAACACTTTTGAGGCAACTGATTACCTTTAAATTTTGCCAACTTATTAGGTTTTACAGTGCACTCTTGCTCAAAAATTCACTGAGTTACAGAAGCAAAAAGTGTTACAGCCATGGCCCTTTTTTCCCCCCTATTTTCATATGCTAGTCTAATAAACATGTCTACAACTGTGTGGCTACTGATTATCACATATATTTGCTTGCTTGCATTTCTTAGTACTTAGAACACAGTTTTCAAATAAAAAAAAATAAACATGCTAATAGTCTCATGGTGCTGTGCATGATATGAGAGGTTGCTAAATGCTGTTTAGATGTGTGAAATACTAAAGCTTAGAATCGTACAAACCACAGACACTTAAATACGTCACATAAATAGGCCTACTTGGAAACGCTCAGGAAATCCTGTATAGTTTTAATACATGAGCATACAAGCAATAATATTAATCGCATAGTCAGTGGTCCAGTTTTTCTTGCATTGTTGATGAATAAGAGACGTGATGGATGAAGCTGAAGTATATTTTGTTATCTTCCCAAACTTTTATACAAAGTAACCATATTTGTTTACTACAAAAGGCACCAATTCAAACCACAGCCCTTATGAGTTGATGTCAAATACATTGTGTGCCTTTGTTACAAGCTAGCCCACTACCGGATATGTTGTAACACATGCTGGGTTAAGTTGTAACAATTTGGAAAAAAAAAGGGGGCAAAAACAGTGGCCAAACATGCAATATGCGTCAAAAACAGGTTTACTGAAACAACCCAAAAGAACGATACAAAATAATGCCTCTCTTTTTGTGATTGAGCACAGCTCAAATACACTTACTGTCTGACTCATGAGTTTGTGCATGGGTCTGTAAATTACTTTACTAGAACAAACTTAGAGGTATTTATGCTTAATGAACACTCGACTGCAGTGTATCTGTGGAAAGAGTGTGAAGATCTAATAAAACAAAACAAAAAATAAAAACAATGTAAATTTGTTTGTGTCTATGAGTGAATATTCTCAATCTGAGTACTATGGTGAAAACCCAGTATTTTTAATCTTGGAGTGCAGGCTTGGTGGGCCCAGAAACGGCATAGGGCACATTTTACTCATGGTTTTCACTATGAGACTCTGATTGTTATTTAATTCAGATGGGCTACAGGTTATTTTAATGGTATGCCAAGGAGTGTTTTTTTTTTTTAATGTAATCGTTAGTACATTTTACCAGTATTAACCATACCGTTGGTTAATGCAAGCATATTAGCCTATTTAAAAACATTTCCAAATTAACATGACAGTAGCATATCACATTAATGGGTTTCTTTAGTGACTGCGATGTAATAAAAGCAATATCATTGCGTTGTCCCTTCAAATGGGCAAGTTACGTCCTATCGGAAGTTCGCATCGTCACAGTAATGCATAGCTGTGATTGGCTGCTGCAGAAAGGCGGGTCTAATCACAGCGCCTAGGAAGAAGAAGACGGCCATCTTCGTGAGGTCGCAGGCCTTTGTGGTGAGTTTAAAAGATGATCTCAAAGACAGAAAATGCTGAGAATATTCTTTGCCAGAAAAGCAGCCAGCATTTTTATTCAGTAGTCTGGGTTTATGTTGTTTTCAGATGAGCAACATGTTAGTTCCCGCCTTAGGTGTCGTCTGTTTTAGCAACCTGCTATGTAGTTACTTAAAGACGACACTGCAGTCTCAAACACATCACTTGCGGGAGCTGACAGCAAGTAACAGCGATACGGGGCGATCGATCGCCGATAGTCGACTGCTTGAAAAACTGAAAAGTTTACGATAAATGGCCTTTTACCACTATATGAACTGCCAGCAAAGTACTGGCATGCAATTTGAAGTAAATCAAAACAGGAGAAAAGTGTTTGTTCTGATAATCTAACATAATTAATAAAATGACTTTCGCTTTTACCTATTCATTTATTATTATTATTATTATTATTATTATTGACGTTCTATTATAATTATGTTCATATATTATTTTTTAACTTACTATATGTTTTTTATGTTTACAAATTTCATTTAACTGCATCTTAATAAAAACATATAAAAGTTAGATTTGATCTTATTTAATTAGATCTAATGTAATTTAATTATATCATTAAAAGCCATTAGGTAAATGTGCGATTAGAAAAGTAAGGATGGGGGTATAATAAAAGATAACCATCCTTGTAGTGCTCATATAATGTTCATTTATTTTTATTATTATTATTATTTTCCAGATCTGATTTAAAATTGTTTTTCTTTTCTTTGGGGTTTTTTTCCTAGATGCCCAGACACTGCTCTGCTGTAGGTTGCAAGTCACGAGACACAAAAGACGTTCGGAAATCTGGAATCACTTTTCACAGGTGCACATGAATGTTTTCAAATCAGTAGTGGCCATGTTGAAATTGACTTAATATTTTATTATTTACATTCAGCCTTTTTCCTCCTGCTGTCCATGACCCTATCAGAGAACAGACCAGTTGAGAACCACTGCTCTCTAACATGTTCATATATTCACAGACATAGTTTCAGTTTGATTAAGTATTATAAAGCTCATTTTAAAAAATATTGCAATGAACAATTGTAATAGAAAGGATATTTGATTTACGTTATAATAGTTTAAAGACTGCCATGCCCTCTGAATCAAAATATGAAACATTTTGGTCAGCTCAAGACAAACTATAATGATTAATAGCTGCCTCCTAGTGATCAATTCACTGAACTACATAAGATTGCTAATAATAGTTTGCATTGTTCTACATATTAACTTACTATCAATATTCTTGTTTTGTGCTCAAGGGTGATTAAATGATCTTAACTTGTTAATATTGTTTTTTATGTTACAGGTTACCAAAGAAGGGAAACCCTCGTCGCACGGCTTGGATTATCAACTCCCATCGCAAAGGCCCTGAGGGAAAAGGCCAGTGGGACCCCCAGAGCGGTTTCATCTATTTCTGTTCTAAACACTTCACCCCTGATAGCTTTGAACTCTCTGGAGTCAGGTCTGTTGCTTATTAGACTCTTATATTTTCATAGAATCAATTATCAAAAGAAAAAAGTTAAAATTTAATTTAAATCAATATAGTATATATTGCACCTGGTTTCACAGACAAGGCTTAAGTCTAGTCCCAGACTAAAATGCATGTTTGAGCTGTTTTAACTAAAAGCAACTTGCACTGATATTTCTTAAAATATGTCAGTGCCATTGTTTTTTTGTTTTTTTTTTCTAAAGCACATTTATAAAAGCTACTTAAATGTCCTGATTGAACTAAAGCCTAATCCTGGCTTAATCTAAGCCCTGTCTGTGAAACCAGGCCAAGAATGTACAGATAAATAAATTATGTCAATACCTTTTCTTTTTCTTTTTTTAGTGGCTATCGCAGACTGAAGGATGATGCGATTCCCACCGTATTTGAAATTCAGGCTCACGAAAGAGGCGCTGCTGGAAAATGTGCGACAAAACGGAGAGGCAGACCTCGAAATGTGGAAAAAATTATCAGGTATCTGCAAAAATTCACCTATTTCTATTGTGCTTTCTTATGTGAAAAAAGAATTGCACTTAATTGTATTGAACGTGTACTTTAAATCTTGTATGTTTTTTAAAAACTTGCAAGTTATTTAATATTAATGAAATAAAGGGCCACTGTACTGTATATAAGTAGAGATGACAGTTTCATGACTGTTTTTTAACACTTAAGTACATTTTTAAAACATTGTTTTATTGTCAAAATAATAGCTTTAAAGTACATTTTAAATCATTATGTTGTAATAATTGTTTGTCATGCTTTAAAAATTACACTTTTTAATTTGTTGGCTAATATACTAAAATGCAGGTACTTTATTTTAACTGTAATGTTATGCGTTATTACATGTAAAGGCAAATATATTATAAATGTACTAAATTGCTACTTGATCATTACAAATCTAATATATATATATATATATATATATATATAATATACACATGACATAACATTTTATGGCATTAGACTATATTTAAGTTTACCACAATTGCCAGTACAATCAGCAGTACACTTTAACCATATTTCAAAGACAATAGAATTATTAAATTACATGTGAAGCTGTTCTTATTTTTTTCCAGTCTCAAGAACTCCACCAATAATGAGGGGTCAGAAAGCCAAGAGATCTTCAACAATGAGACAGTGGAGCAAAAAGTAGCAGATAATGAGTGTGAAAAAGGCGAAGCGGGAGATAAGCATGGTCAGCATCCTCCTCAGCCTTCATCTGAGGCTCCTCAAACCTCTGAAGAGGCATTATTAGATGACCAACCACCTGACCCCTGCTCTCCTCAACCTTCTCCACGTCCACCTTCTCCATCCTGCTATATGAAGCGCCTTCCGCCACCTCCTGGCTTTTACTTGCCTAAAGAGCACAACTACGCTCAGCTGTGCCCTCTAGTGTGGCGAAAGCGTTACGACAAAGCCATCGACAGCTTGGAGAAAGCACTGCGTCTTCTGAGTGCTGCGCGGCGGCGGGAGAACCGGCTACGCCATGCACTGCTGCGCCTCAGAGAGAACCGACTTAGGAGTACCCTGTCTCGCACGCGAGACGGCGTGAAAGGAAAGGAGGCCCGGGGAGGTAGGCTTTCAAGCTGGGCTGCTCAAAAAGAACAGGGATCGAAGTGGGAGAGAGGTTGCAATCTTGAAGGATTGGAGGAGAGCGCAAATGAAGGCGCAACTGACGAAATCGATCTTCTCACTGAGGGATGGAATGGACAGGGACAGAAAAGGGGAAAAGTCACAGTGGAAGAAGAAGAAGGATGCTGTTTTTATTGTGGAAGGGACAATGAAGGAAACAAAATAAGTGGATACAAAGAGTCAACTGTAGGACCTGATGAGGTTCCAGGATCCCAGGCAAGACATAAACCTAAGAGAATCCAGGAAGTCAAAAGGAAAGCCAAAGTGCTCAAAGAACAAAAGCCAGAGAACTCTAAGACTGATGTGGCACCTGTGGAGCAACAAAGCTACTACTTGTATTTCTGCGAGAGCACAGAGAATGAGGACACAATGCAAGTGGTCACCATGGAATTGCAACCGCACCAATTGAAGGAGGAAGGATCTCTCGAGCTCCACGATAACGCGGAAGCAATCCAGCAACTCGCGCTGCTGCATCCACAGACTGACATGCACGCCGGGCCTGGATCTGTTCAATACTCGGCCACAACACAGGAAACGTCTGCGCCGTTCCATCTGCAGCAAATGCAAGTGCTTCAGCCGCATCAACAACTTCTTCTCCCTGACCTCGCCTCAAAGGAAAAGAGCGAAATGGAAATGGAGCAGGGAGGGGGACAGCAGTTCTACTGGGTACAGGAAAAGGCTGACGATCATGTCCTACTGATGCCAGTTGCTGCCGAAATGGGGGAAAGGAACAGAGTGGATGTTGAGACTGTGATTGAGACTGTGCAGCCTCAAGCAGTATTGGATAGATTTCCGTCAAAGGCCACTGGAGAAAGGGATGGACTGACTGTGAAGTGTGATTCCATGACACTGACATCTGCGGGCTGGGAAAACGGTCAGCTCACACACCAGTCGGAGCTGAGGCCCACAGCAGTGGGGGGAGATGTCAGAGAGAGACTGAAGGAACATTTAGAGGGGTTTCAGCTTCAGCTTAGCAGCGAGTTTATTGACTGAACTGCTCAATGTCTCCGTTGTTGTATTTTTTCTAATGGTTTTATTCTCCACTTACAGAACATGCACAGACTCTTCAGTTGACTTTAGCTTAGCTATATGAAAGTCATCAGCATCATTTTCATATTTTGCCAGAATATTGTTTGATTTAATACATTGGTGTTTTAATTGCAAAGCGATGGTTAAATAAAACTCTGGTTATTAAAATGTGTGTGTTGGGTAAATGTTTAGTTATTGGATGCGTTTATACAGATCAATCATTCCTGACATTCCAGTGAAACTGTGTGCAAAATGGCCAAAATTATACAGTTAAAAGCTAAACGAACTGAAAAGAATTAGAATTTACATTTGAAACCTGCTCCATTATTCTTCTCTGACTATACTGTATACTTTCATACCCATGAACACCCATTACATAGTTTTTTTTGTTGGTTTGTTCCCTCGATCATGTTGATCAAGTTTTTCTTTCATAAAGAATAGACCGAAATTAAATCCCTTCATCCCTTCTGTTGTTTTAGGATGGCCTCCAAAAATTTAACCTTAATGGAAGAATAACAATAACACACACTTTAAGTAAAAATCGACTAGTATTACATTGATTTTAACTAGTTAATATTTTACATATGGACATTGATTTAATTGTCCCAGACCAGAGACTGATGGGCTCCCCCTGTTTTATCCTATCTACCTACATTCATTGTCAGTTGTTTGAGGTCAGTTCATTTTTTAAATATTTTTTTAAATGATGTTCAAAACTGAAAGTATGCTGCATTGGTGAGCAAGAGACTTATTTCAAAAACATTAATGTTACTGACCCCGAACATTGAATGGTAATGTAAACATCTTATAGGGAATAGTTTTCATTGCCACTGTCATCTTTGGCTTATAAAGCCGGCTTGATTTTCAAGTGAGGGCTTAAGTGATATAGCCTACCTGATGTAACCCCTCCACCGAGGTATTACTCGACCCGTCCTACACGGGCCTCGAACCTAGGTCTTCTGGCATGGGAGTCGGACGCTCTAACAAGGAGGCTAAAATCTGCAACTTCTCCCCAGAGCGTCTCGTGAAGTTTACTCGCACTGCAACTACTAGCTGGCTTCTGTTAAACTCACCCCCCTCCTGAGTAATGGCACCAATGTAACCGGGTACTACTCAGCCCGCTCTGTGCGGGACTCGTCTAGTTCCGGCGTGGGAGTCGGACGCTCTAACAAGGAATAAAAGACATGTTCTAACAAGGACCAAGCTGCAATCTTAGCTGGCCTCCGTTATACTAATTTTGCTCTTAAATTCACAAAGCAAGAGAGGGAGTGGTTTGACTGAAGAAACGTCTTTCTGCTGGTAGTTTTGTAACAGAAGTTCCATTTGCAACATGTGTGTTACTTTCTCACTCAGATACTGAGCATTTCCAAATAAAATCAAATTATAATAAAGCCCACAAGCACTCAGGGATCTTCTCTTTCTGCATCTCCATTTCAGCATATATGTGACGTAAAGCTACTTTAAAGTTTAAACACTTTATTATATTATCACACACAGGCAACAATGCGTGGCACTGCAGAAAATGTCTCTCAAACAGTAACTTTATTAACAATCTGATATCAGGATAGGCTTCTTCTTCTTTCTTAGTTTGACGTGAAGTTTATTGATTCTGTTTTCTGCAGGATTCTGTGAATTGTGTTCTTCCGCAGTTTCTGAACAAAGGAGATAAACATGTCTACAGGGTTGGGGAGTAACGAAATACAAGTAACTTAGTTACGTATTTAAAATACAAAATTTGAGTAACTGTATTTCATGACAGTTACATTTTAAATGGGTGGTAATCAGATTACAGTTCCATCTGAAAAGTGTTTTAGATTACCAAAGTGATTACTTTGAGTTTTAATGTCATTTAAACAGCGATTGGTGATTCTCTGACTCTGACCGTCTGAAAAAGACGAGTTCAGTTTCATCAATATTTTAATACTTTTAAGAGGATCATAAAAATTGTTATTTTTATTTAGTTCTGTCCTGAACAAGACAAAATGACTGAATTTATAAAAAAAAAAATGCCCAACTGTCAACTGTCATGGCCTGATGATCCACGACTGTTTTCATGTTTTGTGATTGTTGTTTGTGAGTCATTTTATAATTCACTCGTCACTGCAACTTTTTTTCACAATTAGTTTGCATTTCACAATTCTGACTTCTTCTTCTCAGAATTGTGAGATTTAAACTCAAAATTGCAAGTTATAAAGTCAGAATTGGGATATGTAAACTTGCAATACTTGCAAAACTTTTTTTCTTGCAATTGTGAATTTAGTTTGTGAGTTTAAATCTCATAATTCTGACTTTTCTCAATATTGTGAGTTTGTATTTCATATTTTTTACTTTTCTCAATATTGCAAATTTATATAATTCTGACTTTTCTCAATATGCGAGTTTATATCTCATAATTCTGACTTTATAACTCACAATTGCAACTTTAAATCAAGTAACTCTGAGGGAAAAAGTCAGAATTGTGAGATAAAAACTCTCAATGACCTTTTTTGTGTTTGTTCCACACTTATTAGTATTCCAAAGTATTCTAAAGTATTTAGATTAAGTTACTAAACTTGAGTAATGTAACGAAATACGTTACAAATTACTTTTTAAAGCATGTATTTTGTAATCTGTAGTGAAATACATTTTAAAAGTAACCTACCCAGCCCTGCATGTCTATATCACTCCTATTGCACGCAGGAACAAGTGGCCGTAAGGTCTATTTGAATGTCAAAAATGGACAGTATTATCATAATGGCCCCTATTACCATACTGTGAATTTCCTCTCATTAAATCTCAAAGACTCCATTGCAGTAGGGTATTTACCTACGATAGATTTAGCTTGCGTTTGAATTGATCCATTTGTTCTGTTGCAGCTATTGATAACATGTGCTTGATTCCCCGTCATTTCTTAATGTGACCACCAGGAGGAGCAGCGGGACAGAGTGTTGAGAATGATTACATTTCTTAGTCTTAAAATATGGAAAATCCGGTTTAAAAATATATCACGAAGAAGTCCAGGAATTTGTTAAAAAGGTGGAAATATTAACGCGGTTCATTTTCCAAATTTGTCTACGCACATTAAGGTAAATTAGTCTATGTTCAATGTTGATCTATAGGCCTACCTTGTAATTTAGAGGATACATTTTGTTTTGGATAATTCATTCATTCATTCGCTGTTGTCTCAAAGCTCCTCTAACTCTTAAAACACTTCTAATGTCGCATGAGCCACTTGGCGTCGCTCTTTAATAAGAACAGAGTTTATGTTGATGTCAAAAAATGGACACAGAGTTTGCAGATAAACGATGACAACATTCATATGCTCACAGAAATGGGATTTAACGCAGAACCTGAACATTTTAATTTTTTTAAAAGGTCATTTAACAGTTAATGAAGGCCGTGGCACTTATTCCCTCCTGGAGAACCTCGTATTGTCATGAAAAAAGCGTTTGCCATGGCAGATCAAGATGTATTGCTAATGTAATGTAGTCGTAATTAATTGCTGAAGACAACACCGCATTTAGAAGCATTTGCAATTCATAGCCCATCGCTGGATTGGTGTCATGCCTTGACAAGACCCCAGTTTACAATGTCACTGAAATGTGATAAACCCTGACTTATACCAACTACTACTACTACTACTACTACTACAAATAATAATAAATTATGTTATCCATACATTATATGTACATAATATTGTTGACATTTAAAAGAAACCCCTTCCGCTTCATTCAAATTTCATATCACAACGATACATTCGATTTAAAAAAAAAATCTGTTTTGCTGTTTATTCATCTTAAATACTGAACTTATGAAAAAAATATATTTTCTCGTGCGTAGAGAAAATTTACTCTTATTTAAAAAAAAAAAAAAGAAAACACAACAGACGTTTTTCGTTCTGATTGGTCAGTCTGGAGGAAGCCCCGCCCAGGCATGTAGAGACTATTTAAATACGCATTCTAGTGCGCTTCCTTACGTTCAACACCTGCACCCCGTGAGACTCTCCCAACAGCCTGTTCTAGTCTACCCACCAATGGTTGTTCAAGTAAAACCACGCATTCGCTACAGCAGCAAAACCATGGAAGGCAACCAGCAGAAAGTGGAGGCCAACATTTTGCTACTTGGAGCTGAGAATGTTGGAAAGTCTGGTAAGTTCTGCAGCAGCCTTGCCTGTACCTTAATCTATTCTACAGTCTAAAGTTACAGCTCTAACGACTTCTGTTTTTATTCTTCACAGCCCTCACCGTGCGCTTTCTAACGAGGCGATTCATTGGAGAATATGGAGATATAGGTAAACAAATGATCCTGCTTATTATCACTTGCTTGTCTTGATCCTCATTGTGATTTGCAGTAAAAGAGTCTTCGTTTTGCTTAATGTTTCTTTTTTTTTTAAATTCACAGAATCAATATATAGCCACACCGACAAGATCGACGGGCGTGATATTTGCTTCAACATTTGGGATTCTCTTTGCCCCCAGGTAAGCATCTTTTAGCAAATTCCACGATAAAAGAATGCTCGGAAGTGTTTTTTTCTTAGTATGGCAAGCCATTTTAACATTTATGTCTTTAAACTATCTATAAGTTGTACATTTTATTTATTAAATCGTCTGCAACTAGCAGTTGGGAGATGTGAACTAATGACAAAATAAAAATACTAATAAATGATTAATTATAAGTAACTTTTAGGGATAGTTGTGAGCGACTAATAAGCTAGTTGTACCTATTGAATAGTTGCTGGTAAAGCTGAAATGGGTACCAGCAACAATTGGCGTATATAAGTGAATAGAAGTAATGGATGAATGTCTTGTTTCAGAACGGAGAGGAGTCGGGATACATCAGTGACCGACAGCTGCAGTGGGCGGATGGCTATATCCTTGTTTACAGCATCTGTGACCGCGCAAGCTTCAATGTGGTGCGGCAACAAGTGCAGTGCATACGACAAGCCAAGCAAAAACTGGCCAGCACGGCTCAGATCATAATCGTGGGGAATAAGAGAGACCTCCAGCACCGTCGTACAGTGTCAAGTGAGGAGGGCCGGCTGCTGGCGCTCTCGGCGGACTGTGGGTTTTTTGAGGTCTCCGCTGCTGAGACGTACCACGGAGTGCTGATGGTGTTTCACGAACTTTTTGAGCTCATCCGAGAGGCGAGGGCACTCAAGAAGGGCACAGCAGGCTTCAAAGGTATCGTGAGGAGCATGTCGGCTGTATTTGGAAGGAAACGGACTGAATAATTTTACATTTCCCCTTTTAAAGTGGTGGAAGAATTGGGGATAAGCCCTTTATGAAATCCATATTGGAACACAGACTGATTATTGATCTCAACTGGATTTTTGCAAGTTGACAATCTTTGGGGCCGTTCACACTGTGTCCCGTCTGCGCTATTTTTAGTTGGACTGACATCTTTGACCATTATGTTGCTGTTTTTTGCCAGCTTACAGCAGGAGCATCACTTATGGTGGCTGTCAAATTAAAAGTAGTTCGATTACAAAAAACCATCTGTATACCCCTCCTGTTTTATTTCTTTGTTCTGATTTTGAATGAAGAAACATGTCCTGTGTGAAAGGCCCCATATTGCTGAATGTTCTAAGAATGTTCGATTTCGATTTAAGTTTAAGAGTCTCATTGCTCACTTTTTTTTCTTTTTTTATATACTGTATGTTGTAAACTGTCAACTCTCTCTTTGTACTTCTATCAGTTTTACTGTATAATAAGTGCAATTGTTGGCTCAATGCTTCTTAGCCCCTATGCAATTAAATGACACAGGTTCTAAAATGTGGCCTCCAATGATACATGAATATTGTGACAATGTAGCATATTTCAGTGAAAATGTTTAGATTATTTCAATTGTTTTGCTCTAAAGTCCATGCATAACGGATATATAAAGTGGATGACTAATTTTAGAGTCATGTAAATTGAAATTACATAATTTCAAAATTATGCCCATTTTTACCATGGATGATCCTTAAGTTTGTTGCATAATAATATATTTTTAAAGTCCTAACTGTTTCATTCAGTGCATTCGTGTTGCTAACTGTTAAACACGGATTGTATATATTGAAAGTGCAAAACCATATGCGAATACTGTTTTATAATAAAACATGTTAAAGATTTTAATTTCTGTTGTTGTTTTATTTATAGTTACAGCACAACGTGCTGTTTTTTATTATATAATCATGTGACCTTATCTTGCCAAATGCATAAATGTAATGCATCCTTTATAATCTGCATCTTACCTGTGTCTTAAACTGAAAATTGGCCTCCTTGCTTCCTCATAGCTCTGATGCTTGTCAATATTCAGACTGCTGACAAGTTACATCCTTAAAATATGAAATCAAGATTGTGGTGCTGGGCAAAGTTGGCGAGCAAAAATCCTGGAAAACTGACCTTGTGATAGAAATGTGTTTAGAATTGAATTGTTTCCAGAGAGCAATCTAGATTAAATTAAGGACTGGCACTCAATCTACTTGCAAAGACCAAACCCTGTCGTTTTATTCATATTAATATTTACACCTACTATAACTGACCTAGTGTGTACTGTATCTGTTTTTTATTTGACACATTTTGAAAAACCAGACCACCATTTCAGCATTAAGCAGAAAAAATATCCATTACCTTAAGATCATCACACATTGTGTGTGTATAACAGAATAAAGAAATGAAACTACAAAAATTATATAACATTGAAAGCCTTAATTGAACAATTTATTACCTTTGTTTCCTTGCTCTCCTTAAGTCTTAAACCCTAAACACAAGTAAGTTACAAAGTCAATCTCAATCTTAGTTCTGTGAATTCACTTCCTCTTGTCAGCAGCACTTTTGTAAAGCAACCCATTTTTCCCTTGTGGAAATGATCTTCCAGGCCTTATAATGGAAGTAAAGCTGTTGTGTCCCAAGTTCAGACACCTGAGCATCACATGTTCATTCATTCACAAATAAGCAAGCTCAGAGCGGATCAGATCACATGTAGGGCAGTTCTATGAGATCTATGTGGGATTTCTGTACATGACTTTACTGTTTATGACTAATCAACACATATATTGTGATGCACATTGGTAATGACACCAAAAAATTAGTGCAATGAAAATGTGTATACCAGACTGTGGCCAACATATTGACTCATATATATGAAACAAAGCATACAGAACTTATACAGGTTTTCCACTTTTCAAAAGCTCTGAGGAGGCTTGTCCACACATTAGAAAAAGTGAATGAGAGTATGACTATAAATCAATTGTCTTATTCTGCAGTACAGAAAACAAAGAAAAGGGAAAATAAAAAGAATGAGAAAATGAAAGGGGCAGCTGGGTCTTTCTGACAGTGCCCCCCTCCAGCCAAGTGGGCGCTTTGCGGGGGAGCCTACTGAGACTGTGAAAGCTGTTGCTATGCGCACCACAATAACCCTCGTCAGTGTGTAATGACATCATTGACGCAGACGTGTCTCCGTCCAGAAAACGCCTCAGTGACACACCAGCCTGAATTCCTCCTACAACCATGTGTACGCTAACGTTTACACACAAGCATACGCATGAATATTCACGGCGTGCCATGGGGCACCATTTTATGGCATATTTTATCATGCCTTCACAGCAGAGGCAACATTAAGAGGGTCGTTTCTCAGGAAACGGGGCTCTCATTTCATTTGAAAAGGTTACCTCTGAGCTTTCAGGAAATCATATTGTGCCAGGGCTGTAAGCATCATAAACTCCTGGGGGCTCTTTTCCCATCAGCATTCTTATCAGCCTATATCTGATTCAAAATATGTGGCAAGACATGAAATTTCACCTTTTCTTTAAAAGCATGATAGATGCTATTGTTAATATTTCATCCATGTATATATATCCTTTAAAAAATGACCTGGTGATGTTTAATCAAAATGTCATTACTCAGTCTTCTGGTGAAGTGATAGACTTCTCTTTTGTGACATACATTGTAAAAAAAAAAAAAAAAAAATCAAGAAAAAATTTATGGTAAAAAAACATCAGCTGTGGTTGCCGGAACTTTACCGTAAAAAATACGGTAGCAATGTTTTGTCAGTGCACTTTCATAGCCTGTGTTCATGTTTTGGCCTTTAAACTGATAAAAGAAAATCTCTCTCTACCATAGAAAAGCCCAGATATCAAGGCCATGTCTGGCATCCTCATTTGAACCTATGTAAGATAACAACATCTCAAGCTTCCCGACTATGGAGGCAGCAGAACAATGAAGATGTCTCTTCAACTCTGTCTATCTCTCACTCTCTTTGTCCTTTTGCTGCTCTTCCTAATTTCATTTTAAGAGATAAAGAGTGCCTCCTGGCTTTTGGTTTAGTACCTCAGAGCACGGTGAAGTGTGTGAGGTGAGTCAGGGACAAGAGGGATTGTGGGAACAGACAGGCTCTGAACACTGCGTACATATGGGATCCTGCACGTACGGATGTAGAACACTGAGTCAAGTGCTCTTCAGGAAGGAAGAGTGCTTAAATCAACAGCTACTGCGTATGAGGAGTACTGTGTATTTAGAATTTATCATCATTTATTTAAGGAAGATTCAGAGCGTGTTCACACTTGTATTTCGGTTTTCTTGGTTCTTTTGGTCTGGACCAAAAACGTGAGATATGTAAAGCTGGTATGCAGGGCTTTATTCCATGCTGTCATCTCTGCCGATTTCAAAACATGTCTCCTATATGGACATTTTCTGCTTGTTCGGCACTTGTCTGCTTGTCAGCATATTTCCTATAACGACGTCGGACGTTTACGTTTTACATGGCATGAGAAAGTCACATAAACCATGCGAAATCTGATCAGAGCAGTTAGACTGAAACAGATTTCCAGAAATGAGAATAGAATTTAAAATGCGGAAGTGCAAGTGACATGACGTGTGACCAAGTACGGTGTCCCATACTCAGAATTTGTGCTCGGCATTTCACCCATCCATGTCACAAACACGGCAGTGAGTAGTGAACACACAGCCAGAGCAGTGGGCAGCCATTTTTGATTGCAATTGGGAGTTAGGTGCCATGTTCAAGGGCACATCCGTTGTGGATATTAAGAGCAGAAGAGAGCACTTTTTCATTCATTTCTACATTTTCTGTCGGTACTGAGACTGTAACGACCTTCGCATTACAAATCCGACTCTTTAACTGTTAGGCCACAACTGCTCCTCACCACTTCATTGTGTGTGTCCGAGTGTGTGGAGTTTAAATAGTGTGGGTGATGAGGTGCAGCTGCTGCGGTGATCAGTGAATGGGTACGGGGCTTATGGGAAATGTAGTGAAGCATGACTGCAGTGAAAGCGTATGTGTCTGTGTGTGCCCTCTAGTGGTCCTCACGGGCACTTCACCTGACAATCATAACACTTGCTAAATCATGAACAACTTGCTGATCAGGTTTCAATTGGTTATGCACAAAAGTTTTAATCGAACCAAACCTGTCAAGTGCAAACACACCCTCACTCTGATCTTCATCATATATGGTAAAATCTGAATAAACATCATTGCATGAACATCTGAAATGCCAAATTAACAATAGACAAACAAATAAATAAACAATGCACAAAGTAGAATAGTTTGTGTAAATTGCATCAAACTTACATAGAATTATCACTGACACAATGAGCAGAGATCATACTAAGATTACAATTTAATGATTTCAGGGAAGATGGGCTGAAGAAACAGTCATGCTCATATAACTACAACAGAAGGATGCAGAAAAGATGTGTGCAGTGCATATATTTGATTTGAAAGGTTTGATTTAATAAGAAGGATGAGATGGGAGAGTAATTAGGGTGATGGTTCTTGACCAGCCACTGCATTATAATGAGGCCTGATTACCGGATATTGTGCTTCACTATAAAATGTCTTAACTAACGCTGATGTCAGAGCTCCATCAGGCTCTCCATCTTATTCCACTCTTCACTCCTGCTTTTCTGCCATCTAATCAGACACACCTGTAACCCATTTCAGCTCATTATGGACTAGATGTTCGCTGCGTCCGGAAGCTTAAAGGGTTAGTTCAACCAAAAATGACATTTCTGTCATTAATTACTCACCCTCATGTTGTCCCAAACCCTTAAGACCTTCAATCTTCGGAACACAAATGAGGATATTTTTGATGAAATCCGAGGGTTTCTGAACCACACATATGCAGAAACATCTTTGCACCTTTTGAGGTCCAGAAAGGTATTAAATATATTGTGAAAATAGTCAACGTGACTAAATAAAAATAACGATTTTATTCAATAATTTTTTTTGAGCACCGCTTTTGTGTTTATGTCAGAATGCCGTCTTTTGAAGGCAGCATAGTTGTATCCTTCTCTGCCCTTGATATCCCACAACCCTGTGTGTTCCATTCCAATGATTGTGTCTAGAAGGGATACAGCTACAGCCGGAAGTGAGGCAAAATAACAGTAAATTAAATGTTCTACTTATCAAATTGTGTTTAATTAACATCTACACCTACCCCAACCCTAAACCCTTTACAATACTGCAAACACAGTTAATTAAATTAAATTAAATAAATAAGTATTAAATAACGCAATGTTGATATGTGCATGCCCAGTGCCCATAGCTGTATCCCTTCTAGTCTTTACTCACGGAAATGCCATTCTGTGACAGTTAAGCTAAAAACGAAAGATGGCTTCTGAAAGTTGCGGTTGATCATCAGTTTGAGTGTAAATATACGTTTATGACCAACGTTTTCCTAGCGAATTAGTATTGTAGTAATCAAATATTCGCTTAAACGTGCAGTGTGTAAATTTTAGCGGCATCTAGTGGTGAGGTTGTGAATTGCAATACAGAGAAGCTACGGTGGCTGACACAGGACAAAGATGTTATCATCTGAGACAGCAGAGAGTAGCCAGTCAAGCAAACATACTCGGTAGAGCAGTTTGTCCGTTAACCGAGTCAGTTAACCCATCAAATCAGTTGGTACATGGCAAGACTGTACTGTACTCTATCGCAGGCATGCATGATAGGGCGGCGAGACAACAACAAGTCAGCTGCTTTCAGACACAGCCATGAACTCCTGTGCATCACAATCTCAGTGTCTAGTGGGACTAGTGTGACTGCTGCTCCCTTGCATTGTTTACCTTCTTCCTGTTTGAAGTGCATCTTACTTTGTGTGCTGTAGGAGCATAACCTGTGGATAACCTTCCTTGGATCTTTGTGTGTTCCTCTGTTCATCTGGATCTTCCGTTGTGTCTTTGCATCCATTTAAGTATTGGTTTTCTCTTATCTGAAATGGTTCTGTGTTTGTTCCTCGCCCTGTGAACGTTTGCAATAAAGTCTCCCACAGTTGGGAACCAACATTATCCTTTATTGCGGTTTGTGTCCATAAGAGAGAAAGTCTATTCTGCATCTAGAAACAATGTGCTTATAATTTCCTTTACAGGCTAATAAGCAAATTAGGAGATGTTTTAAATGTTAACTTCCCTGGAGGAGATATGAGGGGGTGACATTCATTTAGCTTTTTGGGTGCTTCTAAGAAAAAGGGTTTTCAGATTTGCCCTCTCAAAAAATTATGCCCCTGCATGACTGCATGAAATGAGATATTATGATACTACTGTTGTGTCACGGAATGTAGATTTAAGAGTTTTTTAGTCTAGAATGTAGTTATTTAAACATTACAATTTGTTCTGATGCTTTCGCAGATGTGAGCTCCAGGCTGTCAGCAGCCATTCAGCGCTCATGTACCTGCAGAGAACAGTTTAATCTCAGCCGGTACTTTGGGAATTCTTATGTAGATAAAAAAAATAAGTGCAACTTTGTAACGTAAGATAAAAAGGTTTATTTTAAAATACATTTTAAATCATTGTCTTAATAGTCTTTTGGCAAGCTTTAAAGAAGTGCACTTATTTTTTATGATGTACTTCAGTCCTTGAGTGGGTCAAAATATATTGTAAAGTTCAGGTAATTGCATCTAATATAAATTTAAATTGGAATTGACATAAAATTAAGTTTACGAAAAACAATTCACACACAGCATATTACATTATATCACAAAAATGAGTGTTTTTAAAATCATGCTATTTTTTCCCAAGGCTAAGCTTTAATTAGGGAGGCTAAAACACATGGTATTCTGGTATTCAATGGGAATTAGACCTATACTCATTGCTGACCACAGTCAAGTGTTTGTTTTCTACCATTCCTGAGTGTGTTTTGAAGTATTTAGGGTCATTGCCCTGATGTAGACGTATAACCTTTGACAACACATAGCTTTATGATGCTGGGTTTAACTTTGTTCTTTAATAAGCTTTAGTAGTGATTTCATGATTCCATTCACATATTCAAAGCAGTCATATTTACTCACAAAAAATGGAAACAGCAGATCACTTTAAAAAATATTAGCACCTTTTCTAAATTAGTGATATTTAGAACTCATGTGTGTTATCAAAATCATGTTTGCGGAGTGGGAAGCTGATCCTAGTTCTCTAAGATTCTACGAGAATTTAGCCTTGACCTTTGACCCCAAGTGGGAGGCACACATGTAAGTCTTTTTCACCTTAGCCTGACGGTCATCGTATCCCCTACATACATTGACTCACAGGAATGTGAAAGGAATTTTGACAAAAGCTGACCAAATCAAAGGTTGCTCCTGTTATGAGTCATGTCATTGAAGTGCCGTTAGCAGGAGGTACTTAGGCTTGGGTCTTCGCTTTGTAGTGGAAAATTACTTCAAACACTTCTGTGTAACTCATTAACATCCACCAGGGTAGTGTGCAATAGACTGATATTCCTCAGGAACCCTTGGAAGCAAATTTTGCAGGAAAAGAAAAACCTTTTAATTGGTAAAGTAAGCTAAAATATAAGTTCATTATTTATTCTTGAATACAGAGCTTTATGCGTTGTATAGTATTATTTAATATTTGCATTTCCTTGTTCAACTTTTCTATGCAGATCGCTGAAGACCATTCAGATCATGACTGAGGTGATCAGGAAATAGAAATACATTCCTACAATGAAGCTTCTGAATATACAGTAGGAAGCATTCTACTCAAAGTCATAGAAAATCAGTAAAGTTCTTTGTGTTAATGTTGATTCAGCCATAAATCTCACCCTCCCAAGAGCGTAATGGACCTCAAGCAGTGTGAACTAATGATTAAACTCCTTGCTAAATCCTTAGGAATGTAGCAGTCAATACGCAAATACAGCACAATAACAAGAAACAAGTTAGACTATATATATATTTAAATTTAAGGTGCAAATTCATTAGTTATGAAAAGGACAAAGGCAATTAAACATTTACATTCAAATTTATTTGCAGATTCATACATGAACAAATCTGGCTGTGAAGAGAGAAAATACCACATTGCTAAAGCTGCAGTGTCCTTGTCACAGGGTCACCCTAAATATACGGGTGTCCTCCGAGGTCTCAGAGTTTCTATTTCATCCATCATCTGTATCAGTGTGGTGTCCTTTCTTCAGGACTCCGCTGAGAAATGAGGTAGGCCTGAATGAAAAGATGGGATTTGGTTTCTTTATCTTTTAATACTATATATACCCTCATCTTTTCACCATAGGGATCTCACTAAGCTACTGCCAGCAACCTCACAATGGGATCTCTGCCTCTGCCACAGCAATATTCACTGAGAATCCTCACATATTCTACATTTTCAATTTGCTGTGTGGCATCCAGTTATTATTTTAATCAAAAAAATTAATTTAATGTAAATTTGTGTAAGATGTTTTATTATATCAGTGGTCACATAATCACCTAATCAGTTAAGAATGAGATCTTACAAGCAATGACATGCATTCATTACTGGAAGATCATATAGAGCACATTGCATCCTGGGATACAGTATTCTGTGCAATGTGCTCTCCTGTTCAAACTGTTGACTAAAATTAACGAAGGTCATCTAGGTTTCTGTGCATACAGAATATATGAATACTGTGCACAGCAATATTATGAGTCTGATATATTTCAAATACAGACTTTGTAAATATCACCCATAATGTCAAACTGCAGACTTCATTAAAGAGCTGGTTTACTGAGATCTCTTAAAGGGATAGTTCACCCCCCAAAAGTGAAAATTCTGTCATCATTTTCTCACCCTCAAGTTGTTCCAAACCTGTAAGAATTTCTTTCTTCCGCTGAACACAAAAGAAGAAATTCTGAAAAATGTCAGTAACCAAACAGTTGATGGGTTCCATTGACTCCCATAGTATTTTTTTCATACTATGGAAGCCAGTGAGGCCCGTCAACTGTTTACCAATATTCTTCAGAATTTCTTCTTTTCTCCCTTCAGAAAAGAAAGAAATTCATGCAGGTTTGTAACAACTTGAGAGTGGGTAAATAATAAATAATGACAGAATTTTTTTTTTCTTTTTTTGCAGTGGTGGTGGTGGGGGGGGATATTTTCATTTAGTATGTTTTCATTTAGTATGTCTGTCCCATATTTAGCTTATTAATGGGTGCCCCCTTATTAGTTGAACCAAACAGTGTCATTTTTTCCCAATAACACCTAAAGATGGCATTTGTTGTGTATGTTGTAGATAAGCTCCAGCTGACAGTTTAAGTGTTTAAGTGTTTTGTTAAGAAGTGACTCTTTTGGCGTCAGTAAGGTCATAATGATTTGACTTAAAATAGAAACATTCCATTCATGCCATACTCTGACGAAATTCCTTTATCTTCTCTTTAAAGCAGATTCATACTGGCCGAAACTGTTGCACTTTGCCCCCTGTCAAACTACGCAGGGGATCCAAATATTTAATGAGTTTGACCAAGAAATTAACCAACCGAAAACAGACTCTCAGTCAAGGTTTAACTCAACAGCTCTCTAACAAGGAATAAAACTACAGATACCTCTACATTATTAACTTGAGCCAGCACAGTGAAATCAAAGTCCACAGACCAAACCTCAACTTCCTTGCTGAAAAACAAAGAAATCATGAGAGTGTGACAAACATTAACTGTGACAAATTCAAGAGGAAAAAACTCTTCTGAAAAAAGGAGTGTGCTTAATTGCACTTGTAGTGTACTTCAAATCTTAAAAGTATATTTAAAAAATACTACTGGCACATAATGTAATATTAATGACGTAAAAGGCAACTTAAGTGTACTTGAAGAGAGTACACTTTCCTGACTATTTTACTTAACACATTAAGTACACTTTTAAAAAGTAATGTCAAAAAGTTTTACCTTAAAGTACATTTTATATCATAGCAGTTTGTACATTTGACAGAGCACTTTAACCATATTTCATAGATAATAGTAGCAATTCTGAAATTATATGCTATATAAAGACTTACTTAAGTCCTAAGTAAAAAATCACTCTAAAGTTAAGCTAATTGTATTTAATATAAATTTAAACTATAATAAATTTTCCTTTAATTGCAATCGACATGGCATTAGGTGTCTGAAACGGATACATCCACGTTCATACTTAAGTGTATTCTTTTAAAGTATGTTATTAAAAATGTAAAAATGTGTATATGTGTTAATACATATATACTTATACCTTGGATAATTTTATGTTTCCTAACATAGTTTTTAGTATTAAGTCCATTACGCCTCCTGAGCTATTAAATAGCGTTCTCCTCTAGGCTGTGACCTCCACAGAGTCCGCCAAAACCGAGAAGTAATTTTATTGCAGATAAAAACACACCCGAGGCCTATAGCAAGTGTGCACACACTGAGACACTGTAGGCAGGTGTTGTGTGTGCTAGATGGTATTTGAGACGGGCATTCCTGACATTCCAGTGGGCACCTTGTCCCCCTCCGATGCAGAATTCCATTCATTTTAGCCCAAATGCCGTACAGGGTGAGGCAGCGCAGCACAGAGCTGGCTTCTCACCAGCCCGTGCACCTGTTCAACATGACAACTCGCTCCTCGGTGCACCTGTGCTGCTGATCGCTGCTGCTGATTGTTAAATTAAACCCACGTGCGAGATGTCCTCCTGCTGTCCGATTTAATTTGATAGAAAGTGACCTGTAACAGCTCAGTCTGTATAACTCATAAACAGCAGGCCAATATCAGCCCCGTGGAGAGGTTGACAAGTGAAGCTAAACGTTCATATGCTTCACTGATTCAACATATTAGAGCATGTTGTAGGCCCGCTTGGACATGGCAGAACCACAAGCAAATCGTCTTTGACTGGAGCCTACCCTTGTGAAAAAGAAGAATGTACTGTTTTTAGACACCTACTGTAACTGTATATGATTTACAATTAAATAAAAACACAGTTTAAATGTATATTACTTTATATGCAATCAGCTGAACTTACACAGCCAAAACCCCAGAGTTATAACAACTCTGCTCAGATAACATTTGGTCCCTCTCTCAATAGTGTTAAAGTAACATTGAAGCAGAGTTAAAGTTAATGAGATAATTAAGCAATTAATTAAGCGATGATTGAACATTAATGATGAACGCCTGCTGTTAACAAGCAGAATCACTAAAGAATAGAGAAACACAAGAACTACAACTGACTTCAGCCACAGTCTTAGATGAAATCAACTGAAGATAAAAGGCATTCAATCTCTGAAGAGTGTGACTTTAACACTATTTAGAGAGGGACCAAATGTTATCTGAGCAGCGTTGTTGTAACTCTGGGGTTTTTACTGTGTAAAGGGTTAGTTTACAAATAAATTACATTTCTGTTATTAATTACTCATGTCGTTCCTCTTCATTCATCTTTGGAACAAAATTATTTTTGATGAAATCCGAGAGATTTCTGAACCACACATAGGCAGAAACGTCATTGCACCTTTTGAGGTCCAGAAGGTAAAGACATTGCGGTTCAGAAACGTTGCACTGTGGTTACAACTGCATAGGAGACTGACAGGGAAGAGAAGAAATTGTTGAATAAAGTAGTTATTTTTGTTTTGTTTTTGCGCACAGAAAGTATTCTTGTTGCCTTATAACATTAAGGTTGAACCACAGCAGTCGGGTTAAGTATTTTAACAATGTCATTAATACCTTTCTTGGCCTTGAAAGATGCAATGACGTTGCTGCCTATGTGTGGTTCTCATCAAAAATGTCCTCATTTGTGTTTCGAAGATGTCATTTTTGAGTGAACTAACCCTTTAAAGGTGTTTTGTTTTGTTTTTTTCTGCTAAAGCTAGAGCTGTGTGAATGATGTCACCTCGACTGCGTTTGGCCACATGTGTCTCCACATGTGTCTCCAGCTGAAATACAGAGATGGCAGAATCGATAAAGCAATGGGTGCCAGTTTTAACATTGCATTCTCACTACAGATTGCCATCATTGGTTTTCACAGCATGTCTTGCACGTGCACTATGTTCAGTGCCTGGCAACATCAGAGCATTTTCCTCAGTCTGAAGAGCATTTCTGTTTGGTTCCTGCCTCCCTATATAGTAGTGTCATGTATAACATATCCTTGTTTTGTCACCTAAGATCATTCAGAAAGTTTCTCACCAGAACGCTCAGAGAAACCGCCAACCTCCAACTGATATAAAACAATTTTATGTGCAGATATCTTGTGATTTTTTTCTTTGACCTTTACCTTTATTTTTTCCTAATACGTTAATTAAACATATTTCCGTGAAGAAAAAAAAAAGTGTAAAAATGTCATTATACTAACATAACCCATGCAAAGTCAAATTTCAATGGCAACAAATTTCCACTGAAAATAAAGAAAAATAAAGTGGTTGTTGCAAATCTCTGTCCTTTTGCTTTTTTGATGTAGGCCGATTTCTTGATTTGGCTCAAAACAATATAGAAAAGTGTGATCAAAACATTTCAAATCAATGTTGTTGTTTTTTTTACAAGCGACATACACATTTAGAATGATAATGGTTGTGAAGGCAGATGTTTAATACCTTTTGATACCTTTTCCTTAAATCCATCATTCTAATTAGTGGTACAGTTTAATTCAGTGTCTATCAAGCCTCTCATGATTGTTGCCTTGCATTCTGTGTTGAACTAAAACCGACATGGTTAAGACTAGAGGGTTTGAGTCTACAGAATGAAAGCTTCTAAAGTAGGCCATTAATGTTGAACATGAACATGGGACTAATTTATTCATTTAGTTTATGGCAAATCTTGGCTGTTTCCATATGATCTCCTTCTGACTTGACACAAATGAGGGGTAACATAAAGTGTCGACATGGCCACTCGCGTGTTGCTATAAAGACAAAAAAGTTTATGGCAGGAATTATTAGCCATAAGTAAATATTAAAGTAGGAACCAGATTAAAGACATTCCTGTTGCTGTAAAACCCAGCAAAAGTTAAAGGGGTAAAGAAAGGGATAAAGCAGTAGTTTTTGTAATCCTCTTAGCTGGTTAAGTGTTTCAGATATTAAACCGAATTAATAACTCTGCCTGCTGAGGAGAGAAACGTGACTCTGATCTAAACATTTTATCGAGAATTACTGGGAATGCTGCTAAGCTGCCCATAGGAAAAATAAATTGGAAAAGTAAAAGGCTTTAGCAAAAGCCATTATTTGTTCTCCATGGAACACTATTTCTGCAATATAAGGGTAGAAAAAATTCACGTTTTAGTGAATTATTATTATTAAATAAAAAGTCAAAATTATGAGTTCAAATGTTTAAATGATGACATATTAAGTCAAGACTGAGGTGAGTTAAAATTAAGACAAAAAGTCAAAATGATGAGATAAGTCATAATTATCAGGTAAAAAATTAATTATGAGATAAGTCAAAATTATATGATGTCTATTATGAGATAAAAAAAATCTAAATGATTAGAAAAGGTCCAAATTGTGAGATAAAAAGCCATATTTTTTTAGATAAAATGGCGAAATTATGACTTAAGTCATAATGAGATCCAAAATCTAAATTATTATATACTACATCATAATTATGACATAAAAAGTTATAATAAAAAAATCACATTTCATCAGAATTACTTTTTATTTCACAATTAAAACTTAGTATGTCATCATATTTCACTTTTTATGTAAATATTATGGCCTTTATGTCATAATATAGACTTTGTGTCATCATTATGACTTAATGATAAGCAAAATCATTAAATTAAACGTGAAAATTCTTCAAGCAGTCATAAAAATGGGTGTTGCTATTTCTTGAAAACAGTACCTTGATTTTAATCCATTTCAGCATTTTTCAGCAAAATGATGCATTTAAAACCAATGGGAATTTAATGTACGTTGAGTCCTTTGCTCCAGCGTTCTAATGCTATGTGATTAATGCATACAAATCTTTAAAGGGCATAACCTCCACATTAACACCAGCTTCTTGATGTCATTTCATAAACATTTCAAAGGGATTTCAAAATAAGTATTCTAATCACCTAAGTCACGGCACATGACCTTATTATACAGTATATCCCACTGTACAATCTCTCTCCCTCTAGAAACAGACAGAAGAACAGCTTTTAGAGTACAAAACCACCCAAATAAACTTTCCAGGAAAATCTGCCATTGTATTGACATAGCTATGGGGTCTGGTAGGGTAACATCAGCTGAGGCTGGCTGGATCATGGGAAAGGAACGGTTTGTGTGAGGTCACCCTTAATTTGATGTGATTAGAGACCAGGTTTATGCTAGCTCTTAAAATATACACTGGTTTAGGTTTAAGTAAATGAAACTGGGTCTGGAACAGTGGAAAAGGCACCTCATTCCCAGGAAAGAGAAATACTTCCTTACTAAATATAATGGAGATGTGCGTGATGTTTGTGTACCATGAACGAAGTACGTGCGCACTACCACTGTGCCGTCAGCGGAAATGAGCTGCTATTGAAAAATGTTGTGGGGAATGTCTTAGTGTGTGTTTTTTTTTTGTCCATGCAGAGTCAAACTTTAATTGCATGGACAAAAACAACTGAAACATTCTGCTTTTGGGTTCTGCAGGAGAAGGAATGAAGGTTTGCAAAGGCATGAGAGTGAGTAAATGAAGACAGAACTTTCATTTTTTTGGATGAACTGTCCCTTTAAGACTAAGTTTGAATGACCACCATAGCTGGACCACCCTCAGCTGAGCAGTCCTGTATAATGTAATCACTGATACTCATTAGAGCCACCAGTCTCCTGACCTGCATCTCTTGGCTGCTTTTCATAGTTTTCATTACTGCTCCCAGGTGTCCAGTGGCTGCCGCCCTTGTTTTCTATGAGCTGAGCTCTGGAAAACGAGACAATAATGGCTTTTTCTGTGTCCCTGTGTAACATAGAGAACAGCAGACAACAGCACAATCTCAGATTGCATGAGATCTTTGATTTGTGCAATACCGTGTGTGTGTGTGTGTGTGTGTGTGTGTGTGTGCGTTGAGATCCAGACTTCTTTGCTGTTGGTCCTTTTAGGGCTTTCTGCCCAGCCATGCCACAGTATCTGTGCATTCAGGGGTGGTGAGGCTGAACCATGTGCAGCTGAGTTAAGCAGACAAGAAAAAACGGCTATGAAACAAGGGATGAGGAATAGAAAATGAGAGAGAATGGAATATACAGTTTGTGGAAGTTCACTGCATTATGCATCAATTCATCAATTCATTCATCAATTCTTTACATCAATTCAATAAATGGACAAATAAAACTAAAATTTCATGTTTTTTACAGGACTGTCTTTTTAAAAATCATTTCATTTTTGTCCCTAAGCTTCACTGATATTGTTAGTCAATGTTTTTTTTTAACAACAACAGTAATAATTTAGATTTGCATGACGATTTTCCACCCACACTGTGACCCTGGGGTTAAAATGAGCCATTTTTTGCTGTTGCGCCTTCACACTTTTGTGTAAACACTCTCTACAAATGTGAAATGAAAAATAACTCTTACTCATAGGTTGCAGGTTTGTTCTACCTTTGAAAACCTTTCAGGAAAAGAAGTGCACTTAATTGTATTGAATGTGCACTTGTAGTATCCTCCAAGTTTTTATATTTTATTAAACTGCACTTGCAGGAAACATTGATGAAGTAAAAGGCAATTTACGGGTACTTCATGGTACACTTTCATGACTTTGATCCTTAAGACACTTATGTACACTTTTAAAAAGTGCACTTTGTAATAAGTAAACCATATTTCAATAGAAGCAATTATGAAATTACAAATAAAGATGTAATTAAGCCCTACTTAAAGCTGCAGTCCGTAAGTTTTGCCTCTTTGTCGCCATCTCTGTTTGAAACCTGCAATTCCGTTTTTTTGTGGAATTATCATCTTTAGGTGGGTTGTGCATCGACACGGCTACTCGGCGCGGATTCATCTAAGGTTTTGAGGAGAATGTGACTGTCAGTCTTCGCATCGGTAGACACTGTACTTTGGAATCACAGATTGTAGTCTTGGAAGAATTCCGAAATAAAAAAATTTCATTTAAACAAGTAACTAACAAATCTGCCACTTTTGTTCTGACCAACTGAGAAAAAAAAGCATTACAATAAATCACACTACCAATGGTGATTCAATATAACGATCGCTTTGCTCATTTCACATCAAACCTTGCAAATTATTATTATTGTTATACTTTGTTCTTAAATTGTTTATGTTAACAACATCAGGATTGTGTGACTACGTGTATTTAGTGGGTGTCAGCGTTACCTGTAGATTAAATTATTTTTACCGTCTAATGTCATACCATACAATCAGCCATCAAAATGAGAAGTTTGATTATTGCAGCTGCTGTGAGAAAAGGATATAAATGATCCGTCAGCTGCAGCATCCTCACATGCCATATAGGACATATAGGACTCCTCATTTATGGAAACAGACGTGACGATGACGCAAAGACGAACGGCGGCATGTTCGAATTTCCGACGGAAACCTACCAGTACCACCCGAATTAGAAAACAGTATTACACGCTTACCGTTGGCTATATAAGGCTACGATAAGGAGAAAGTTTTGAACAATGACTGGTTATTTACTTGGATCAAAGAAAGTTACGTGCTGCAGCTTTAAAAAAGACACTCTAAAGTTCTTTAATTGCATTTGATACAAATTAAAACTATAGTAATTTTTGCAAATAATATGCAAATGAGTGTCTGAAAACATTCAGTTTGTACTTTTTTACATACTTTAAGCCTACTTTTTCACACAGGTTGTTCTGTTTTGTAGCCTTAAAATCAAGGAAAGTTTTATTTTTCATGATCTGACCCCTTTCATTTTATGTTTATTTATACTCTGACCACACTAATGAGAAGACAAAGAAAAGATGGGTAATGGGATTGTGAAGTGTACAGGCCACATCCTCAGTAGGGATTGTATATTTAGTAGTTTTTCCTCTAATGTGGACATCTCTAAATACTATATTGCACTGCATGTGTATTTTTCTAGTATGATCCAGAGAGTTAAGAGGTTTAAGGTTTGCAAATGCATACATGTAAAATGAATATGAACAGTAGCTCTAAGCTGGTACTTTGTTAAATCAACTAAACAACTCTGAGTTTCAGTGGCACCATTGGCAACAGCATTCAGAGTGTCACTGGCAGCCCGTCTGTTATCTCCACATCTCTCTTCTTCTGCTTTATCTCCGAGTCTCTGTTCGACAGTGCTGAGCCTCAGACCTCACGTAGGCAAAGCCAGGCTTTCATATCAAGCAGTAGATCATTCTTCACCCTCACACAGACCTCAAAGAAGGCTACATTGCTTGTCAAGATTAGAGACAAAGGCCAGCTGGATGCACAGAACACCAGAGCATCCACTGAAAAAATCAAGTCTTTATTCAAATCTACAGTGAAACACATGGAAAATAAGGCATTTTGTATTCTGGTCTGTCTTTCATACCAAACTACTATGTATAAACTCTTCAAAAAACAATTACACAACAATAGAATATAAAAATAGAATTTAAATTAATATTAAATGAATATTAATTGAAATTGAAACACTATTTAGCTTGCTTTTTACGACTGTTTATAAAGTGCAGGCACTGCATCCTGCCAGACACAGACTCTCCCAGAGGATTCTGGGACACACTGCATTGGCGGGCGGCACGTAGCTGCAGTATTTTTACTCCCCCATGACAGAAGGATTAGCAGGGTTGGGCATATTTGGTCTTCACTCCCCTTCTTCAGTCCCAGAGGAATCTCTACTGGCCAGCCCACACAGGGACCCGAGGTCATTTCATACGTCTCGTATACCAAACCGCTGCCCTCGTAAACCCACGGCCCACAACAGCAATGTTTCAGCTGCAGTTCATTTCACCATGTGGGAAATAAAGGAACGAAAATATTCAGCATAGTGACTCCAGGAAATGAAGTGAAACTCTTGTTATGGTGATAAAAGCAGTGGTTTACACCATTAGCCATCGAATCCATTCAAATAGGAAACAACTTTAGAAGTTCATCTCGTTTCAGTCTAAACATGTCACCCTGCATGTTATGCAATTCAAATGTGACCCCAAAAATGTCTTTGGAACAGTATTTTGGTAAATACTGAAATTAACATTAACAAAGATTAATAAATGCTGTATGTGCAGTTCATTTGTTCATGTTAACTAATGTTAATTAATGAACCTTATTGTAAAGTGTTGTAATTGTAAAAAACAAAGATTACTTGAGTATGTTTTGCAAGAAAATACTATTTAAGTTTTTCTACTCCAAAATCTCACATTTAATTTAATGTTTAAATACATGCTGTTTCTTCTTCAAATTATTTATGAAATTTAAATTTGTGCAATTCTACTGATTTCTCAGTGCAAATTGTTTCAAAGTAAATTCGAAACCAATTTTTTCATGCAGTAAAATACTGCACATTTAAAATGTGTAAATACTGTACTCGTACTCTCTGTGGAATCTTGAACTGTGGTCCGCAAAAAATACAGTACCTTCATGGGTACACATGCCCTTCCTTGATGCCCTTTTTCTGGCCAGAGTGTTGCTATGGAGATGAAGCTGGCAACAGATGCTGCTGCTTTATACATCGGACCTACCAGAAAAGGAGTGGAAGAAAAAGCAAAAAAAAACAAATTAAAAACCACTGACAAACATGTATGTTTAGAAACACGTCAACTGTGACATTTATTTTGAACAATGTAACGTGTCCTTAAAATTAATCATTTCGACTGACCCCAAACTTTTCAACAATTGTGTACCTTGTGCCTTTGGCTTGCTTAAGTTGGGGATACTTGCTTGATATTCAGCAGTGTTTTTGATATGCCTGCATTGGTGTCGTTGTATGTGAACTGAGCTGAGCCGGACGATTACGTCACTGTTTTCTGCAGTGCTGATATACATAAATTAACTAGACTAATAACTACTGATCTTTGCAACGGAATGAATCAATAATATATAGAATAAGCTGGACAATGACACCATTTTCTTATTAATGTAAAGCTGCTTTGCCACAATTTGCATTGTAAAAAGCGCTATATAAATAAAGATGACTTGACTTGACTTGTAGACTATAATCTTACATATATAATGAATGATTATAATGGAATATGATGTATATAAATAAGATATGCCCTATGCACAAACTACATTATATAA